>CM029273.1:8957291-9274899 GCA_016920895.1 Vaccinium myrtillus
GATTAGTCAATGGGAGCGCATAATCCAATGGTTAATAGCATGAGATTTTGACCGCTGATGTGGCCTTTTTTTTTTTTCCCTCTTTTTATAAAGCAAATTCCCTTTCAAGGGAGAGTCTTCTGCAGCTGCTATTAATTTTTTTTTCCCCGTCTTCTGCTACTTTATTACACTTATATTTTGTGATCGTCAACTATGCTGGAAGTGTTCGGTTAGCAGTTTTGGGGCAGTTTTGGTTTTGATGACATCATCATTTCGCTCATTTCTCTCTATCTCTCCATTTATTACACCTGTTTACATCATCAAAACTAAACTAAACTAAACTACACCTGCTAACCGAACAAGGCCGCTGTTTTCTCATTGATAGGATATCGTTTCAAGTATGATGGAGTAATAATTTTAATTAAACCGAATAATCAATCATATGAAAAAAGTCTACCAACGCACGCCTATAAGCTCAAAAAAAATAATAGTAATATGGAAGCCTCATGATATAAAAAAAAAAAACAACACAAATCTATTGCCGGATAAGAATTGAATCTCTTGACATCGGCGTCCACAAAATGAAATTTTCCTCCTAAAAATAAATTCCAAAAAACTTGACTCCTAAGGTGTACACATAAGCCTAATTGAGACCCATTTTTCACTCATAGAGCTTGTTAAATTAGTAAATGTGCACTCAATGGACTAGCAAAAACATTCTCTATTTTGTGTAAAAAGTGTGGGTCCCATAAATTGATAAGTCTAAAAAGATTAAAAGTGATTGGGTCCCACTTAAAGCTAGCTACAAGCCTACTTAGATTTAGCTAATGAGTTAGGAGTCGTGCTTAGGAGCTACCATTGGGAGTTTGTATTGGGAGCACATTGAAGACCATTATTGATCAAATGGCTTGCTAAATTTTAGGAGCCTCACTTGGGAGCCATTTTAAGGGCCCACTGTGGATGCCCTTAGTTTTTTTTGGAAAAATGGGATCTTGGTTTTTTTTTTTTTTTGAAATGGAAAAATGATTCAATCAAAGAACTCGAAAATGGGTGCATCGAGTCGAAGAAGGGAAATCAAACTAAAGGTTGAATGAACAAAAACAAAGAAGAAAAAACCTTTGAACAGCTGCCATCAGACAGCCTTGGCCTCACCCCCATCATCGGATAGGTAAAAGCATCAACCATGAGGGAGAGATAGTGGCGGATCCACCTTGAGCACAGGGGTCACGTGACCCCCTGAAATTTCAGAAATTAATTGTTTTTTGGGGTTTGTAAAAAATCCGAGCCATCCAATAACTTTAAAATAATTTTTCAATTGCTCTTGCAAAAAGTTATCTCAATCACATACTCATAGGTACTTAATCAAACCTTTCAATTTTTCGTTCAGGACTTAGGACCCTAAGTACTAAATAAATTTTGAGAAAAAGTATGATAATTGCGGGTTTGGTATCATAGTGATTTGGATCGTAGATCTTGTAGGGTTTGTTAAGAAGAATATTTGTTTAAAAAATTATTTTGATCCAACATCGATAGGTATCAAAACATAAAGATTATTTTAAAAATATGAACTGAATCGATACGCCTATATATCGATGTCTGATCAAGATAACTTTTAGATCACGAGGATACCAAGCACACAATTATAAACTTTTCTTCAAAATTCATTTAGGGTCCTAAATTCAAAATGAAAAATTAAAAGGTTCGATCAAGTACCCTGTACCTATATTTATCTGATTGATGTAATTTTTACAAGACCAATCCAAAAATTGAAAGGTACGATCAAATCTATAATTTTGTTTGCTTATGTATGAAATCTTTCTTAATGTTTTAAGTTTTAACTTTTTTGCTTAATGAAGAATGTTTAAACATTTTATCTTATCGATATATTAGATTGTGATTTTTTTTTTCAAAGTTATGCTTGAAAGGTGACCCTGTGTAAAATTCCTTGATCCGCCACTGGGGAAAGATCACACTATGCCACCATTGCAACCCCAGGCAAAAGGCCAACGCCGAACAGATTACAGAGAGCCCGACACCAAACCCGTTGATAACCGAATACACCCAAACATAGTAGACACTGCACCCAAACCAAACTCCAGCAGTAACCATATAGATCATTTTCATTGAATGATGATTGTTAACACTAAAAAAACCACAAGCGCCTAATGTGGTTTGTGAGCTTGGCGTGCCAGGACTGTCTGTTGCAGTCCAAATGTGATAGAGGCCTTCGAGGCCTTTTCTAACTTCGTCTATGCGATTGCGTACAACCCTCAAAGGGTAGAGTTGCAAAGGTTCGTGGTTTGCCTTACGTGCGAGAACTTAGAATTTCCCAACCGTTGTGGAAAATTAAGATCAACGAGATACAACAAAACTAGCTTTTATTAATGATAATTAACAAAAGTGGGTACAAAATAGTCAATAACAATACTTAAACTCGAGTTAGATTTGTTGAAGGGAAGGATAAGAAACTTTTACAATCAAACATTAATTTCAATATTGATTTAGCAAAAGGACAAAACACACTCACTATATTTCTTTTCTTCCAAAATTATCCTCAACCCTAAGAAACCAATCTCCGTTACTGCTTCATTGTCCGGCCACTACCCCATAAGGTAACTTGCTTGACGAACGATGCCAGTGATTTTCCAGCACCACCTCCGATGATTGACGCTGGTGATTTTCCAAAGCCACCTCCGGCGACTAGCTCTAGTGATCAGTGGAGGAGAGACGAAGAGACGAATGTTTGGCGATGTGCATCGGAAAGGAGAGGGGAAAGTGGATCTCGCCGGCGTGGAGAGAAGCTTGCCGGAAATAATGGCTCTTGGCGAAAGTAGCTCTAAACAAGGGAGCTAAGCCCCCGTCTGCTACTGCCGACATTCTCGGCGAGAGTTATGGCCGCCGGAGGTGAAAGGGGTTCCTGCAAGGGGGTCCTGGTGGTCAGCTTTATTTGGGATGTTAGGTTGTTGAAAAGAGAAGAGATGATGATGTCAAGTACGTTCGGTAAAACAGAGAAAATGAGAGCTCATTTTACCCATGTGGCATGTACACTATTTCTTGATTCCACCAAAACCTTTCTTTTCATTTTTGTTTTTTTGGAACTCCAAGCCTTTCTTTTGATTAGGACTACATTTAAGTAGACTGCATTTGCTTTTTGTTTTTTTGTTTTTTGAATTTCCGGTACAAAAAATAGAAATTTTAAAAATTAGTGATATTTCACTAATTTTTTTGGTCGTCGGAAGTGAGCCAGGGGGTAGGAGTTGTTATTTTATTTTTTTTTAAATTTCATGTACGAAATTAGAAGTTTTAAAAAATAATGACATTTCCCTAATTTTTTTGGGTGAAATGCCAGAGGTGGGGTGGTGTTTAGACTGAAGGTGGTGGTGTTTTTTTTTTTTTGAATTTTATGTTCGAAATTATAATTTTTAAGAATTAGTGACATTTTACCAATTTTTTTGGGCGCCGAAAGTAGTTGACCAAAGTGGGGTGGTGGTTGGCCGGAGGTGGGGTGGTGATTTTTTTGAATTTTATGTTTGAAATTAGAATTTTTAAAAATTAGTGACATTTCACTAATTTTTTTTGGTCACCGGAAGCGGTCGACCAGGGGTGGGTGGTGGTCGGCCGGAGGTGGTGTGGTGATTTTTTTGAATTTTATTTTCGAAATTAGAATTTTTAAAAATTAGTGACATTTCACTAATTTTTTTTATAGCTGGAAATGGTCGGTCGGAGGTGTGGTGATGGTCGACCGGAGGTGGGGTGTTAATTTTTTCGAACTTTATGTTCAAAATTAGAAATTTTAAAAATTAGTAACATTTTACTAAATTTTTTTTGTCTCCGGAAGTGGTCGGCCGGAGGTGGGGTGGTGGTCGGTCGTAGCGGGGTGACGATTTTTTGAATTTTATATACAAAATTAAATTTTAAAAAAATTAGTGACATTTTACTAATTTTTTTTTGTCTTTATGTTCGATTGCAAAACTTCCTTGTCTTTCCCCTTTAAAAATGTGAAATGTTTTTTGTTTTTATGTTCGATTGCAAAAGTTCTTTGTCATTCCCTTTAAAAATGTCAAATGTTTTGGATTTTTGGCAAAGTGACCCATATGTAACTATTTGAGATGATCTACCAACTTTGTTTATTAGGTGATCGGTGAATTTTACTATAGTATAAAGTTTTAGACACGGTTTTTTCATTATAATGGTGGGGGGACAAATTCGTAATTCCATATTCTCAGACACGCGGAATCACTTTTCCCATTAATTAATTAGGCCACGGTATAATGGTCGGAAATTAGAATTGGAATGGCTCAGGGCAGACTTTTTTCGGGGCAATACACGGAGGAGATTCCGGCAAGCGAAAGAGAGAAGTTTATTTTCACAATTAGCAAATCAAGAATTTTAACACCACTTTACTCCCAAAATTAATTAATGTGCAAACCATTCCAAATTTGAAATTAATACTGAAAAAAACTAAAACTGAGTATGAATTTGATCGAAAGTATCATTAATGGTAGAGTAATCAGTCGTAAAAGATATGAGTAAAAAGAAAAACCGTCTCGCCGATAAAAAAATGATTGGTAGATAGGAATGACAACGGGTAGGGTACCGATCAAGGAACCGTATTCTATACCCGATCCTCAATCGGAGGGTTTTTCACCATCCCCGCCCCGATCTCCATTGGAAATATTGATAAAGAACCAAATCCACCTCCCAATGGAGATCGGAGATTCCCCAAATAGACCCACATCCAAACTAAAAAAATAAGGGATTATTACCTCTAGGTCTAGAAAAGAGATGTCTAATTACCAATAAGGTAAGTCATTTTTTTTAATTACCACTAAGGTAAGTTACTCTTTTTTGGAGTTTAGGTTTAGGGTGCACTTTCCTATTATAGGGTTTTAGTGGTTTAGGCACTTTCATAGAGTACCCTAGGATTTTAGGCACTTTCATAGGGTACCCTAGTCGTAGGGTACCCTAGTCATTGGGGTACCATAAAGTTTAGGTTTATGGTGCACTTTCCTTTTATAGGGTATTAGTGGTTTAGACACTTTCATAGAGTACCCTAGGATTTTAGACACTTTCATGGGGTACCCTAGTCATAGGATACTCTAGGATTTTAGGCACTTTCATAGGGTACCCTAGTCGTGGGGTACTCTAGGATTTTAGGCACTTTCATAGGGTACCCTAGAGTTTAGGTTTAGGGTGCACTTTCATATTATAGGGTTTAGTGGTTTAGGCACTTTCATAGGGTACCCTAGGATTTTAGGCACTTTCATAGAGTACCCTATGATTTAGGCATTTTTATACGGGTTGGAGAGTTGATGGGAATTTTTCAGAGTTGGGCTTGACCTGATGGTAATTATGGGATCCAAGGGTGACCTGATGGTAAATGTCCCAAAAAATAATATATCAAGAATGAAACTGAAGATTCATACTAATGCTTCTTAGTCTATTAAATAGTCTATAATAATAGATAACGATTGTCTAATTGATAAGATTTTTGGTATAAATTTACATATGATACTAAAGATTCATACGTATATTTCTGTATACATTTATAAATAATATGTACGTACAGTTATAATATACTTTATATATTAGAAGGGGCAGACACATGATTTATCATAAGGGGGTCAAGAATTTACAATATTTAGTCTCTTCGTTTCATTTTGATGGTTCCCTATGCAGTTACATGCGGATTTTCAGCACATTTGGGGCAAGTGAATTATTTGTGAGGTAAGAAACACAACGTAAAAACAACAAGATATACTCCTGTGGGAAAAAATTACAAAAATAACTAAAAAAATATGCATATCTTAGAGAGGATTCCCGGCTCAGGGGGGTCAGCTGCCCCCTCTTACCCCTACATGGAGCCGCCCCTGGAAATTAGGTATAACTCGGTACAAGGCGGGTACGGGTATTCGGGGGTAGAGATTACAAAATCATATCCACTTCTATTGGGGAAAATTTTGGATAAACTCCGTCTCCATATAAGCGGGGCAGAGTATCCATTGGATACGGAAAAATTGAAACCCATTTTTACATGCATTTCTGTAAATAAGTAGAAATGGCTTCAACACATTTTTTTTGGTCAAAGTGAATAAAGGCAAGAGATATTATTAGCCATCATTGGGTTTGGGTATACTCATGAAAGTGGCAGTTACGGTTCCGAAGCCGTGGTGTAGCAGCTAATAAATGTCATTAGCAAGATGGGTTATGAAAAAATAAAAAAACTGTACTTTTATTTCTAACTAAACCACCGTCTAAATTGTACTAATTAATCTCATAAAATCACGGCAAGAAAATTTTATTTTTTTCTTTAAAGAAGAAAAATATATATATGGACCAAAGAACCAGCTCATCTCCTGTTTTCGTCTCTCCAGTCCCTCTTCAGTTTGTATTTTTTGGGGCTCATCCCGGACCCACAACAATAATCCGGAGCGTTCATGTTGTAGATCTCATCAAAAACTTCAACCACGCCAAATATGTTGTTGATCGGATACCGCTTGGTACTTGATCGACACACATTTATATTAAAAAACACACAAATGGATTCAAATCCAATGTGAACAATATGTTTTTTTAATATAAACGTGTACTGATCAGATATTATTCGGTATTTACAACATTAACAGTTCCGATCATTATTACAGGCCCAGAATAGACCCTGTAATGCAAACTGGAGAGGATCTGGTTCCATGAACGTACTAATATAAGGTTTACAGTTGGCGAGAAGAATTTCTGTCCAAATGGGCAATGGCCATTCTCACATGAGGGTCCCTTACGAATTAAGAGATGTCAATTTCCAAACAGTATGCCCCTCAATTATATTTCACGTGTCCCTCACCAAACTTGTAAACCTTTCCTACCAAGGCATGAAAAGTCTTAGCGCGCGGTGAAATTGTACAACCAAAGCAAAGAACCAAATATTGCCCTGGTCTCAATATTGTTGTGTTTCGGACTCAAGTATGTTAAAATGAAGAAAAATATACATACACTCTGAACTCCCCCACACCTTCTCTCACACGTGTGCGCCAGATACCACACCCTACGGGAGAGAGTGGCACAGGCATGGGAGCTGGCTCGCTGCTCACCGCTTGAACGAAGAATAATAGTCAATATGCAGGGCAGCGTTTACATGGAATGCAAAACGAGTTTTGTAACTTTAGTAGAGACGAGTATTTTTGGTTTTGCAATGGGCTAAGGGTAAGGATTTAAAGGAGGTGCATTTCACTGATAGCATGGAGTTTGTCAAAGGACTTAACAGCCCAATGAATGCGCCAAGTAATAACCTAACTCTGCTCTCTTGGATTTCTATCATGTGCGCACTAGTTTTGATTACGTTAAAGTTATGAAAGTAGCTAGATGTATTGTAGATCGTCCATAATCTTGTCAAGACAAATATGAACAATATGTAATGTTTATATTTATGGGATTTGCTTGTTTCTCACAAAAAAAAATTCGAGTGTTATCACTCTACTAGTACATCTCGATACACTTCCATAATTGTGCCATGTTACTTCAGCTTTAATTTTGGACAATCTGAAGATTTTTGTTGTGATCGAATTTGGGGTGAGATGGATGTCGAAGAGTCTTTATCTTCTTATTAGTTTAATATAAAGATCCTCATCACTTTAACAAATTTTGAATAAATTTCAAAATCAAAGGAAATGAGAAATAAAATGACTCCCGCGCTATCCTTTTACATATAGCACTCTTTTTTTTTTTTTATTATTCATGCAAATTACTCCATCCATCCCATATTGTTGTGTCTCTTTACCTTTTTGAACCTCTTAAAGAATTATTTATATGTCATAATGTATGATTTGTTTTGTCATTCCAATAACTTTGTTTAATAAAACTAATTGAGATCTATCAAATAAGATTGATATTGAATATAAAAAACTTAAGAAATTAAAAATTATAGACAATTCTTTGAGATGTCCAAAAAATGAAAGAGACTCAACAATATGGGACAGTGGGAGTATTACATCTCTTTTTTGTAAAAAAATATAAAATGGTAATTAATTAGTGTAAATTTAGATGAATAAGGAACAAAAAATGGGGTGCATATGGTGAAAGGAGCTAGAGTGCCAGGGAAATATTAAAACCCATATTTGTAGAGAAATGCGAAGTCAATAAGGGCAAAGCTAGAATTTTTGATAGTGTGGGTCAAATACCTGATTAGATATGATTTGTGTAGGGAAAAAAAAAAACCCATATTCTTGTTTCCGTACGGATCCTTAAACTTTGTGAAACAATAGATTAGCCACATTTGGTAGCAAAAAATAAGGAGCCGGCTTCACTCTAGTCCAATTGCAGATGCAGAGAAGCATCTACTGTTACATCTCAACCATTCATTTCTGCATTCAACGGTCTTTTTAAAAACTGTACAATTAAAAAAAAATTGAACGGCTCTCCGCAGTCTAACATTAGACTGTCGAGAAGCCAAATTCAAAAAAATAAAGAAAGAAAAGACAACACAGTACCATTGAGAAAAAGGAAGAAATTGAGAAATTTGGGCCTGTACTCAGCGACGACATTTTGGCAACATGCCATCATGGACACTTTAATCTCATATGGGTCTAGAGTGAGTAAGGGACTCATGGGATGGGGCAGCCCAATTGCAGAATGAACAGGCCCGGATCCGATAACGGTAAGTGCAAAAGGAGTTTGAAAGCCCATGGGAGCAACTTTTCTCCGTTTCCCACTAACTTTCACAGGGGAGGTCTTCTAAGGTTAACAACTCAACCATCACAAGAAATAAACCCATCGTAGGGAAGGTCATGGAATCATTTTTTGTCAAACGAAAAATACTGTTATTTCTTCCCTTTAATGAGGGTTATTTGTTTTGTTACTTATTTTCTCAACAGTCTCTACCGATTGATATGATTATGGGTTTGTGTCCCGTTTGATATAATCCAAATACTTTTATTCTTTTACCGTTTATGACTCGAAAAGATCATGAATTAACGAAGAGGAATCCACGATTAAGTTTGACGACTTTAGGTTCAATAAATTAAAATCAACTTATTCTAGTACTATTGCTTTATTAATTTGCATTTAAGAGTGAGTTTACCCATCACAAAATTGACTAAAATTTTTTTTTTTTTGTCAAAAGATAGACGACAATTATATAGATGATAGCAAAACCGTAAAATCAAATCAAACCGTCTCCCAAGAGGGGAAAGAAGCCACAAAGGAGGCCTAAACTCCCAAGTGGAGAAAACAGACTCTCACACCGCCGAGCAACGCTATGGGCCACCCCATTGCCGCCCGCTCACAAAGGCTATGTCCACTTCCGAGAAACCAACCAAGACGAATTATGTCAAGAACTATAACTCCCACCGTATGGTGGTCTACCGCTTGCCTCTGGATCAGTTGAATGAGTTGTTGAGAATCACCTTCCAATAAAATGTTGTTAATCCCCACCCGAAACCACCGCAAACTCTCCTTGCCGCCAAAGCTTCAACCAAGAGAGGATCGCAGTATGTTTTATTTGAATAGCCCTTGCCGAGATAAACTTTCCTTGCCAATCACTTGATAACCATGCCCAAGCCACCCACGCCCATTCTTATCGAGTCCTCCATCGAAATTAACTTTAAGATACCTCTTGGCCTCCTCCATTTGCTTTTGCTCACATCGCCCGAATAGCTACAGCGCCTCAGACATCAACCGCATTTGTAGTTATAAACTCAACCGCCTCCCGAATAGCTTTTGGCATACAAGGTCCGGCCTCTCCAAATGATTATTGAACACCACATCATTTCGGCAAATCCATAACCTCCAAATGATTGATCCTATAGCAGCCCTGCTTTTATCTCCTTTTGGCTCCGCTCCATCTGGCGAGAAGATTGCTCCACCATTCTAATAGAGAAGCTCCGGATAGCTCCCCACATCCAAATAATCGACAAGAAATATGCCAAACAATTTGAGCAAAATTACACTGCAAACAAATGGAAAAATGATTCTTTCTCCATTTTACACAAATGACACAAAGAAATCACTCAATCTACGCTTGTGGAGAACTTCCTTGACTGGGACGATATTCTAAGTGCTTTCCACACAAACATTTTAATTTTCCTTGGACCTAAGCCACTCGACACTATTCCAAACCCGTTTCATCCGACTCCGCTGCGCATTCTCCCATAGCTTGCCTCCCACATCCTGCCTTTTAGAACCAACGCCGATTCGTATCCCGATTTAACCGTATAATTACCATCAACCGTAAATGCCAAATAACTTTGTCATCCATTGATATCTCAGCCAGAGAGAATAACTCGCAGCCTCCTCTTCGCAAAAACTTGCCTCCGACACGATCCTCGCTCCAAGCATGAGAGTTATGGTCGATCAAAAACTCACATGCTTACCTTTCGCCATCTCCGAAACTCCGTAGGAACCACGGGCTCACCTTAGGAAGCCACGGGTCTTGGTCAATAATCACATTATTTCCGGACCCAATCCTCCATCTCATACCAAATTAAAACTTGCCTTCCTCCAAGATGCTCCGCCAAGTCCATGATGGGTTTGATCCCACTTTTATGAGAGGAAAGTTCCTTCCGGAAGTACTTGGCCTTAAGAATTCTATGTAGAAGACAGCTTCCCCTTTAATAAATGCCTCTCCATCCTTGTTTCGCTAGCAACGCCAAATTGAAACATGAAAGATCTCAAAGCCTAGGCCACCTCCGCTTTTCTTATCACATAGCCTGTCCCATGCAAGCCAATGGATTTTTTTGGCATTGTCTTTAGACCCCACCAAAATCTAGCCATCATTCCATTCAACTCTCTACATAATTTATCCTCGGGAGCTTCACACAAGACATAACATAATTGGGTAGCGCCAAAGCCACGATTTTAGAAGTACCTCCTTTCCCGCTTGGTTGAGAACAACATCATTCCACCCTTCCAATTTAGAGCGCATTCTATCTTTGATAAAGGCGAACGCTTTGCACTTAGAAGTTCCCATCTCTCGTTGGGAGGCCCAGATAATTTCCCAAATTAACGCCACGTCGAATACCCAACCTTTGACTTAACCGATCCCTAACATTTCCGGGGTGTTCTTGCCAAGAAACAAGCCGATTTATCAAATTAAGCAAGATGCATTACAAGAAGATTGAAGGACCGTTGAGACAAATTTCACTTCCTCATCCGTGCCCTTATTAAAAATCAAGGTATCATCCGCAAAGAAAAGGTGGCTGACAAGGGGCTACCCCGACAAACCTTTACGCCATGGATTTTCCCGTTGATTCAAAGATGTTTGAGTAATGCCGTGAGTCCTCTCCACATAATAAAAAGAGATATGAGGAAAGGGGGTCGCCTTGCCTTAGACCCTAGAAGGTTTGATATATCCTTTCGCCTCCCATTAATCATGACGGAATAGGAAACAAAGGATAGACACTCCATAATCCAACGAACCCACGTCCGATCAAAGCCCATCTTCAACATGATTTTTCCAAAAATCCATTCAACCCTATCGTAGGCCTTACTCATATCAAGTTTAGTCGCCATCTCGCATCGCATACCGTGCCTCTTGTTCTTCATGGTGCAACACCTCTTGCCCAATTAAAATGTTATCTCGAGATGTATCTCCCTCAAACAAAGGCCCTTGATTTTCGTAGAGATGATAGCAGGAAGAATCACGCGTAACCTATTTGCCAATACCTTGATAAAATCTTGTATGAAACGTTATTCAGACCGATTGGCCTTTAGCCGCCATATCCATCTGACACTTTACTTTCGAACCATGACAATATGGGTGTGGTTTATACCTCAAGAAGCTTCCCATGATGGAAAACTCCTAACCGCAGGACAACATCATTCCCCACCACATTCCAATACTAAAAACAGCTACTACATTCCATCAGCCCTAAGACTTGGATGGTGGCATTTGAAACAAAGCTTCTTTGACTGCAACAACTTGGCGTGTTAACTCGCGTTCATTGCCGGGCTAACCTTTGTTGCACACAACTTAGCACCTCGTCAAACCCATTCGGGCTGCTAGAGGTAAAAATTCCTGTGAAATATCCCAAGACAATGCTCTCCACCTCATTTTCTCCCTCCATCCAAACCCCGTTCTCATTTTCCAACCCACGAATCCTGTTGTGTGCTCTCCTCTCGAACTGCTTTTGGCATGAAAAAGGAGGTGTTTTTGTCCCCCAATTTCAGCCAATCCGTCCCTAGACTTGTCACGCCAATACCTCTCCTCCTCCCTACTTGCTTCTTTGAGTTTATTTTCCAAACTTTTGTACTCCTCCCCATCAAAATCATCTGCTTCATACAAAGATTCCAGCTGTTTTTCAAGCTCCTGCATATTTATCCGTGAGTTAAGATTGCCTGATGCTCTCCATGAACGAAGCTTCCTCCCGCAATGTTTGATTTTCCCTTGTAAAACGTATCGCTTAGACCTCCCGGCTTGCTAGTACACCAAGAGTTCTTAATAATAGTTTCGCAATGAGGGTTGGTTGTCCACCGGGAATCGAAAATAAATCGCTTCCTAGTGTGCCCTATAACATGGGAATAATGTAAAAGAATGGGACAAAGATCTCGAACCTCCCGCCCCAAGTGTCTAAGGAAACCCGAATCGAATTCCACCCGCCATCTCGAGTTAACCAACTGCTCACAAGCCTTTCTGACATTCTCCCTACCCGATCGTCTATTGTTCCATGTGAAAGGGTAGCCAACATAGCCGATATTAATTAACCCGTTGTCCCTGACAAAATTCCTAAAATCAACCATCTCCCAATCGGCTTTTTTCCTCTCCACCGACTTCTTCGTTGGAAAGAATACAATTGAAATCACCCATAAGCACCCAAGGTTCTCAGAATTCCACAAGCCTTCTCCGATAAGGCCCTCCATAGTGTCTTTCGCTCCAAGCATTAGTACTTGCATAGACCCCAAGAAACGACACACCACGCCGTTGGGGTCTCATATTGCTACGTCTATAATGTACTTTATTCAAATAAAAACATCAACTAAAAATTATCTTTACAAAATAAACTCACCCCACCTCGCACCTTCCTTCGGCTCAACGCACCACATCTTTGAAAATCTAGCACGCCGAGCAACTGCTCCAGCCTTCTTCCTTTTATTTTTGGTTTCGACTAGGAAGACACAAATGGGGAATGGAGGCTGCACTCCAAAGAAGCGCCGAACTCGCTCGAGAGTTCCCCACCCCCCGGCAAAGCTCCAAACGAGAACGCTCATGGGGCCGAGGAGACCCCTTCTTGTTGGCCTCCACCACCCAATCTTGCCCATCACCAACCCGCCTTTCTTTTCTCGCCTCGCCATCGGGAAATAGAGCGCCTTCTCCTGGATTTGGTTCCGACCGAGGACGCTTTTCCTAATATGATGCTCGCGCTGAGCCCTCCCGAAATCGATCCAAAATCTTCCCTTGCTTGGTACTTTTGCTTCGTAAGAACCTTTTTCTTAGCCGGAGAGTAAGAGATTCACCCCACTTTGAAAACCAAAGGGTCGAGAAGAAAGGACGAAGTATTGGGGGCGTTTCTTGGACCCTAACCCCACGAGGTTATCCAACCCATTACAAGGAATAGAAAGATTAGGAGGCCCATCAACATGGGTGCCCACAATCCCAACTTTTGGCCCATCTCACCGGGAGGCCCAAATAAAATAGGCCCGTAACATACTTCAGAAGGACGAGCCAAAGGGATTAAAATATTAGAAGAGTTCCCTCCCAATTAGGATTCAAATTTGAAGAAGTAAGAATCAAATCCCCCATACACCGATTCTTACCATTTAGGGATACTATTGCATTATCTTCAATTTCAATCAAATTGGATTGACCTACATCACCCACCAAATCGCTCCCAAACGCGCTAGAATCCGAAACTTTCCTAATCAACCGGATCAAAGGACCCTTGCCGACTCTGGTTTGCCGCCGCCGCTCCGGTAGCATCAACATTTTGTAGCCTTCCGTCCGAATTTCCAACCTCCACCGCACTAATCCCGACCCTTTCACCCCTGATCCAAACTTTGATTTCCCGCCAAACTTGTTTGGCCTCGCCTGACCCAATTTCTCCTCCTCCTCTCTGGTTGAGCACCCGTTCATATCATGCCCAATGAGGCCACAATAAAAGCATACAACGTTCACTCTCTCATACTTGTAATCTAACCAGTGCCTGCTCCCCTTCCCAAGGACAATATTGCTCCCGCGCTTTAATGGTTTGTCAAGTGAAAGATGAACCCTTACACGAATGAATCTCCCACGACCTGCTGCCATCGCCTTCCAATGACGTTTCCAATCTTATTGCCAATTGTTTCACCAATAACAGGGGTGATGAAACCAGCCGGTAAACCCCATATCTGAACCCAGCATTCTAAGGAATGGAAGACAACATCCTTAGATACTAGCCCCGGGTTCCCACACACGATCACTAGCATGTGGTTGTCAAAGTTCCATGGGCCACCATTTATAACTTTGAGGAAATGATCCTCCGATTCAAACCGAAATGGAAAAGGTTCCCATCGAGTTCAACAATCTTAAGAGTTGTAGGCATACCCCAAGCTCTTCGTAATGAATCCTTCATAGCCATGGTATTGTACCTTTTGGTGGTAAGAAGCTTGCCCAAAACTAAAACGACAAGATGAAACCGCCTCTGACGAGCCCGTCATCTAGCACAATCTCATCATCTTCATCATCGGATAGGTGTACGTTGCCAAGCTTTTCCACTACTTCATCCGCCATAAGTGTAATAATCGAGTAAACAGAGAAAGAGGAACCTAGAGCGAGGGAAAGGTAGAACGAAAGAAAGATTCAGAGCCGACCACCCTTGAATGGAGATCAAGAGTTAGAGAGAGCAGCTCTCACAAGGAGAGAGTATTTTAAACTAAATTGAATAAAGTTTGTGTTTTCACGAATTTCAAGGCAAGTCATTCTACTAAAAATATCATTTAATGGAAACAATTTATCTATTGTTAGTACTTGAATGTAAAGAATTTAATAGAAACTCACCCCGAATTTTTGTACATAGTCATGTGATTTGTTCCTAATCGAAGGTAAGATTTCAAGGCATTCTTGTCATTGAAGAGTCAAAAGTAGCATTTCATTATTGCCCATGATAAAGAGGATTTAGATTGGTTTTTTTCGCTTTTGTTTTTATTCATTTTTTTTTTTACATTTGTTAGATTTGCATAAAGTTTTCATGATTTATGAATTCGTTTTAGATTTAATTCAGAGAATATAAAACTATGGTCAAAACTATTTTTTTAATAATGCCAAAATTAAACCAATAAATTTGTTTTATTTGGTTTATTTTTGGCTTTATTAAAAAGTTACCGTATTAGGTTTGACCATAATTTTATACTTTTGGTAAACTACAAAAACTTGACGCAAAACTAACAATAATTGGATTTCATGGCATTCTAATTAAAGGTAAAACCACCTTGCTTTTTTGCCAAAGCACTTTAAGATGTCACCTTGAAATAAGTTATGTCCTGGTTTGGATTTCAAGGCATTCTAATTGAAAGTAAGATTTCAAGGCATTCTAACGTTTGGCTGCCCTGTTAAAGGTCCATGAGCATTTTCTGTTAGTGAAATTACGGATTGAGATGGAAGGAGTAAGTTCGATTAACGGAGTTGAAATTTATGAGTGAAATTGATTTTTTTTAAAAGTTCAAATATTAAGTTTAAAGTTTAGAGGGCATTTAAATTTTTTCCGATTAAAAAGTAGAAGTAATATGTAAATCCTGTCCCTGAAGTAGGAAGAGGATCGCATAAGGCCAGAGACCAAGAGAAGGGATGCCAATCTCACCAAATTGATGGGTACTCAATCATAACCTATTTTTTCTTGAACCATAATCAAATATTCCCCATGGGTATGGTATGGACAGATGGGATGAGATAACTCGATCGTGCGCTCACTTCGATTCTTGTATTTAACCGATAATCGAACTGTTTCTCCGAACCAACCAAACTGGATATGTGTATAAATGGAGAAGGGCTTTCAAAGGTGTAAGTTTGGTGGGCCCTGCTTTGTAAGGAGGTGAATAGAAAGTGGTACTCTAAAGATTGATTGCCACTGAGAAATTGAGGTCGCCAGTCTTCCGTTTTAAATAGCGAAAATTAGCTTTTGAGGTTATGACAATTTGTATATATCCGAAAAATAGAAAGTATATAGATATCATAAAAACTGAAAAATGTATTAACTTCTGAAATGTGTGGACAGAGGGGCTCTGCTGTCCCTGGGCAAGGACAACACTGTTGCCCCGGCGATTCCGAGGAGTTCGGTCCGTGTCGATGACGGAAACGCTTCACGCCGAAGAGCTCGCCGAGTAGAACAAGTATACCAAAAATTAGCTCAATTGAGACTATTTAGTACCTGATCGGTACAGATATAACTCAGCAATAATGGGTTTGAGTGAGTATGATCTAGTGTTTTGATGCATTCTCTTCAAGATAAAAATGTTTCATTAGGTACTAAATAGTATCCGATTGAGCTAATTTTTGGTATACTTGTTCTACTCGGCGAGCTCTTCGACGTGAACGCTTTCCGATCATCGACACAAGACCGAACTCTCTCGGAATCGCCGGACAAAGTGCCCATGTCCTTGGCAAGGGACAGCAGAGCCCTCTATCCGAAATGTGTATTGTTATATAGTAATCATCCACCTATTGAGTAGAGGTTAGGAAGATCATTTTTAGAAACTTTGTAAATGTTTATAAAAATGAAAAATACTAAACATGTTTTTTATGTTTGCAAATTTTTTTCAAAACAAAACAATAAACGCAAAACATTCATATTACCAAACGTCCCTTAGAATTTTAATATTTCAAATTTTGCTATTAAATTTTTAGGGAGAGAAGATTAGAAAGAACAATAATTAAAAGATTAGGAAAAAACATTATTTGAAAGATAGGAGAAAGAGATGGAGATAAACTAGGAAAGATTTGGAGAGAAATATTTAGAAAATTAGGAGAGAGAAATGTAGTTTGAGGTTTGTTTGAATTTGAGGATGTCAATTTAATTATTCAAACCAGCTAGGATGTATACATAAATAAGTTTCCCAAACAGAATGATTATTAAAGTTGCCTAATTTATTACAGGTACTGAAACCATATTGTAAAATATTATTGACATTTCATACGCCAGTGATTAGTTCACTATTTGTGTCCTCAACACAAATATAAAATCTAGTTGTTTGGGAGGCTCATTTTCATCTTTTCATTTTTAACTTTTTGATTTTTTGGATTATGATCGAATAGATTTTAATCTGGTAGAGTGTTTGAAATGTAGAATGTATTTTTTAACATGAGAAGTGTTTCACTGTTTGATAGATACATGTGACAAATATTTTGTAAGACTTTTTGAGAAACAAAATGGGAAAGGAAAAAAATGTTACTAACAAACTGTCTAATTCACACTTCCTACTCTCACCTACATCGAATTAAAGACATTAATCAAAGCAAATCATAAAAGCATATGTTAAAAGTTCAACAACGTCGGTAGGTATGGATATCTATTAACTATTAAGAGTCTGTTTGGCCGCTTAACTTTTTTTTATTTTCATATTGTCGATTTTGGGTGTTTGGAAAAATTGCACAACGCATCATATGAGAATGTGTTTTGATTTTTGACAATAGATAGAAGAAGCCAAAAGTAAGGTGAGAGGAGTTTTTGACTTTTCATTTTCCACTTTTTTCATTTTTGTTAACAAAAAGACGCGGCACGCATTCTCGTATATTTCTCAAACACTGCTTCACAGAAAATACATTCTTTGCATTTCTTCCTAAATACTTTTACCAGATTCAAAATACATTCTCACCATAATCTAAAAGCAAAAAAATAAATATGAAAAACTGAAAATAATGCTCTCAAACATCCCATAACTGTCTAATTTCCCAATTCACCCAACCGTAGCTTTGGACAGTAATTATACAATAGGAAACATTAATATTGACAGCAAATATTATCTGCAATAAAAGGATTTTCCAAATTTCTTCGGCCATTCGCCTATTCTATTTTGAAATTTAAAATTTTACAACAAAAACCTCTCTCACGTTGCTTGAACTACATCTTCATACCAGCAAAAAAAATTACATTTTCATGAAATAGGTTTAGCGAAAATGGTGTCTACTTAACTCATCATGGAAATAACTACCTCCAATTCAAGAAAATTTATTCAAAAAAAAAATAGTGATACATACACTCTAACTCCCAACCACACCATCTTCACATCACATGCCCACATAAGCACCACACCCGTGAGAGGGTGTGTATATATCATTTTTGAAAAAAAGGCATTAATTGAAATTATATGGTCATATGCACCTAATGTGGTATAAATTGTGTCACCTCATTAATATTCATAACATTTTGTTGCGTATAACAACTTTTTTACTAAAAGATCATAATTTTTCAAAGAATATGTTTCATTACATTTTCACTAAAAATCATAACATATTGGTGCATATTATAACTTTTACACTAAAATCTTAACATTTTAGGAGTGCATACTGTAGACTCAAATAAGGGTGTGTGTTGTAGCATTTCTCATTATATATACATGAAAAAAGGGAAAAAAGAAAGAAGAGCAGCCAAATTAAAGACAAGATCAAACAAAGACTAGAGTATTCTGGGAAACCAGCCAAATCTTCTTTCCATTTCGGGTAATTGTTCTAGAGTTCTGTGGGACATTGGGTAATTTAGTCCATGTTAAAGTTTTACTGGCTAAGGTCACAATTTTTATTATTTAAATTTAGGTACTTTCAAAGGGTGCTCTGGGTTTAGGTTTTGGGTGCACTTTTTCCTATTATAGGGTTTTAGTGGCTTAGACACTTTCATGGATCTGTGATTTTAAGACTTTCATAGGGTACCGTAGGACCTAGGCACTTTCATAGGGTATAAACTTTTTTGACACTTTCCTAAAGGTTCAAACTTTTTTTTTGGTAAAAAAAACGAAAAAAAGAAAAAAAGAAAAGAAGCCAACATTAGGACTTGATAGGTTATAAACTTGTTTGGTGGATTAATGGGGTTACAAATTCTTTGCCTAGAACTTTTGAACAAGTCTCCCTTTCATTTCTCTCAAATTTGGCCCACAATCCTAACACCAGTTTTTACATGTATTAATTAGTTGTAAATTTTGCACCGCTGCCCCAATCTCCTGCCCGAATTACTCCAACGAAAAACCCAATAAAAAAAAAGAAGGAAAAAGACAAAGCACAAGAAAGATAACTGTGTTTTTATGATTAAAAGAAATCAATTATGAAAAAAAAAAAAAACAAGAGAAATTGGAACAATGCCTGGCTTTTCCCATGTACGCCGCTAAAACCTTGGTAGTCTCCGATGAATTCTTCACTGAAACCAAGTTTCTTCCAAGCAAATTCTGCACCCAGGCGTCCAGAAAAATCCCACATTTGACACAACTAAGGTTCGGACAACAGACCCATGTTTCGTCTTCCTTTTCATGGCTGTGCGTTTGCCTGTACAAATCAAAGAGAAGAAGCTGAAGAGGTGTTGTAATGAAGGAGAGAGAATGTAAAGGGTTAGAGAGAGAGGAGAGGGAGAGATGTGATGATGGCGAGCGTTTGCCGTTAGTGTGTAGTTTTCAAAGGTTCTTTAAAATTGTTTCTTCAAAGTGGGGCCATTGAAAACAGGCCTTTTCTGTTTCACACATTGGGGGTGCTCTATTTGTCTTCCCCACAACTGTCAATTGATTTTCAGGGGGGCCTCAGCTTAAATGACTAAAATCACTTTTTTTTTTGGTCGTTTGAACAATAACAGAGCATTTTTATTTATTTATTTTCAATTTTAATGGCCACGTGTTTGAGCCAGTTTGCACAACTCGATTAATTTCAAAAACTATGAATCTAACAACCGAGAGCAAATCTCCCGTTGTCCAAAACGAATTAATACAACCTGTGAGATTTTAGACGCAAGTTCTTGTGAAAACTCTATATCCATCTCAAAATCAATCGCAAGAATGAAAATGAAGAGGCCCCAAAGATATATAAAGTGATCACTCATTCCACTCCGAAGAATGCCAATATTTCTAACATCCCCTCACGCGTGCAGCCCGCATTTGAATTTTTTTTGATTGTCATGTGGGGCGTGGATTGTGAATTTTTTTAATGTGAAATGGTCCCCCGCCCGATACCATGTTTCTATATCCATCTCAAAACCAATTGACAACCAAAGATATAAAAAGTTGTTCACTCATTCCACTCCAAAGAATGTGGACAATATATTTCTTAACAGTTCTTGAAAAAGAAGAAATTTTGAAGCCTTAAATCTTGACCACAGGCTAGCCAAAACCCTCGGAGTTGACAACAACGCCAGGACAAAGTTTCTCGGCAGTCCGTGTAGTTTGTCATTTTTCGGTTTCTTGCCGAATTCAACTTAGTCCCCATTTGAGAAACTCCCCGGATGTATGTGAAAATTAATTGGTTCTGTTTCCTATTCCGCGTTACTTTCCAACGAATAATCCATATATAATAGTAGATGATTGGGACACGAAAAATAAATCATACTGTAATTGGGTTTGCACATCCTATATGGGAAACCCAGTAGCATCCCATTTTAAGTTGTTTTTGTGTGCCGATCAAATATTGATTGGTATCCAATTAACGTGATTTTAGATCGGTCATGTGTTACAAAAAGATCAAAATTTGACCGAAACCAATTACTCCCTCCGTCCATTTTTAAATGACCACTTTCACTTTTTGACTTTATTTTTAAATTGTCTATAACTTTCAATCTATAATATATTATGTACTTTTGAAAAAATTGTATTTTAGAACTCATTGATTTCTATAAAACAAGATCCATATTGCATATTTTATGTAATATAGATTGAAAATTATAAACAACTTTCGAATCCAGCTGGAATAGTAACATCATCACTTAAATAGGGACGGAGGGAGTATTGAATTGGATTCGACAACATAGTTGTGGGCTGCAGTGCCTGACAGAACGGCCGAGAAGCTCTATCAGTAATAGTTGCCTTCGCTTGTCCGCTGTTTAATTTTTAAATTATTCCGACATTAATTATGGCTGTGTGGTATTTATGTCCAAATATCATATTAGCTGTTGAAATTAACCGAAATGTTCGGAAAAACATGTCGTTGATAACGTGGTCAAAATCTTGATTAGCTGTCTATACCTGCACCTGCTGTTGGAACATCAAAAAATGGTTTCTAAAATAGGTCCTAGGAACGTGATAGACATGCATTAACTCCATTATTTGCTTCCACTTTTTTGGGGAATTTAAGGGTGAAATAATGAGTAACAAATTTTATTTTTAAGGAGAGTTAAATTTTTTGCGAAGAGGACGAAAATGCCCCGGCTAGAAAGTTTCTATCGAGACGAAAAATCTTCTTTTATAATGAAGAAGTTGACAAATTATCAAACGTAGGGTTGAATATGAGTATTTGTTCGGGGTCTGATCAGTCATTTCCTACGCATGATTTCAACAAATTCACTTATCAAAAGAAGACAAAAAGTTGCGCTAGTGAATGAATCAGTTTTCGTTTTAAAGTCATAAAGACTCGGAAAATTCATATTAAAAAAGAGCAAATAACTTAGTTGTTTTGGCTTATTTTTAGCTTTACGAATTTTTCAAATTTTGATATACTCTTTTTGTAACTTGTCCGTGAAGATTAATATAAAAATGTAAAAAGCTGTAACATCCTATCCAACTAGGAGTTAACTTTGGGAGCCTACATTATGAGCTACTATGCACAGTCTATTGGAGCACCAAAATGAGGATATGTTCACTAACTTTGTCCATTTCACTTGGGAGCCTAACTATGAGTCATTAATTTTAGGAGTCTATTAGAGAAGGCAGTTGTCTACTTTTCCTCATTTTGAGAGATTTTCGGCAGATTGTGTAGTAAAGAGGGATTGAATTCCCTAAATGGACCCACAATAGTTGGTAAGAGAAGAAAACAAAGGGGGAAACTGTAGCACATGAATATATATATATATATATTCAGTCCCGATCCCTTAAGGGATTCCTTAAACAAAATTCCGTGCGGACCAAGGCATTTTTCAACTTTCCGGATGAAATTTTGACGATCCGAACTGCTCAATGTTTTTAAAATGCATTTTCCAAGGCCTATGAGGAAAATCTTCAAAAAAAAATACCCGGAAGGGCTTGATCCACACAGTATATGTACAGTTTTACCGAAAACTGTGTGGATCAAGCCCTTCTGGGTATTTTTTTTTGAAGATTTTCCGCATAGGCCCTAAAAAATGCATTTTAAAAACATTGAGCGGTTCGGATCGTCAAAATTTGGCTCGGAAAGGTGAGGTCCGCACGGAATCTTGTTTAAGGGATCCCTTATTAATTAGATCATTTATGTATATATATATATATGTTATTGGCAAGGGGAGGAGGCTACAGGTCTGGAATAAATAGAGACGACAGAAGAAGAGTTAAGAAAAAGAAGAACTCTCGCCAAAAAATACAAGAGCAGCAGCGCACAAAAAAGCGAGAAACAGAACAGTGCTTCAGCCGTGGGTATTGAAGGGTTTTTGTTCTTGATTTGTTTTTGCTTATGGAGTTTTATTTTAGTATGATTATTTGCTTAAACTCCATGGCCGGCTAAACTCCCCTCTAGGGAGAGGATGATGCTCCGAACCAAGTAACTGTGTATTTTTTATGGATTAGCATTTTTATTAGAATCTTGATTACATGTTTAGAACTCATTTCATGATATCAATGGAACGGATTTACTTCTTCCAACTTGTTGTGTATTTGTTTTCCGGATTTCAAATACCAAACATGTAATGGTTTTCAATGTTCACAATACCTAGTGATTGAGATAGATTATGCTCGTAAGACGGATCGTGCCGTTAGGCGGCTTGACCGTGTTAGTGAGACGATTCGTGCTATGGGATAGTCTATGCCAATTGACGGATTGTTGATATTTTCTTGGCAACTATCGTTAGGCCACGTTAGTAAGTAGTAACTCGTTGATTCGAATAATAATCTAATCTATGAAAATACATGGTTATGCGGTAGGAGTTGATTCCAACCCCTAGAATCTCCACTCATCGTTTCCAAATCTGTTAGTTGATTATTATTGTCATTATTTTTCTTTCTCAATTTAATTAGTTCATAAATTAAAACCAAACCAATTCTTATTGTCTCCGAATTAATTTGATAAGTAACCGAAATTTTTTTAACTCAGCCAATTTGTCCTTGCGGATCGACACTCAGACTTAACCGCTATTCTACAGAGTAGTAGTTAATTCTACAATTTACAAGTTTATTTTTGACACAATACGACACGGTCACCTGCCACTCCAAACATCTAGAGGCGAAATTTGGAGAAGGAAAATGGTAGGATACAAGAAAAATTTCTCCGAAAAATATTTAAAAACAAAGATATGAAGGGTCCAGATTTACGATCATCCTCTTTTGAAAAAGGCCAAAGATATCCCAAATAAGGACAAGTTTTTTAGCATTGATTTCTTTATTCCACCTGTCCATTTTGTTTGCCTTGTTACATTTTAAACACAGAGAAAATTGTTTTACATACAATGTGGACATTGTTTGATAGAGTTTAATTAATTAAATTTTTCCCAAAATCACATACAAAATTATAAACGAACTCTACAATTTAAAAGTGGTTTGAACTCCAAAAAAGAAAAAGAACATAGTGATAAATTAGGTCGGAGGGAGTACCAAAAAAGCATAATTCGGGATATCCCAAATGAATCCATGGTACGTATACCTCTTTCGTTGTCCTACTTTTTTTGGTAAATTCACTGAAAAAGATGTATGTAACATAATGAGTTAAACTGTTCCAATGCATTGTTTTCCAATCGTACAAGGAGTGGAAGCCCAGCTGTTTTGTTTTTTGTTTTCTAGTTCGACGGTTAGGGGTGTTCAGATCAATTTACGTGTACCTCGACTGATCTCATTTCCGGTGTGGTCAAAGGCAGATATTCACAATAAATTACTCCGTACTTCTTAAGGCCTGACCTTAAAAAGCGAACCTTGATCAATCGTGTGGAGAGCAAACCCACCAATCAATCGGATTTGATTTGGGGACTTCTGGTTTCTTTAACCCTCCATAAACCCCATTGAATTTCGGCACATGCAGGGCTAGTTTGCATTATTGAGAAGCCATCATCAGGGGTTAATGCTTGAAGTTATCATCACTGTATATGAATAGCTCTACCATTAGAGTGAACTTGCTCTACCACTTTGAAGGCAAAAATACCCCTAAAAAAACTTTCTAGTACCAGAAAGGTGTACACAGAGGGGAAGGGAAGAACTTCTAGCTTATTTTTTTCCCATGTTTTTTTTTTGATCGGCAATTATTTTTATTTTTTAATTTTTTTTCCCATGTTGTCAGATAGTTTTTGATAAATCAGGTTTTCGGTCTAAAGTTTATGCACACCTCGACTAATTCTAGGAATTTAACCTCATTGTTCACTTGTGGGGAGCATAATTATAGTCAAAGCAAAACTTCGTATGTAGCTAGCCCCAAAGAAGTTAATGACTTTCGAGAAATTTCGAACGTAAGACTTTAAGAGGTGCCTAAAATAGAGAGTTGACTAATGAACGTAGATTTCAGGTGCCTAATTGAATTGGTCGGATTACAGAAACAACTTTCTCAAGTGTAGTGGTCTGTTAGAAGAGTGCGATTTTGTTTACCCTTCTTAAAAAGGTGAAAATTATCTTTCCTCTTATTGGTTAAAATAGTGTAGGTCTCATCCCAGCAATACACTTTTTGGTAAGGGTGAGATAACTTTGTGGTTTCTTGGCTTGTCTCGATGAGAGGAATCTAAAAAGTATGGAGTAAAATTATTAACCAAATTTAAAATTTTGTGAATAAAGACAAAAATAAACCAAAAAACCTAAGAGGATAGTTGGCACCCTTTCGAGCAAGAGAGTTGGCTGGGATGAGAAGGGTAAACAAAGTTATCTCCTCCAGCAAATACAGAAAATCAAATACAATTTATAATTTATTCAAAAAGAAAATACAGAGAATCAACAACTCCAACTCCAATTCTCTATTTTTCATCTGCCAAATTTTCCTCCAATATTTCCTCCAGCAAATTCCCCCTCAATTATTCCTCATTTGCTTTATTCTTCATTTTACAAACCATTCAACCCACTTTTCAATACCAGCAAAGTAAATGAAAAAAAAAAAAAAAAAAACAGATGGGATGTTCAGGAGGCCAGTGGGTGGGTGGTAATTGATAGGTGTAAATGAAAAAAATTACTATCAGAAACGAAATGGTCTGTATTTACATCTACTTTCATTTCAAAGCGTATTTATACTTATTTAATACTATTAGGCTCATTTTGAAGATACTATTAATATCTTTTCAATGATATCAATTTTGTAAAAATTGAGTATCAAATGTAAAACTTATGTCATTGAAGAAAATTTATCGAAAAGTGAATAGGGTATGGTTGGTATTATAATTTGTTATCCATCAATATAAAGGATAAAATAGTGACTTTAAGGGAAAAAAAAATAAGAGGGACAAATAGAGACGGGCCTCCATTTGGTGGGACCGTGAGAAATTCTTCAAATATGAATGATGGGAGTTGAGTTTTCATTTTGGAAACCCCAAATGAAAATGGGTTGGAGCGCATTGATACTCCAAAACAGAGATTTTATGCTAAAAAATGGAGATTTGGAGATGGGCATGCGATGCTCTTACAGACCCACTTCCCTTCTTCTATGGAAAATGGAAATCATTCTAATGGGATCAAGCCATTAAAATGATTGGACTTAGTAGGTGGCAATTTGACTTGGTCAATTGGCACCCCTTTATGGCCCATGGGGCGCTTTACAGGATAATAATAATGGGCCGTATTGTCATCAACATTAACTGGGCTTTTGTAAAATTAATGTAGCGTGTTAATTATCCAAACAGATTTGGCCCAATTTTGGCCGAAAATTAATGTTTTCGGCCTTGTTGCGATTTCTTGCCAAATTTAAGTATAAACAGTATCATTGCAATCCAATTTGACACCTACCTACAATAATAAACGGCCCACGCCACGGTGATACACATTACAGAAATCTGTAATAAACGGCCGGGCTCATATTGACCCGACCCGTTTATTTTCTTGCCAAATTTATTTATCTTGTCAATTTGAACCTACTACAATAATAAACGCCCACGCCACGGTGATACACATTACAGAAATTTCATTTTAGGCTTGGTAATGATTTTCTTGTCAATCTAATACTCTAATGCCCCGTTTGATACGAGATTTCATTTTGGTTATAATGAGATGGGACTTATTAATGAGGAGACAAATCCTTTCCCGTGTTTGTTTTTACACAGGATTAGATCATGTGATTGTTAATAACATGTTTGTTTTTGTTTAGGATAGGATTAGATTATGGGGTTTGGTGGTTTGCACAGCTGGGAGGGGTTTGCACAGGAGAGGAATCCTTCCAATCCCATGGGACAGGATTGCCAATACCCAACCCCCCTTGGGATGGGTAATCCCATGCTTTTGTGGGATTCACAATCCCGTGGTATTAACAATCCTCCCATTTTTTGTAACACCAAACAAAGCATTAGAGGTCCCACAGGATTCCCAATCAAATCCCATCCTCCAACGGTCCAACCCTTGTATCAAACAGGGCTAGGGCCTAACGTACTTCGTGTCGTGTCTAGAATTCTTTCTTGAAGTATGCTCAAACAACACTACTTGAAGATTTATACTTTTGTTTAATTTTAATTTGATTCTCTTATCTTAATTACTAGTACAGTAAACTCTCTAGGGTATTCCCAAGAATCCCAACAGGTCCCAGAACCTTCTAGCCCCAGACCCATTCACATGCCCACAATTTTCCAGCACCTTCTAAACATCTCTCTGTTCTCCACTAACAATATCCTCCTCTCTCCTATATATCCGTATAATCCATCCACAAATTGAAGCAAAAATCAATAAACACCCACAAGGATTGACCAATCGGATTGAATCACGACAATCTTGCTCAAAAAATGAAGCCCGTGGACGTCAAAAAAGGGCCTGTAACGATCAAAGAAGAGACCCGAGACGAAGAAGGGAAGAAACATATCGAGAAAGTGGAACTAAACGTCCACAAAGTCGACACCCTCAAGCACGTGGAGAGAAAGCTAGTGGACAAAGGGGTGCAGAGGATGGAGCGGCACCCGTCGGACGGGTCGCCATACGTCAGGCCGCCTCCGAAGTCAGGACACGGCGGGAAGTACACGTGGGAGGGGCCGGCGGAGGAGGCGGAGAACGAGCTGGACCCGGCGCCGGTGGCGTTGGACGAGATGGATCCGAATTATGTGGACGAGGAGGCGGAGAAGAAGGTGGTGAAGGGGGAGGATGAGGAGGTGGCGGGGTTGGTGGTGGGGAGGTTGAGGTGGCGAAGGTGGCGGAGGCGAGAGAGGGGGTGGCGAGGATCGAGGTAATTGATCCTCATTTGAAGAAGTAAGGCGTTTAGGAATGGAGTGATGTTGAAGGTGTCTTTGTTATGGATTTTGATTGAAAGAGATCTTGTGTATGAAAATGAAATAAAATTATGTAAAATTAAGCTAATTTCTTGATTTGTTTTTTTTTTGTTTTTTTTTTGGGAATTTCATTGCCGATTCTTAACTTATGCTGCTTCAAGAGCACCTTAACAATTTTCCATGGCTCATGGTCTCTCATTATGTTCTTTTGACCCTTAGTCCTTTATTCCCTTTTCCACTTCGGGTGTGGGTGTGCATAGGGACGGAGCCATAAATTTCACTACACATAGGCGAATTTTGTTTCCAATATATTTTGCAGAGGCGAGTCTATATAGTTCATACGAAATTTTTTTTTTTCTATATAATACTAGAGGGTTTTTTCCCTTGTAGAGGCCGCCCCTACTGGCCCCCCTCTGGCTCCATTTCCATGCGCATGTTTACCTATGTGTTTGGAAGTTAAGGAAATAAAGAGAGAAAAAGAAAAAATAATTAAGCGAAAATGGGAGGAAAATTAAATAGGAATCTGAATATTTTCTTTTCTCTTTCTTAAGAACCAAACAAAGGAAGGCAAATTTAAAATTTTATCTTCCTTTCCATGTAAATTTGGCATCTCCGGTTACAGTTGCTCTTAATTGACAACAATCTTTTACCTCATGTCAAGTCTACATTGGATTTGGAATGCACAAAACAACAAATTTGGCCGGCACAAAGATAGCTGGTTTGGATCTTAACCATGTGCCAAATTCGTGCCAAATCTATGTTAGATTTGACCTAAACCAAGACAGCTGCTTTCTTTTGGACCTTCTCTGTGTGGCAAATCTTTGATAATTTCTGCATGGACCATGACAGCAAGGTCGAACCTTGGTTGTGTTTCAAAAGTTTGCGTTATGCTTGCCACGTAAGTTTTCGTATCTTTGGTTAGGCTTACTTTTAGTAAACAACTTTCTTTTAAATCATGCCAAACCTACGTTGGATTTGGCATGCACAAAGAGAGTGGATTTGGACATTCACCTCATGTCGAATTCGTGCCAAATGTACATTGGATTTGACATACAAATAGATAATTTGTTTTAACCTTGGCTTGGTGCCAAATCCACGCTAGATTTGGCATGCACCATGACAGCAAAGTTGAACCATAGTTGAATCTATGTTGAAGGCTTATTATATGAAATGACATCAAATCCTCCCTCTATAATGATGGTGCTGATTTTTTTACCTACTATTTTCTTACAAATGGTCAAAATTTTAGACAAAAGCAAATTGGCATGGACTTCTAGTGGCTTCAATTTGGCAGCTTTCTCCTCATGCTAAATTTAGGTTGGATTTGACATGCCCCAAGACAGCACAAAGACAATTGGTTTGGAGCTTGGCCTTTTACCAAATCTACGTTAGATTTCTTAGACCTTGGCTGAATCTAGATTGAAAGCTAAATATATGAAATGGCATCAAATCCTCACTCTATAATGATGTTGTTTCTAGCCAACTTTATTTTCCCACAAATGGTTAAAATTTTAGATGAAAGCAAATTTAGTGTGAACTTCTATTGGCTTCAAATTTGGAAGCTCTCACCTTATTGCAAGTCTACTTTGGATTTGACATGTACATAGAGAAATGGATTTGGACCTTGACCTTGTGCCAAATCTATGTTGGATTTGACATGCAAAAAGACAGTTGGCTTGGACCTTGGCCTCATGGTAAATCTACGCAAGATTTGACATGCCTGGAGACAACGAGGATGAACCTTGGCTGAGCTTCAAAAGTTTACGTTACCCTCGCCACGCAAGATTTGCCATGCCGGAAGGTGTCTTTGTTTTGGATTGTGATTGAAAGAGATCTTGTGTATGAAAATGAAATAAAAATATGTAAAATTAAGCTAATTTCTTAATTTTATTTATTTATTTTTTTTGGAATTTCATTGCCGATTCTTAACTTATGATGCTTCAAGAGCAACAATTTGCCATGGGTCATGGCCTCTCATTATGTTCTTTTGACCCTTTCAGTCGTTCAACCTTTTACACTTCGGGTAAACAAGCTTTCAATTGTTCAACCTTTTACACTTCGGGTGTGTGTGCATTAGGGTTGAAACCGGTTTGGTTCGGTCCGGTTCAAGGACGTTTTCGGCCGAACCGGTAAAAGTCGGTTCGGGGAATATACAGAACCGAAACCGGTTTCTAAAAGGTCGGTTCGATTCCATTCAGTTCGTCCCGGTTCGGTGCGGTTCCGAGACCGGTTCGGTTCGCCGGAGAGAGAGGGACAAGAGGTGGACCAGATCTACAAAGGTACAACCAGATTGATCACAAACATTCATGTTCAAAGTAAATAGATCTACAAATATATAGAAATTGATACAGAAACTAACAAGAGAGAGAGGAGACAGAACTTGACAAACAAAATACAAAATGGAACATATATAGACGCATATATACACATACCGAGAGAGAGAGAGAGAGAGAGAGAGAGAGAGAGAGAGAGAGAGAAATAAACGAACAGATCTTGATATGACGATTATGGACAGCGACAATTGAACAGATCTCGGTGTCGCTTGGATTGCGTTGACTGGCGGCGTCCCATGGATTGAGTCGATTGGCGGCGGCGGCTGTGCAAAATTCTGGGTCGCCTCTCTCTGTCTCTCTAAATGTTAGGTTTGAACAGATCGTTGAAATGTTTGGGGAGGCAAGTGTGAAGTTTATATATATTGTAGTAATAGAAATTAAGTAATAAATACTTTTGTTTCCCACTTCTAATGTGAAGTGATGTCCAGCACAGTTGGTAAGTGCCCCTCCCTCCTTGTGAGGGGTTGGGGGTTTGATCCCTGCCTACTACTTTTTTCCAAGGTATATGTATATATATGTTATACCGGTTCGGTCCGGTTCGGTTCACCTAAAAAATCCTCCGAACCGGGAAACGAACCGGTTTTCAAAATTTTCAATTTTCACGAACCGAACCGAACCGGCTAAAGAAAAGAACCGGAAAAAATCACCGGTTCGGTCTGGTTCAGCGGTTCGGTTCGGTTCCTCGGTTTATATTTTCACCCCTAGTGTGCATGTTTACCTATCTGTTTGGAAGTTAGGGAAAGAATGAGGAAAAAAAGGAAAATAATTAAGTAGTAAATAGGAGGAAAAATTGAAGAGAAAATGGGAGAAAAGTTAAATACTAGAAATTTGAATATTTTTCTCTCTTTCTTAAGAACCAAAGAAATAAAGGGAAAATTTAAAAATTATCTCTTCCTTTCCATCTCTTTTTCTAAGATCTAAACAGAGCCTGATATATCATCAAATTGATCACACAAAGAACTCATGTATCTGATGATCTCATGAACATATAATAATTGTTTTATTGATTTTCTTTAGAAACAACAAAATATGAAAGGCAAACAAGGCATCTTCAATTCAAATATACATATGTAAAAAAATATTTGTTACCCACTTTATTTTCCTACCAATTGTCAAAATTTTGAACAAAAGCAAATTTGACATGAACTTTTATTGGCTTCAAATTTTTGCAGCCCTCACCTCAAGTCAAATCCACGTTAGATTTGGCATGCACAAAGACAGTTGTTTTGGTTGGGACCTAGGCCTTGTGGCAAATCTTCGATAGATTTGGCGTGCCCCATGATAGTGAGATTTTGGCTCGCTTTAAAAGTTTACATTACACTTGCAATGTGATTTTGACATATTTAATTTGAGATGATCTTTGTTAACAACTTTCTTTTATCTCATGTCAAGTATATGCCGGATTTGGCATGCACAAAACAACGAATTTTGCCTGCCCAAAGATAACTATTTAGCCCGTAACCATGTGCTAAATTCGTGTAAAATCTGCGTTAGATTTGATATGCACATGTCAAGTCTACATTGGACTTGGAATGCACAAAACAGAGAATTTGGTGGGCACAAAGACAGGTGGTTTGGATCTTAACCATGTGCCAAATTCGTTCCAAATCTACGTTAGATTTGACCTTCACACGTGATGATTGCTTTCATTTGGACCTTGGCTGCGTCGTAAAGCTTTTATAATTTTTGCATGACCCATGACAGCGAGGATCAACTTTGGCTGCGCTTCAAAAGTTTACATTATCCTTGCCATTTAAATTTGGTATCTCCGATTAGAGCCGGCCTTAGCTAACAACATTCTTTTACCTCATGTCAAGTCTACGTTGGATTTGGTATGCACAAAACAACGGATTTCGCATGCACAAAGACAACTGATTTGGATCTTAACCATGTGCCAAATTCGTGCCAAATCTACTTTAGATTTGACCTGCACGAATACAGTTGCTTTGGTTGGGACCTTTGCCGCTTGGAAAATCATTGATAATTTTCACATGCCACATGACAGCGAGCTTCAATTTTGGCTATGCTTCAAAAGTTTACATTATGCTTGCAATTTAAATTTTGCATCTCCAGTTAGAGCTTGTCTTAGCTAACAACATTCTAATACCTCATGTCAAGTCTACGTTGGATTTGGCATACACAAAATGATGGATTTGGCTTGCACAAACACATCTGGTTTTGATCTTAACCACGTGCCAAATGTACGTTAGATTTGATATGCACAAAGACAACTGCTTTGGTTTGGAACTTGGTCGCATGTTGAATCTTTGTTAGCTTTTGCATGCCATCTGGCAGCGAGGTTTTGCCTTGGTTGTGGTTCAAAAGTTTGCGTTACGGTTGCCATGTAAGTTTTGTCATCTTCGGTTAGACTTGCTTTTAGTAAAAAAACTCTCTTTCAAATCATGCCGAACCTACGATGGATTTGGCATGCACAAAGACACTTGATTTGGACCTTCACCTCATGCCGAATTTGTGCCAAATCTATGTTGGATTTGACATGCAAAAAACAGTTGGTTTTGATCTTTGCCTATTGCCAAATCCACGCTAGATTTACCATGCCCCATGATAGCTTAGTTGAACCTTAGTTAAATCTGTGTTGAAGGCTTATTATATGAAATGACATCAAATCCTTCATCTATAATGATGGTGTTAATTTTTTTACCTACTTTATTTTCTTACAAATGGTCAAAATTTTAGACAAAAGCAAATTAGCATGACCTTTTATTGTCTTCAAATTTTTGCAGCTCTCACCTTAAGCCAAATCCACATTATATTTGGCATGCATGAAGACAGTGGATTTAGTATACACAAAGACAACTACTTTGGTGAGGACCTTGGCCTCGTGGCAAATCCTTGTGAGATTTGGCATGCCCCATGACAGCAACGTAAATTTACGTTATTCTTGCAATGTAAATTTCGATATATTTAGTTAGAGATGCTCTTAGTTAACAACTTTTTTTTTACCTCATGTCTAGTCTACGCTGAATTTGGCATGCACAAAACAATGGATTTTGCCTGCACAAAGACACTTATTTAGATCTTAACCATGTGCTAAAATCATGCCAAATTTGTGTTAGATTTGACATGCACAAAATCAGCTTCTTTGGTTGGGACTTTTGCCGCGTTGTAAATCTAACATTGGCAAATCATTGTTAGATTTTCATGCCCTATAACAGCAAAATTGAACCTTGGTAAAGCTACAAAGTTTACGTTATAGTTGCCATGTAAATTTGGCATCTCCGATTAGAGCTGCTCTTAGTTAACAACTTTTTTTCCTTCATGTTAAGTCTACGTTGGATTTGAAATGCACAAAACAATGGATTTGGCCGGCACAAGGACAGCTGGTTTGGATCTTAACCATGTGCCAAATTCGTTAGATTTGACCTACACAAAGAAATCTGCTATTATTTGGACCTTGGATGCGTCGCAGATCTTTGATAACTTTTGCATGCCTCATGACAGCGAGGATCAACCTTGGCTGCGGTTCAAAAGTTCACGTTATGCTTGCCATTTAAATTTGGCATCTCTGGTTAGAGCTGATCTTAGCTAACAACATTCTATAACCTCATGTCAAGTCTACATTGGATTTGGCATGCACAAAACGGCGGATTTGGGCTACACAAAGACATCTGGTTTGGATCTTAACCACGCGCCAAATTCGTGCCAAATCTACATTAGATTTGACCTACATGAAGACAGCTGCTTTGGTTGGGACCTTGGTCGCATGGAAAATCTTTGATAATTTCCCATGCCCTAGACGACGAGGTTCAGTTTTGGCTGTGCTTTAAAAGTTTACATTATGCTTGCAATTTAAATTTGGCATCTTCGGTTAGAGCTTGCCTTAGCTAACAACATTCTAATACCTAATTAATGTGAAATCTATGATGGATTTGGCATACACAAAAGATGGATTTGGCCTGCACAATGTCATCTGGCTTTGACCTTAACCACGTGCCAAATTCGTGCCAAATTTACATTAGATTTGATATGCACAAAGACAGCTGCTTCAGTTTGGAACTTGGCCACATGAAGAATCTTTGTCAGATTTTTCCCCTGACAGCAAGGTTGAACATTGGTTGTGTTTCAAAAGTTTGCGTTACGCTTGCAACGTAAGTTTTCGTATCTTCGGTTAGGCTTGCTTTTAGTAAATACCTTTTTTTTAAATCATGCCAAACCTACGTTGGATTTGGTATGCACAAAGACAACGAATTTGGACATTCACCTCATGCCGAATTCGTGCCAAATGTATATTGGATTTGATATTTTAATAGATAGTTGGTTTTAACCTTGGCCTAGTGCCAAATCCACGCTAGATTTGGCATGCACCATGACAGCAAAGTTGAACCATAGTTGAATCTATGTTGAAGGCTTATTATATGAAATGGCATCAAATCCTCCCTCTATGATGATGGTGTTGATTTTTTTACCTATTTTCTTACAAATGGTCAAAATTTTAGACAAAAGCAAATTGGCATGGACTTCTAGTGGCTTCAATTTGGCAGCTCTCACCTCATGCTAAATCTAGGTTGGATTTGGCATGCCCCAAGACAGCACAAAGACAATTGGTTTGGAGCTTGGCCTTGTACCAAATCTACGTTAGATTTCTTAGACCTTGGCTAAATCGACATTGAAAGCTAAATATATAAAATGGCATCAAATCCTCACTCTATAATGATGTTGTTTCTTGCCAACTTTATTTTCCGACAAATGGTTAAAATTTTAGATGAAAGTAAATTTAGCGTGAACTTCTATTGGCTTCAAATTTGGAAGCTCTCACCTCATTGCAAGTCTACTTTGGATTTGACATGTACATAGACAAACAGATTTGCAACTTGACCTTGCGCAAAATTCGTGCCAAATCTATGTTGGATTTGACATGCACAAAGACAGCTGGTTTGGACCTTGGCCTCGTGTTAAATCTACGCTAGATTTGGCATGCCCGGAGACAACGAGGATGAATCTTGGCTGAGCTTCAAAAGTTTACGTTACGCTTGCCACGTAAGTTTTGGCATCTCCGGTTAGAGTTTCCCTCTGTTAACAACTTTCTTTTCCTTAGTTTAACACAAAAGATATCTGGTTATGAATTGTAATTTTGTTGCATGATATTTTTGGCATGATTTGAATATAAAAGAGATACTCCCTCCGTCCGGATTTGTTGGTCCACAAACATACTTTTTCAAGTCCTAAAATATTTGTCCATTTTCAAAAGTTAAAGGATAAAGTATGCAAAATTTACTTTTTTGACCCTTTTCTAAAACTTAAAATAACAACTCAAAAACTAATTTTTTAGGAGTAAATAATGTGTTTACATTTTTGAAATTTTTTTGCACCGTATTAAAGTTCTCAATGAGATCTATCAAACAAGATCCATATTGATTAAATTTTTCTTTTTGTAACTACATTATTTTTTAGTTTGAAAATTGCACGTAATTTTGTAGTCAAATTAGAATTGAGGGAGTATTAAATGGAGGGATTGGGGATAAAATAGGAAATTAACAAACTCAAAAGGTAATGGAAAAAAAGTTGGAATCCCCAAAATGGACCAACAAATCCGGACGGAGGGAGTATCAATTAAGACTAGGCTAACTAGCTCAGAAGTAGTTACGTCATTTTTAATCTTTCATTAATTTTATTTAGATTTTTATGATAGATACATGTTTTATAATTAGAAAAAATATATGCAAAACTAGTAATAATTTAACAAAACTAAAAAAATAAGACGACTAAGATGGCTTCAATAGTGATACAAAACTTCAAATCCTAGACAAACAAATGTGTCTATAAAGAAGTATTGTACACAAGTATTTCCTAGTTGACGAGTGACGACAACCAAAGGTTTTGTGGTTGGCATAGAAGTCCGACATGATTCACAAATAGAGGAAAAGAGAGGCTAGGGACAGGCAGCGGCCGCTCACTTTGGGACCCAAAAATGAGTACTTGTGGGGCTGGGAATTGACCTCTAGAATGGGAAAATATTTCATTGTCACTTTTTAAATTTTTGTTTTGTTTTGGCCTTTCATACTTTAAGATTTTCCTCATTGAAAGTTAGTCACAAAAATTATGATTAAAAGTTAAAAAAACAAATTACGTAAATGATGTAGAGTAAGTGGTGGCCCAATTGTATGATCAATTGGACCGACAGAAGCCTCGGGGGCCTAAAAAATTTTAATTGAAATTTGTTAAATTTCACAATTTATTGACGAGCCCGAAATTGGCTAAAACTTGGAGGGCTGAAACAGAATTGCAGTGGGTCATGAATCACCACCCTAAAGTTGTGACTAGAGGATTTCGGCCAAATTCCTTTGTTTTGGGCCTTCAATTTAGTATTTTTTCTATATCAAGAAATAATTAGATTACAAATTACTCTTAGCGTATAATTTCGTTTAAGTTGTTTCCAATTAGGGTATTTCTTGTTTATCTTGCTAGGTTTCAATTTTACTAGTTTCCCTAATTTCTGGGATACTTTATTTTTTAGTTGTGTTTGCTAGGGTTTCTCTAGAAAAGGTCATGTAATCTTTTTGTTTCAGCAACTTTTGACCCATCTCTAAGATTCTCTCTCTCTCTCTCTCTCTCTCTCTCTCTCTCTCTCTCTCTCTCTCTCTGTGGATTAAAAAACTCTCGTGAATTCGAGAACCTATCTTCGTTTAGACTAGTATGCTAACTTGTCTCTAGTGAATTTCGTTGCGTCAGTAAAATGAATATGACCACAAGAAAGAAGAGCAAAGATTGAGCAAAGAACGGGAAAGTTCAATTAAATATTTGATGCTTGAATTGAGAGAACAGAGGCTTGCCCACCAACAAATATGGTAAGGGGAAATGGAAATGCAAACCACATGGTGGGAAGTTCATAGATGCATTGAGAATTTTTAATTTTTAATTTAGGAATGGTGAACTTCTTTGATAGTAAAAAATGATAATACGAAATTCAATGAAGCAATGTTCTGAACATAACACTCTAACAAAGGGGTAGTAAGGTACATGAAAAGTTCCTCCGAAATTGTCTAAGAGAGAGAAGACAATTTTGAGGAAAAGTTTTCATGTATCCTAACATTTTCGTACCTCACATTTACTCCATCTCTCTATAGATAAAACCCTACCGCCACCCCTTTAATGCCCCCTCCTAGGGATTCACCACCTTGGCGGCGGCAGGGGAAGACTTTCCTTTTGGTCGGATCCCTCTCCCGTTTCTAGATCTGTTACCTCACCCCCTGCGCTCTTCCAATCCTCTCTGTTCCCCTACTCCTCCTCTATTTTGGCCACCCACCCTCCCTCCCTCCCTCCCTCCCTCCTACATCTTCTTCACCGAGTCGTGGGAAGTCAGATCTGTAGCCTTGCGTCTTTCTGGAGTAGTGATATGGCTCCAGCGTTGTTGAAGTGGGTCTCCGGCAATGTGGTTCGGCTTTGACAGCTTTGAGTTTGTCACCAGCGGCGTAGCTCGGCTTTGGTAAACAAATTTACAACTTTGGTTTCTTGGGAGGAGATTGAATAAGTGGGGTTTCTTTTTGTTCTATTTCCGGTGACTGGAATTTAGTCATTTCCGATAACTGGAGTTTTTAATCTTTTTAGTTGGTTATTATCTCATGTTATGGAGTTTCTAATTCTCCGCGTGGAATTTTTTCAACTTTTTGTGGATATTGTTCTTCTGTACTGTGTATTTCTTCCCAATTCATACGGATAACTCGAAATTTGTGGACTATTTCCGAACGAAGGGTTCTGGATGGTGGTTTGTAGTCCTTTAGACAGTTTTTGAGTTATGAAATTATCCTTTGCTAAAAAAAATGAAACGATTATGCAATGAGTTCATAACAAGCAGCAATCAAAACAACTAACAGAGAAAGTACAAAGACCCATTTAAATAACGGAACCAAAACCAACATAACATTTCTCTAGTCACAAAAGATCAAGCCAACTTGCCTTCCATGCAAATGATCTCGAACCCATGACCTCATGGGGTGTTGGTGAAATTTTCCCCCAAAAATAAAATGGCCATGTTTGGACTAGGAATGACCCTTATTTCTACATTTGGTAATCCATAATCATGTGTTGTGAAATAAAATCAGGATTACAAGATGAAATATTGCAAGAGCATTGCTCAAGTCACAAAGAAAACGATAAGCTGCCAAAAATTGAAGAATCCCCAAAACTTGTACAAGTGAAACCATTGTGTGGACATTTGTATGACCTTTTCCCTTTTCTTTAGAATTGGTGATTTCCTCCACCTTTGGTATGAAATCAACCTTTTTCTCTTCTTTAGAAGTGGTCTCTTTGGCCTCTGCAAAAGTAATCAGAAAGAGAACTGAAAACGCTAGTCCAAAGAAAATACCAGCTTTGGACTTCATTTTCTTTTTCTAGCAAAACACTTCTAGGTGTTTGATAGTTTTGGAGATGGGAGAGAGATTTCCTTTCACCGAGATTTATAGCGACGAGTCATGAGTCTACAATAAAGGTAGTGTTTTGTTACCAACTACGAGTTACGTGTTGAGGGAATTTGGATCTTAGCACAAGATTTCTAAAATCTTATGTCATCTTTGGTTAGGGGTGTAGAATGAAGAAATGCAGGTGTTGATCATGGAGAAAGGAGGGAAGGGTTGAGCTGGTAGCACTTGGAAATGGAAACAGAGCCACCCTAGCCAGGTGTATGATTGAGGAAAACAAATTTTCATTTGGTTTTTTCTTAGAATCTAAACTTCTTAGGGTGTGTTTAGGAAATTAAAGAACGCATTTAATTATTTCTTAATGAACATGAGAAAATGGAAAATCGACAATCAAAAGATGTTCCATTGTGAAACGAAAACTACCTCTAGTCCTGTTGTCTTTGGAGTGCAGTGAAAGAGTTTACAAGAGTTCAAAACGTGATTTGATGTTTGTGGTCTAAAAAAAAAGACATAATGTTCGCGCTTAATAGCAAGAAGAGATAAAATATGTTTACATGATTAATTGCACTCTCCTTCCACTGGAGAAATTGTGAGCACTATTGCACCATGGTGTTGCCTATCTTTTACATATACTGTCTGCTATTGACTTTCTTTAGAAATAACAAAGATATGAAAGGCAAGCAGGACTTCCCCGCTTCAAATATAGAAATATCAAAGTATTTGAATGCTTACTATGGTATCAAATCCTTGTTCCCTCTATCATGATATCTCCAATTTCTTACCTACTTGATTTTCCTCCAAATTTTCAGAATTTTAAACTAAAGCAAGCTCGGCATGGATTTCTATTGGCTTCAAATTTTGCAGCTCTCACCTCACGACAGATCTACGTTGGATTTGGCATGCACAAAAACAGCTGGTTTAGACCCTGACCTCGTACCAAATTTGTGCCAAATCTATGTTCGTTCGCCCAGACAAAGATAGCTAGTTTGGACATTCGAACATTGGTTGAATTAAGAATTTAATTTTTTTCATCCTCCCTTTATGATGATGGTAGCTAGTTTGGACATTTGCCTCGTGCCAAATCTACGTTAGATTTGAACATTGGCTGAATTAAGAATTTAATTTTGTTCATCCTCCCTTTATGATGATGGTTTCTGATTTGGTCAATTTTAGACAAAAACCAATTTGGCATGGACTTTTATTGGCTTCAATTTGGTAGCTCTCACCTCATGCTAAAGATAACCAAATCTCTGTTATCTTTGGCATGCCCCAAGATAGCGAGGTTAAACCTTGGATGAATCTACATTGAAGGCTTACTAGACGAAATGACATCAAATTCTCCATCTATGATGATGGTGTCAATTTTTTACCAACTTTATCTTCCTACAAATGGTCAAAATTTTAAACAAAAAGCAAATATGGTATGAACTTCTATTGGCTTCAAATTTGGAAGCTCTGACCTCTTTGCAAATATACTTTGGATTTGACATGCACAACGACATTGGTTGAACCTTGACCTAATGTCAAATTCGTGTCACATCTACATTAGATTTATTAGACAGAAGGATAGTTGCTTTGGACTGTGGCCTTGTGCCAAATCTACGTTAGATTTGGGCATGCCCGAAGACAACGAGTTTGAACCTTGGTTGATCTTCAAAAGTATACGTTACGATTGACACATAAGTTTTGGCATCTCCTGTTAGAGTTGCAGTTAGGGGTTTTATTACTTTATTATTTTTTTAAAGCAGAGTTGCTTTTAGTAAAAAACTTCTTTTACCTCATGCTAATTGATTTAGCATCCACAAAGATAGCTAGTTTGGACCTTTACCTCATGCCAAATTTATGCCAAATCTACTTTGAATTTGGCATGCACAAAGACACCTAGTTTGGTCATTGGCCTTGTGTCAAATGTGCATTAGATTTGGCATGCCCGAAGACAACGACGATGAATCTTGTTCGAGCTTCAAAAGGTTACGTTACGCTTGTCACGTAAGTTTTACCATCTTCTGTCAAACTTTCTCTTAACTTTCCTTTCCTTAGTTTAGCACACAAAAAAATCTAGTATTTATTTTGTTGCATGATATTTTGCCATGAGAATTGCAAAATAAAAGAGATACTTAATAATTAAGACGCTGGATTTGATGCAAACAGAGGAGTGTTTCTCTCAAAATCACACTTTTGTATTACTCAAACAACTATGAGAAACTGGACTTCTCTTACACACTTTTCTCACACACTTTTCTCACTCGTACTTGCATGCTTAAACACTTCGAATACAAACCTATTTATAGGCTTAAAAATCAGAAAAAACAAAATGAGATAAACTCTCATTTATTGAACAAATCACAAAACAATCACGTAAGTTCAAAAAGTCATCCGCCTGATTTTTGGGCTGCTGAGAACCAAGTTGCTTCAAGTTTACTTTTCAACATCCCCCAACTTGAGTCTGGGGGTTTCTTCATTCCAAGCATTGTCTTCATTTTGATGAAGGCTTCGTGCTTGAGAGGCTTCGTGAAAATATCAGCAGCCTGGTCATATGTCCGGCAAGAAACTAGCTCCACTTCTTTTGCTTTCACATGCTCTCTGAGGAAATGGTAGCGTGTTGCTTGCGCCCTTGGATTGCTTCCCAATTTGATTTCCCCAAGCGTAGGGTTTAGGTCGGCGGCAGCATGATACCGGTAAGTCCGGGTCGAGTCCTCAGAGACCGAATGCGCAGCGCGTGTTCATTTGTTTCGCGAGTGAAGGTTTAGCCTTGAAGCGACAAACTTGGCGGTTGGAGTTTGTGGATGGAATTCACTTAACTTCGTGAATGACGCGGAATTTGAAAAGACTAAATTAAACAAGGCTAAATCAAGGGGTTCATAACACCAATGTCTTAGGCCGATTCATTCTCCTCTAAATAACCGGCTCGGGGACGTCGTTAAACAACCCCGAGCGGAAGATTTGATAATTAAACTCATTCAACTAGAAATGGTGTTACTCAAAGAGTAGGATTCTTGTGTCATTTATACAAACATTTTGATTGACATCGCCCGAAGCATCACACGTGCCAAGTGGTCAAGCCCTTGGCTATGTGTGATCAACGGGATTAACAAATCCCAATTTTGCTACATAAAATTAATCCTAACTCTTTGATTAACATGCAATGTTTACATTAAGGCGAGGAGAGTGAATCAACCTAAGCCACGGGGTGCTAATCACCCGATGACCGAGCCTATAACGACTACTCGGTAATTACTAAGTAAAACATGACTATTTTTATAAAGGAAATAAAGAACATGACAAGTGTCTCTAAAAACTGATTTTTAAGATAGATTATAAGCTAGCCTACAACTTTAAACTTTGAGAAATTGACGAACAACCAATGAAACCAAGTGTTTCCTAAGGAAATAGCAAGAAGATCAAGCAAACTAAATACTAGGTAGAATTGAAAATAAACTAGATTAATGGCAAGAGCTAAACAAGAGCAACATAATTAATAAACGGGAAATTATCCATAGACAAACACTTACTTGACTTAAACTAGAGAGAGAGAGCTTGAAAGTAGCTCCCATGGAAGAGAGAAGAAAGAGCAAAATTCTAACTAAAACTAACGTGTAAGGAATGGCTAAGAAGAAGAGAGGAGAGGGTATTTATTCCTCTTATTTTCCTCTCTCTAACAAAGTCAATAAAGCTCTCACATTTTACAAAAACTTGCCATAAATAGAAGGTGCATAAAGTGCTTTAAATTTGCTGCCCGGAGGAGTCTGGATCGATCCAGCATCACCTTGGATCGATCCAAGTGTGTCTGTTGCTGTTTTGACCAAGGCTGGATCGATCCACACAGAACCTGGATCGATCCAGATGTTGCAACCTGGGATTTTGAAAGCAGTGGATCGATCCACTTCAGACCTGGATCGATCCAGATATTGATTGCTGATGTTTTGCTGGAGTGGATCGATCCGTAACACTTCTGGATCGATCCAGATAAGGCTGTTGAGACTTGAGAGGACTTGGATCGATCCTCATCACCCCTAGATCGATCCAGATTAACCTGTTGGTTTCTTGCACATATCCTTCATGGATCGATCCAAGTTGGATCTTGAGTGTGCCTTGACCTCCCTTTGTCACTCCCTTGGCCGTTCGTGCTTCCGGAGCTCCTCTAATGCATGTAAATGAGTCGTGCGACCCTCGGGGTAGATGTACCCTGGTGACTTGAATGCTCGTTCTCTCCTGGACGTTCTCGGGAGCTTTGCATGTATGTGAACTGCTTTCGATGCATCGTTCCCACTCCGTGACTCTTTGCATCCCCGGGCCTTTAGGCAAATCGTCGTTTCATGGCCTTTGGGGCCCGCTGACGGCGTGCCATGGGGCACGTGGCCCACATAAACGTGGCACGTTTCTCCATGCCCTCAAAGTGCGCTTATTCTGCGCGTTTAACCTGTAACTTCACCAAAAACACACTACGCGCATATCAACCATTTCAAGCGCGAAATCGCGTGCATGTGTGAGTTAAATGAACGAGATAAGCCCCGATATATACAATATTGGGGGCTTATCACGTGTGTCGATATGCTTGCTTATTTCATGATGCACCAGATTCTTTGCTAGTGCGATTGCGGAGCGGTTATCGACATAGATCTTCATGGGATTTTCCTGAGAAATTCTTAAATGATTCAGCATATTGCAGACCCATATAGCATGACAAATAGCTGAGCTAGCTGCTACATACTCAGCTTCACAAGACGATAGCGTCACTATCGCTTGTTTCTTTGATGACCATGTGAAGGTTGTGTCTCTGAGAAAGAAAGTAAATCCGGTAGTGCTCTTTCTCTCATCCAAGTCTCTTCCCCAATCACTATCTGAATAGCCGACAAGTCTGAAGTTTTCAATACTTGTATAAAACAGTCCATCAGTGACTGTGCCCTTGACATAGCGTAAAATCTGCTTGACTGCATTCAGATGAGATTGGTCAGGTATCTCCATGTATCGACTGATAAGACCAACACCATATAGTATGTCTGGTCTTGTGCATGTCAAGTAGCGATGGCTTCCTACCAGACTCTTGAAATATGTCGGATCAACATTACCGACCTTGCACTTTCTGAGTTCCACTCCACTTTCAACTGGAGTAGTTATTGGGTTACTTTTCTCCATGCCAAAACGCTTGAGGATGCTTTTGGCGTATCCACCTTGAGAGATAAAAATGTCGTCATCTCCCTGCATAACTTCGATTCCAAGAAAGTGTGCCATCTGTCCGATATCTGTCATCTCGAACTCTTGGACCATACTCTTTTTGAAAGAATCAAACATAGCTGGATTGTTGCCTGTGAAAATCAAGTCATCAACATACAAGCATACATACAGTAAGCTTCCATTAGCTTCCTTCTTCATATAGAATGCGTGCTTGTAAGGGCACTTTTCAAATCCATTCTTCTGGAAGTATGCATCGATCCTTGTGTTCCATGCACGTGGCGCTTGTTTCAATCCATACATCGCCTTCTTCAACTTGTACACTTTGTGATAGTCTTTCCTTCACATATCCAGGTGGTTGCTCCACATAGATTTCCTCCTCCATAAATCCATTGAGAAAAGCAGTTTTGACATCTAATTGGTAGATCTTCCATCTATGTTGAGCAGCTAATGAGATCATCATTCTGATCGTTTCCATCCTGGCAACAGGGGCAAAGACTTCGCCATAGTCTATGCCTTCTCTTCTGTTTGTAGCCTTTAGCTACGAGCCTGACCTTGTATCTCTGAACTTCTCCTTGAGCATTCTTCTTTGCCTTGTAGCCATTTCACACCAATAGTCTTATAGCCTTCTGGAAGATTGGTCAGCTCCCAGGTTTTGTTCTTCTCTATGGATTGAATCTCTTCATCCACAGCCTTCCTCCATTATGATACAAATCATCAAGGCTTCGTGTTCCTCTAGGCCTCATGTCTGAAAATTCTTCTGTAGCTAGTGAGGATGGTTCACCTCTTTATGGTGAAGGGAAACCACGAGACGGTGATGGCTGCTCTTCTAATCTTCTAGGTACCTCCCTGGTCTATATCTGTTCTTCATCTTCAACAGTCAGCTCCATATTCCTGGTAGCTTCTGTCTGATCCCAACTCCAGGATTCATTTTCCTTGAAAATGACATCTCTGTTGTATATTACCTTTTGAGTGACGGGATTGTATAACTTGTATCCCATCGTCCAGTCACCGTATCCAATAAGGATACACTTCACTCCTTTGTCTTCAAGTTTGGTTCTATTTGCCTCTGGAACTTTTGCGTAGACAATACAATCAAACACTCTGAGATGGGCCACACCTGGCTTGTAAGTGGTCCATGCTTCTTGTGGTGTCTTTGACTTCAGACTCCTCGTAGGACATCTGTTGAGTAGATAGACTGCACATTGAACTGCTTCAGCCCAAAATCTCTTGGGCAGATCTTTATCCTTCAGCATGCTCCTGGCCATGTTGAGGATGGTGCGATTCTTTCTTTCAGATACACCATTTAGCTGAGGAGTATAGGCTGGTGTACACTGGTGTTTGATTCCTTCCTGCCTAAGGAATCCACCGAGCTGATCTCCAGTGTATTCTCCACCTTGGTCTGACCGCAACATTTTGATGTAGTAGTCGCTTTCTTTTGACTTCCTTTTGAGAAAGTATACCCACGCCTTCCTGCTGTAATCATCGGTGAACATGAGGAAGTATCTGTTCTATCCGTTTGAGATTGGCTTCAACGGACCACACGCATCTGTGTGTACTAGTTCGAGCGGCATGCTTGCTCTCCAATCAACTTGCTTCCCAAAATTGTTGCGGTGTTGTTTGCCAAGAACACAATTTTCGCATACCTCATTTGGATGTTGGATATGAGGTAAGCCTTTGACCATCTTCTTATTCGCCAACAACTTCAAGCTTTCAAAGTTGAGGTGTCCATATCTGAGATGCCATATCCAGTCTTTGTCGTTGATAATGGCATTGAGGCACTTTGGCGTATCATGAAGAACAGTTAATGGAAACATCCTGTTCTTCGCCATCTTGACTCGAGTAACCAGCTTCCCTCGAGCATCTGTGATCGTCAGTTGCATATCCTTCAAGCTAATTTGATAGCCTTTCTCCAGGAGTTGCCCAAGACTAAGTATATTAGTCTTCATGTCTGGAACATAGTAGACATTGGAGATGAATGCATGATCTCCATTCTTCCGTTTGATCACAATATTTCCTCTTCCTTGAACTAAGACTTTGGAGAGGTCGCCAAAAGAGATATCTCCCTGAACCCTTTCATCAAGTTCAGTAAATAGCTGCCTTGAGCCAGTCATATGATTACTGGCTCCAGAATCAAGAAACCATGTACCTTGATCCTGTTCAGTGGAACTGTGCGCCATGAGACTCATTGAATCTCCTCTTGCTGGTTCCTTGTCTGCATAGTTGGTAGTTTCGCCAACCTGATTTGATGCTGGCCTTCCTCTGCATTCTTTGTAGTAGTGGCCATATTTCTGGCAGTTGTAACATTGAACGTTACTTTTGTCAATGTTCGGTCGGTTGTTGTAACCGCCTTTTTGTCCTTGTCCTCCACCTTTGCTGCTTTGCTGTCCACGACCACCTCTTTTTGGAACATGGTTTTGATTTCCTCCTTTGGAAAATCCTTTGCCTCCTTTACCTCTAGAATTTGAACTTCCAGAGCCTCTTCCATGAGAGTCATAGCCTCGTCCTCTTTGAGATGTCCCCCCTTGCTCGTGCCTATCTTCATTGAGGGACAACTTCATCTGTAGAGCTTGCTCCATGGCTCTATCATCATCTCTGTACAACTTATGTTCATGGGCTTGCAGCGAGCCTACAAGTTCTTTGATAGACATTGTTGTTACGTCTTTAAGTTCTTCCAGCGTAACAACAATAAGTTAAATCTTGGATCCAACGATCGGAGAATCTTCTCTATAACTCTCGTATCTGTGAGAGCTTCTCCGTTTCTTCTCATCTGGTTTGCAACCGTCATGATTCGACCATAGTACTCAGAAATAGATTCTGAGGGTTTCATCCGTAAAGATTCGAATTCGCCTCGTAGAGATTGAAGGCGAATCCTCTTTACTTTGTCGGCACCTTTGTATGTTTTCTGCAGCGCCTCCCAAATTTCTTTGGAAGATGTAGCGGAAGCGGTGATCTTGAACGTCATCTCATCAAGTCCTTGGTAGATGATGGACCTGGCTTTGCAATCCTTCTTTCGCTCGGTACGGAGCGCTGTTTTTTGTTCCTCCTTCAAAGCTGTTTCGGCTTCTTTTGAGACAGGTTCCTCGTATCTATTTTCTACTATCTCCATGGCTTCTTGAGCACCCAATAGTGCTCTCATTTGGATGGACCAATTATCGTAATTGTCCTAGGTGAGCTTTGGAATGAGGGTTGGCGCAACTCCATTGGCCATTAGATCCTTAAATCAAAAATCTGCTCTGGAAAAATAAAATTTCACACGACCCACTTGAAATAATTTACACGACCCCAGTTGAAGAAAATCAATTCGGCTTGATTTAAAATTACTTTTTCTACCGACTTTGAAAGTCACGTCAGATGGAAAAAGTAATTAGAGGGCCCACTTGCCTTTAAAACCACACTGGTTTTGTCTTGAAATATGGGGGTTCTTTGGCTAAAAAAACCATTTTGGTTTATTTTTCATCTTTATTCACAAAACTTTAAGTTTGACTAATAATTTTATACTTTTTAGATTTCTCTCGTAGAGAGGAGCCAAGAAACCACAACAAATCGACCGAAAACTAACAAATGCAAAAAAAATTTGAATAAGGACAAAACCAAAAAAACCAAAAAGAACCCAAAAAACCAGTTTTTTCAATTCACCCAAATGAGGCCCAGGCGTTTACAAATTTCATCTGTGAGATGACACCTCAATTGTGACTTTGCTATCAAGCTCCAGAAACCCAACCGCTCCACTTTTCCTTCTTTCTTTTTTTTTTTTTTTTTCCGTTTAATAAAGAGAAAACGAACTCTTACAGTCCTCTTTGAGAAAATGGCCGTGAGCAAATTGGCGACGATCGATTGTTGAACCGGCGACTTGATGGTGGACGGCAGTGAGCAGAGGCCCGTGAGCAGCGGCGGTTGTGAACTTAGATTTTGGTTGCTCCTCTTAGACCTGGTCTCGGTGGGAGGTGGTGATGGTGTTGGTCGATGAAAAAACGAAGATGGCTGATGGTTGCTATTGACGTGCTTCCCTTTTTTTTTTTTTCTTGAATGGCCGGTCGGTGAGGGTAAGTGACTGGCCTTTTTACTAGCTTGATTTAACTCAACTGAGTCAATTGGGTATGACTCACTTTCCTGGGTTAACTCGTACTGAGTTAACTCACTTTGTTTGCTAAAACTTTGTGAGCAAACGGAAAGTACTTCTACGCTCAAAAATTTGATTTTGAGGGAACTGAGTTTCTTCGGCAACAATTTCACTTGAAAGCCGAATCAACAAAAGGTATAGATTTTGAGAGTGATTTTTTCGGATGAGCCTGAGCTCTGATACCACTGATGCAAACAGCGGAGTGTTTCTCTCAAAATCACACTTTTGTATTACTCAAACAACTATGAGAAACTGGACTTCTCTTGCACACTTTTCTCACACACTTGATCACTCTTATTTGCATACTTATGGGGTGTTCATCTAACAAAAAACTGTTTTTTTCAAAAATCGAGACAGGTCATTCTCTCACAATACATCACATAAAAAACCGTGAAAACCAGTTTTTTCAAAAAAACCACCTTAATGGAACACCCCTTTAACACTTCGAATAAAAACCTATTTATAGGCTTAAAAATCAGAAAAAACAAAATGAGATAAACTCTCATTTATTGAACAAATCAAAAAACAATCACGCAAGTTCAAAAAGTCATCCGCCTGATTTTTGAACAGTACTCCACGTTTTAATTTTGAGCTGCTGAGAACCAAGTTGCTTCAAGTTTACTTTCCAACAGGATTTATATACCTTTTTATGATAGTTTCATATTTTAGAATCTCCTCTATAAGAAAAAAAAAACTTTTCCCTTTTCTTTAGAAGTGGTGATTTCCTCCACCTTAATTTGGTATGAAACAAGGTTGCCAGGGGCTGAGTGAGAAGCAAAGCTACGAGCGTCAAGGAATACCGGAGCCCTTGCTCGACCTCCACCGCCGGCAACGGTAAAAGCCTGTGGATAAGGGTAGGGGTGAAAGTACTCCTGGCATCTCATCGCCTGAATCATCTTGTGGAGAGATATCAATAGCCATAGAAAGGGTTTTGAGGGCTTCAGAGAGTACGATGAATGAAAAGGTACGTCGTCCGATATCCACCACAATCTTTGTGGATAATTTACCTCATCGCATTCGCAAAATTTGGGTGTTTAACCTCTTTTCTAGTTTCGGTAAGATCAGAGATCTCTACATTCCTCTTAAGAAAAGCAAAATCACGGGTCAAGGCTTTGGGTTTGTTCGATTTCACAATCTCGAAGATGCGAAAATTGCAATTACTGAAGTAAATGATAAATGGTACTGGGGCTTTAAGTTAACAGTTAAATTCGCAAGTTTTCTGAGGAAAATTGATGTGGAGAATCCGCTAAGTAATATCAACAATAAAAGGGTCCCACAAATCTGGAGAAGAAAAGAGAAGGTGGAGTCAAGTCATCAGAAGAGAGGGAAAGAAATTTGGAGAAGAAAAGGTATAGTGGAATCAAGTAATCAAGGTAGACAAAGGAATCAAGTTACTGAGAATCCTCACAATCGTAGTAATGCGGGATCTATCATTGTCCAACCTTCAAGTAACGGGTGGCTCTTTAGGAGTGCGATTGCTAAAATCAGTAGATTAACATCTTGCACGGATTTGGAATATGTCTTCAGAAGTAATGGGATTCAAGACATTCAAATCAGATCTATTGGTGGAAGGTATGTCATTATTTCCTTCCCTGATAAATTATCTAGAGATGAAGTCATTAATCAGAGGTGGCTAGAAAGCTGGTTTGAAGAAATTAACCCTTGGATGGGTGAACATGCTAAAGAGGAAAGATTTGTTTGGCTATCATGTTTTGGAATGCCTCTTAATGCGTGGTCGTACTCTACTTTCAAAGATATCGGTAACATATGGGGTCAATTTCTTATGGTGGATGAAAATACATTAAAGGAGAGTTCCTTTGTGAAAGCCAAAATTCTTATAGCCACAAATCAAGCTGACCCTATTCATGGCCATTTGGAGTTGATTGTCGATAAGGCCATATATCATGTCAGAATTGCGGAGGAAGAGTCATTCAGATCGATAGAAAAAAGTTTTTTCCCTGTATCATCTGTGTTAGCTCTGGGAAATAAGGATGTTCAGGAGGAAGATGATGATGACGTGGATACATCAAGTGATGACAAGGAGGAATATGCTGATGTGGCAGCAAACAATGAAACTTAGGAAAATGTGGTGGAAAAATCAGCTGAAGTGGAATCATTAAGTGGAAAGTTTAATGAGAAGGTGGCTGGGCAATTAATTGAGAAGGTGAACTCTTCTTTGGGGCTTGATTCATTAGCGATGGGAAACGAAAAGGTTTTGGGAAGTTTAAATTCTATCCAATCTCCTATTAGAGGAGTGACTCCAAGTGATGAAGTCTCAACCACTTTCATTATGGAAACACAAGACTTTGGTATTGATTTAGGTTTCTCGGGCCCAGTAAATAAAGAAGCTATTGAAGAGAATCCAATATTTTCTGATGCCAATATTGAGGTGACCAATGAGGAAGCTGATATTAATTGGAAGGAGGTAGTCCCCAACCATTATGAAAACTCTGAAGAAGACACAATCTCAGATCCTGTTGACAAAAGTCAAGCCCCTGTCCATTCTGCAGTAAAAGGGTTGCAAGGGAAGAAAAAGAGAAAGAACATTAATGATATTCTAGGCTTTTCAAAAATTAAGTCAGTAATCACAAACAAGAATGTGGGGGATAGAAAGAAGAACAAATGTGTTGTCCTAAGGTCTGCTGTTGCTGCTGCAGCGTTTTCTGCATCGATTTCTTCTAATGGAATCAATAATAGAAATAGAATTCTTTTGGACGAAGCACAAGCAATCTGGGCAATCAATAAAATGCATGGGATCAGCTATGAGGGTGATGAACAAGAAGTAATTAGCAAGATTGCTGATTTGGATGCTAAAGACAAGATGGCTGACTGCCATCTCTAATTTCCCCTCAAACTTTAGTGATTTCTCAAGCTCCTAAAATCATGAAAATATTATCTTGGAATGTTAGGGGTCTGAGTAAACAAGAGAAAAGGGGCAGAATTAAAAAGTTGCTAAGAGACAAAAAGGTAGACATGGCTTTCTTTCAAGAAACAAAGCAAGGATCTATCTCCAATGATTTTATTAAATCTCTGTGGTGGGAAGACTGTGCTGAATTTCTGGATGTTGAAGCAAATGGATCTGCAGGAGGTCTTTTATGCATTTGGAGGCCACAATTCTTCACTTTGCTGGAAACTTGTGGAAATAGAAACTTCATCATGATGAAAGGTACTCTTCAACACTCTTTTAATTGTGTTCTAGTCAATGTTTATAGCCCTTGCTGCACTGTGGGTAGAAGGAGTCTTTGGGCATATCTGCTTAGTTTAAAACCTGCGTTTGTTGAACCTTGGTGCTTGGGGGGAGACTTAAATGAAATAAGAAATGTCACTGAAAGACAAGGCAGCTCCAATAGAGATAATGGAATGCAAGATTTTAATAAATTCATTGATGATATGGAGTTGATAGATCTACCAATGATAGGCAGGAAATTCACTTGGTCCAACTCTCAAGATAGTGAAAAATGGAGCAGGATTGATAGATTTCTTGTTCACCCAGAATGGATGGATCTTTTTAAACTAAAACTCTGGGGCCTACCTAGAACCCTTTCTGACCATTGCCCTATTCTCCTCATGGAGGATGATAGGGACTGGGGTCATAAACCCTTCAAGTTTTATAACTTTTGGTTTTCTCATCCTAATTGTATCAAAGTTATGAAACTTGCATGGGTTAGTTGTCCAAACCAAGTGTGGGCTGCAGATACTTTGGTTAAGAAACTTAAGTGCATGAAAGAAGCTTTAAAAATCTGGAGTAAGGAGGAATTTGGTGGTCTACAACTAAAACTTGATCAAACAATAGAACAGCTACACCAACTAGACCTTCAAGCTGAAAATAATACCATCCAACCAGAAGGAAAAGTGAAGAGGAAAGAACTCAAAGCCGACATGTGGAAGTTGAGTAAGCAAGTTGAAAGAATGTGGATTCAAAAGTCAAGAATCCAATGGCATCAAAAAGGGGATAGAAACACAAAGTATTTTCACCTGATGGCCAAATCTAGAGAAAATAGGAACTCAATAAACTCTGTAACAGTCAATGATCAGGTATTTGAGGATCCCAATCTGTTAAAAAATGAAGTTTTCAATCACTTTTTGAAGCTGTTCTCTGAAGATTGGGAAGCAAGACCTTTTTTCTGTGAAAATAGAGGAAATATTATTGATGAAGTTATGGGTACTGACTTGGTCTCTAACTTTACTGAGGATGAAGTTTGGAATGCCATTAGATGCTGTGATGGAAACAAGTCCCCAGGGCCTGATGGCTTTAATCTTACTTGCATTAAGAAGGGTTGGGAATTCATGAAAGATGATATCATGAAATTTATGCATGAGTTTCATTTGCATGGCAGACTTCCAAATGGTTTCAATACTTCCTTCATAACCCTGATCCCCAAGTGTGAAAATCCAGTTAAATTGTCTGATTTTAGACCCATTAGTTTGATTAGTTGCATGTACAAAATTTTGTCAAAAGTACTTGCTGCTAGGCTTAAGCCAACTCTGAATAAAGTTATTGGAGAGGTTCAGTCTGCTTTCACTGGTGGTAGAAATATTCAAGACAGTGTCCTCATTGCTAATGAAGTAGTGGATGATTGGAAAAAGAGAAAGGTCAAAGGTTTAATAATCAAATTGGATCTTGAGAAGGCATTTGACAACATTAATTGGATTTTCTGTTCAAAATGTTAAGAATGCTAGGTTACCCGACAAATGGATTTTGTGGATTCATGAGTGCCTTTCCACTTTGCCTTAGTATCTCTGTTTTGGTCAATGGTTCCCCAACTTCACAATTTCGTATGCATAAAGGGATTAGACAGGAGATCCTCTCTCCCCTTCCTCTTCATCTTAGGTCTTGAAAGTTTGAACCGCATCTTTCAAGAAGCTATCCATCGGGGTATTGTTAAAGGTTTAAGAATTGGTGAAGATGGTCCCTATTAACCCACTTGCAATTCGGCGATGATACACTGATTTTACGTGGGTGACTTGGAAGAAATCAAAAACATTAAGTGCTTGTTGAAGGGGTTTGAAGTCATGTCCGGTTTGAAAATTAATTATCACAAAAGTGTAGTATGTGGTGTGGGGCTAAATCGTAGTCGAGTATGCCTTTTCTTTGAATTCTTGGGTGCAAATATCAATCCCTCCCAATTAAGTACTGGTATGCCACTTGGAGCCAGTCCAAAGCTCAAATCTACATGGAAGCCAATTATCCAGAAGATTCAACTACGACTGCCGGCATGGAAAAAGAGGGTTTTATCCTTTGGAGGTAGACTTACATTGCTAAAATCAGTCCTTTGCAGTCTTCCAATCTATTATTTGTCCCTTTTCAGAATTCCTGAAGGTGTGGCTAAGGAAATTGAGAGCATCCAAGCAAAATTCTTATGGGGAGGTAGTGATTTAAAAAGGAAAATTCACATGGTTAGTTGGAACAAAATCAAACTCAGTAAAGAAAATGGTGGTCTTGGTGTCAGAGGAATCAAAGAAATGAATGAAGCTCTACTTTTGAAATGGTGGTGGAGGTTTGGGACAGAAAAAGAGGCTCTGTGGAGAAAGGTCATCTGTGCTAAGTACAGTATGGATACAAATCTTTGGCAGCCCAGCTTAGAGTTAAATAGAAGGGTTTCAACTCTATGGAAGGGTATTATGCAAATCAGGGTCAGAAACCCCATTGTATTTTCCAAATTCAAGGAGAACATTAGAATTTCAATTGGAGATGGCCATTCAACAAAATTCTGGACTGATGCATGGGTTAATGGTGACTGCCTGAACATGATGTTTCCAAGAATTTTTAGTATCATTTCACATAAAGATGAATCTGTGGCAGAAGTTTTACAGAGGAGAGAAGAACAATTCAACTAGTCCTTTAACTTCAGAAGGAGAATGTTTTTATGGGAAAATGAGGAGTTTGAGGATTTAGTGATCATGCTTGATGGTTTAAATATCTCTATCCTAATGAGACCTGACAACCTTATTTGGAATGCATGTAATTCCAAGTCCTATTCAGTGTCTTCTATGTACAATCTATCTCTTATCCCTGCCTCAAATGATGAAATTATCGCCAGTAATTCTTTCAATTGGATTTGGAATAATCTTTGCTCCTCCTAGAGTACAATGTTTTATTTGGATGGTCGGTCTTGGAAAGCTAAAAACGGGGATTTTCGCTAAAACATTGGTATCCTGCAACAACCTAACCTAGCCCTCTCGCAAGTTTTGTGGTGACACTATAGAAACCATTGATCACTCTCTTCTCCTTTGCCCCTTTGCTTGGAATGTTTGGAGTCAGTTGCTGCAGTGGTGGGGCATTTCCTGGGCAACCCCCCTTTCTGTAAGCTCTCTATTCCGGTGGTGGAATAATTTCAAAGTTAAAGCAAATACTAGATGGATATGGAGATGCATTCCATTTGCAACTTTATGGTCTTTATGGAAAATGAGGAATGAGAACTTGTTCCAAGATAAGACTCTTAATTGGGAAGAAGTAGTGGACTTGATTAAATTGAGAGTTGCTTTACGGGTAAAAGCTAAAGGGGTATTTGAGGTTACACCATTAATGACTTCACTCATAGGCTCAAAAGTATTTTGGAAGCAGGTATTTAACTTGGAAATTTCTTTGGAAATTTGGCTGTACATCTGGGAGTTGTGTCTTTTTCTTTTGTGTCTTTTCTTTCCCTGTGGTGTTGTCTCTTGGGTTTGGGTTGTGTTCTGGGTTGTGTTGTTGGGGTTTGTGTCCTTTTTGTGGTGTCGTGTCTGTCTTGTGGGTAGTGGTCTTTGTTGTTTTGGGTGGGCTTCTTTTCTGTTTTTTTTTCTGTCTTCCTTGGTTGGGTTTGTGTGCTTTTTGATTTGGTTTTCCTTGTGTCTGTCTCCTGGGCTGTGGTTGTGTCTTTGTTTTGAAATCTGGGGTGGGCTGGGTGTCCCTTGTTTCTTTTCCTTGCTTTTTGGGAGTCTCTTGTGTCTCCACCTGCAGTGATGTGTTGTTCCAGTGTGTTGGCTTTTAATCATTATCCATTTGGACTTTCCACACTTTCTAAGCTGTACTTTTGCGGTCATGGAAGCTGTCATTGTTGTGTTGTTCCATTGTGCTGGTTCTTTTCATGAGTAATCTGCTCTCTTATAGCCCTATGGAAGTATCATATCAATATGAAGACCTTTTCTTGTTCTTACTGCTGTGATGAAGGTGGAAGCCATGCTGCCTCTGTTATTGGCTTTCATTTGCTAAGCCTTTGGATTCTATTTCTGAAGCTTGATTCTACCATGCTCCATTTTGCTGTGCTGAAATATTGGATGATGCAACTTTCTCATATTCTGACCGAGCGGCCTTTTATCATGTGGGTGTTTTCTATTGAAGTGATTAAACGCTGAAGTGTTGTTCTGATTTCTATTGTACCCTACTCATGTATTGAGGATGTATAAGCTGAACTTTTTTGGGTTGACCTCTGGTTAACTTAATGTTATCTCCCTTTTGGTCCGAGATGACATATGATTGTCGCTTGGAGGGGTGCCAACCTAGTTGGGATGTCTCTTGGCGTTGTGATGCCGCTCCCTCGGTTCCCTTTAATCTTTGTAATTTGTTTCCAAAGATTAATAAATCTCTTTTTTGCCGTTCAAAAAAAAAATTTGGTATGAAATTAACCTTTTTCTCTTCTTTAGAAATGGTCTTCTTTATGAAATTAATTTGCTATCTAGTTTGTTTCTCTGGTTTGTTACTGAGTTCAGAAATTGTTTTTTTTTAGTTTGCTACTGAATTCAGAAGTTGCTGGACATGTCTATTGGGTTCAGAAGTTGTTGTCTCGGTTCTAAGGTTGCTTGCTTCGCTGGGTTGTTCCTGATTTCAGATTTTGTTGTTTGTCACCTGCTGAAATGCTGTAATATTTGTAGCCCTGAGTTTGCCTCCTTGGAGGTTCTGTTTTTCTGTTTCTTTGATTTTATTATTGTCTGCAGCTTGTATTTTGTGTCCTTTATTTTGGTTGACTCCTTGTCATCCTCTTGCTTTGGGTCCTTGGCAGCATATGATTGTCGGTTGGTTGGGTGTCAATATAGTTGGGATGCTTCCATCCGTTGTGATGCCTTTTCTTGTTTCCCCTTAATCTTTGTAATTCCTCTTCAAAGATTAATGAATTACTCTTTTGCTTTTCAAAAAAAAAAAAAGAAATGGTCTTCTTGACCTCTGCCAAAGTAATCAGAAGGAGAACAGAAAACACGAGTCCAAAGAAATTAAAAGCTTTGGACTTCATTGTTTTTCCTAACAAAGCTTTGGAAATTATTTATAGCGACAGAGTCTACAATTGTTTGTACCATAATTTTTAATTTTGCACACGTGGCAATAATTTTGGCCAAAAAGATTTTTAATTTGAATTCGGATTTATCCCTAAGCCGAATTCCCTACAATTTAGGAGAAATGCATCTTTTTGAAAGTGATAAGGTGATTACCTAAATTGTAGGAAGCAAAGTTTATCACATGATTTTTTCAAGAGGCCAAAATTAACATGTGATAATTAGATAAAATCACAAACGGTTAATTTTGGCCATATGGGACATTTATAAGCACAATATCTCCTAGGAGATCCATCTAAGTTGCTAGGAGATATCATGGAAATCTTCTGCCAAATCTGATGATATCTTCTGGAACGGACATCTTCTGCCATGTCAGCACTATATCTTCTGGTACGAATATCTTCTGACACGTGGCGACATGTGAAAGCATCAGACATTCTTTCAAATGCATGAAGCTTAAATCAAGGAAGGTGGGTAGTTATTGCCACATGGCCAAGGAATTAGTTACCACTTTTTATGGGAAGTGGTTAGTAAACCGATTCCTAGATTTCGGAGATACTTGAGGCTATGGTAAGTTGTCCCACATTTTGCACATGTTGTGGTAGTTATGGAAGTAGTGGGACACTTGGCGGCCTAGGAGTTAATTTCAGGAGCTAATAAAAAGGGATGACTAAGTCAAAGGGACACTTGGCAGCTCAAGAGAAGATTTACAAGAAAGTGGGCAGAAGATGTGCTTAGTGGGTCCGAAAATCTTCTGAACCATTCATAGGCAAATGATGCCTATAAATACAAGTCATTGTGCAACATTGCAAGGGGTCCAAGCACCAACATAGCTCACAGCAGCAAATTAATTTAGTTTATCTCCTAACTCTCAGTTAGTCGATCGATCCCCCTCCCTCTTCTATCTATGTCTATCTTCTACCTCTATCCCCTCTCCTCTTCTTCTTCTTCTTCCCCTTCTTCTATGTAATAGTTAGTCTTTCTTCTTTGATTGTGGAAGTCCTTGCTCAAAGGCCCACGAACCGTTGTAAACTTTAGTTCCTCTTTTATTTCAAGTTGTGCAATTGCTTGAAAGAAGTCAGTAAGGTTTCAGGCGCATTTACACACTCTCTCGGAGATTCACATCTCCTGGCACGCCCTCGCATCTTCTACACCACCAGGTGTTGACCACCCCCGCTTCTCCTGTCCCTTGGAGGAATTCGGTGGCAACAACAATAAATCAAATCGGTGCGTCTTTTGTGACCAACAATGAGTTACATGTTGAGGGAATTTGGATCATACCATAAGCTTTCTGAAATCTTATGTCATCTTTGGTTAGGGGTATAGCATGAAGAAAGGCAGGTGTAGATGGATGAAGGAGGGACGGCTTGAGCTGGTGGCACTTGGAAATGGAAACAGACACACCCTATTTTTTTTTTTTTTCTCTCTTAATAACTCTAGTGTCCGGGGTAGTTTTTGCGCACTTGCAGAGAGCCTGATTTATGCCGGAGAAAAGGCCTCTATGGATTAATCTCAAAGGAGTTGATAGCATCAGAAAATAAAGTCATCCTGTTTGCTCGAGGAAAAAAAATATTTCATGATATATTTTGGGAGACTTCTTAATTCATAATTTTAAACTTTTTCTAAGAGTTGGTTAAGAAATAATGGAACGCATTTGTTTCTAATTAATGGAAATAATAAAAAATGCAAAATCAACAGTCAATCTTTCACAGTTCAGAAAAAAAGAAGACGTTTTATTGTCAAATTAAATGCAAATTAAATGCTAAGGTTAAGCGATCTAGTGCGGGCGTACCAGAACTGGATTGCAGTCTAATGTTGAAAAGGGCTCGTGCCTTCTCAAACTTTGTAGAGGGTTGCGTGCCTCTTCTGACTTCATAACGTGAGCGATTGCGTGTGACCCAAATGATAGAATCACACTTGGTTCGTCGTGCCTTATCGAAAAGAACTTATAATTTCCCAAACACCTAAGAAAAATGGGTAGCAAACGAGGTAAAATAAAATCCAACTTTATTAATGATGATTGACAAAGATGGGGTACAAGGAAATATAAAGACGAATATAGTCTAGGCTAGGCAAACGTTGGACAGGAAAAGTAAAATAAAATCCTCGTGAGTGGAGGGATAAAACTCAGAGAAGAGTGGTTTGTAAGCGTTAGCTTAACAGGCCATCGGGTTCTATGTTTTAGCGCCATGATGTTGAACTTCCCGCCGAAAAGTTCGTTGCTTAGTTTAAGCCAATCCATATCATTTTTGTTCAGCTCTTTGCATTATATTCAGACCTATGATTTTCCCTCTAAAACGTAAAGGCCTATGGCTGAAGAGCCCATACACTTCAGGCCTCTTCCTAACATTATCTTTATGTTTTTCTTTTCCTTTAACATAGATGGCCGATGGTGAATAGTCCAAGCCTTGGCCATCTCTATCTCTTTATATAGAAAGAAGGCGGAAAATATCTCCTAATTTTGTGGGAAGTTAGAGATGAATAAATCTTTGTATTATTTTTTTAATAACTAACCGTTTATATTTCCATGGAAAGTTAGAGATAAATTAATCTAACCCCTTGTGGAAGGGATGTGATAATTAGCCATTTAATATATAAATGGCCTTTTTAATCACTTTCCCTATTTTCATGGGAAGTTAGGGATAAATAGCCATTTAACTTCTTCTTAATTAAAATGGCTTTTGTAATTATCCATAACCAACTTCCTATGCTTGTGAAACGTAGATAATTTAACCATTTAGTATCTAAATGGTCCTCAAAATTATCAATAACCTTTTCTTTTCGTGCGGATCAAGGGTAATTAATAAGTAACCTTATTTAGTGAACTCACTCTGAATAAAACTTAAGAAAATAAAATGCCACGTAGCCAAATTTTATTGGATAATTTACGGGTGACACTAATAAATCCCAACGTTTCGGCAAAACTCATTTGCCATTGCGTGATTTTTTAGGTCGTGTGGCGGCTTGATAAGAAATGCCAAAAACAGGTGTAAACACATGTATAAGTGAAACCATCGGGTGGATCTTAAGCTCACCTTTTTCTTTTTCTTTAGAAGTGGAAATTGGCTCCACCTTTGATATGAAATTAAACTCTTCTTCAGAAATGGCCTCATTGGCCGGTGCAAAATTTTATTCAGAAAGAAAACTGAAAACACAACCCCAAAGAAAACAAAAGCTTTGGTGTCCTTCACTGTTTTCTTCTCTAACAAAGCACCATCATGTGTTTGGCAATTTTTGAGATGAGAAACACAAAGAGAGATTGCTTTCACCGTTATATTTATAGTGGCAACGAGCCTAAAATAAAGTTGGTGTGTCTTTTGTGACCAACAATGAGTTACGTGTAGAGAGAATTTGGATCCTAGCAAAAGATTTGTAAAATCTTATGTCGTCTTTGGTTAGTGGTTCGCATCTTGCCAATCTAAAAGGAGTTGTTATTTTTTTTTTGGGTCATAGTGGCATATGATTATCAAAGTGCGAGGCATAGTTTTAAAAATCGGCCGAGACGAACTATGTTGGCCGGTTCGTAGCGGTTTTACGACGAACCGGTTCATAGTTGTATTTCCTTTTTGGGTCCTAACAACATATGACTATCGGAGTGCAGGGGTGCCAGTTTTTTATTTTGTTCTTGCTCCGTTCTGATGCCTTATGCTTAATTGATCTTTGTAATTTGTTTCTAAAGACCGGGCATAACCCTTAATTAGTGGCCCCAAGACCAAGAGTTTGCTTGCAAGAAAAATCGAACCTGAGATTTTAGGTGGGTACAAAATCCTTAATCTAAAGGCAAGACCACTTTGCCAACCCATTAGGGTTGTGCAAAGACCTTATACAATATGAATTTTGAAGATGATCTACAGTCTCAAAGCAGAGTGGAGATTCCATAGATGGTCCCGATTCCTTTCAATTGGTTACCGGAGAGCCAAGTATTAAAGAAGCGCCCTGTCGAGTTACTAACGATAAGGTTTCAAACACTCCTAGCTAGCTAGTATCATAGCAATGAAAGAAGCCCCACAACTTCAACCAAAACCATCACTTCTGGGCCTTCTGGCACTTTTGATGGTTTCATCCTTTTAGGAAAGGAGCTATTTTCTTCTTGCCAATGTAACTATGAAGCCATCACTTCTGGCCCTTTTAATGGTTTCAGCCGCCTTTCAGGGACGGAAGCTAATTTCTTCTTGCCAACGTAACTACGCCTCAATGTTGTACATGGACCAAACTTTCCAACAAAATTGGGTAGACTCATCTATACCATGTCAATACCGTTGAAGAGGAGGCTTACAAGATTTTACGCGAGAGATGAGTAAAATGAACCAAGTAGATATATATCCCCTTTATGAAACAATCTTGGAAGCTTCTTCAAGAATGTCCAACAATATAGCTCTGCCCATTCTTTATCTTCAGAAAAGGTGTATAAAGGAGCAACAAGCATGCCAACTAGCAAGTGCATCTCAACATCTGTTTAGTGTTGAACTCAAGGAATGTGAAAAAGTCAAAGAAACTCAACTTCATCAACAATAATTTACAAGCACTGAAGCCTGGCCTCTTAGCAAGCATTGAAGCAAAAAAGACTTGGTTGAAGAGAGAGTTGGAAAACACGGGCATTAAGAGAAAAGAAATTGAGGCAGCACTACTTCTCGCGGATGACCAAAAAGAGTTATCCAAGCTGTTGGATGATGTCTCTCTTGTCTCCACCACTCAAAATGCCAGTACAGAGTGATGCAAACATAAAACATTTATAGAAGATGAAGTTGTTTTTCGAAGCAGGCAGTCTTCAAACTTTTTCCTTAGTTTTTTTCTGGACACCTTTTGCCATTAGAAAAGATTGCTTTTTTTTTTTAGACCAGAAAGATAGCTTTTATTTTTTTTTTATAGACAATTCTTTACGTATGAAAAAAGATTCCCTATTTGTTCCGTGAAGAAAATTCAACATTTAAGTCTACTTATTCCTTGAACAATAAAGTAAGCACGATTTTTTTGGTATTAATTATTAAAAAACATTCCTGCATTCAAATTCAAATTGTAAATCCATTGCGTGCGCAACAAATAGCCGTGCTAGCTTAACCAAGATCTCGGGTTGGAGACTTGAGAATGCAGCTGTGTTAAAACTTGGTTGGGAGAGCTTTGCCGCCTTTATGGTCCTACCCGGCTCGAATCCGGATTAGTCGGGGCCAATGTGGTTACCGGACACCGGATGGTCTTTACCAAAAAAAAAAAAACAAATAGCCGTGACTAAAGAAGTCTAATTAATTAAGCTTAGGCCCGTTTGCTACGAGGTTTCATTTTGGAGGGATTCGTAATAAGATGGGATTAGGATTGAGATTGATAATGAGGTGGGATTGATAATGAGATGGAATTAATAATTTCATGTTTGTTTTGCACCGGAATAAGAGATAGGATTGTTGTGTAACATGTTTGTTTTACATGGGATAGGATTGGATTATAAGCCTCAATTGCCATTTTTGCCTTCAATCCCTTGGGATAGGATTAAGAGCATCTCCAGCCCTATACCTTTTTTTTTCCTCAAATTTGAGTAAAAGCTCCATTTGATACCACCATCTCCAGTCCTTGACTCAGATTTTGAACCTCTACCACCACCTGCCGCCAGCCGCCGCCGTCCGCCGCCGCAACTCTTGAAAAATCAGATCGACTTGACGACGACACCCACCATCTCTTGACGACGACAACCAGTTGACGACGACAACAGCTCCTTGACGACGACGACGACCACCACTTGAAGACGACAACCACCACCTCTCCTCCAGATCTGGACAACGACGACCACCACTCTTTGAAAAATCAACTCTCTCTTGACAACGACGACGGTGGCGGCGGCGACGACGGTGGTGGAAGGTGGTCTGACGACGACGACGAAGACGAGGACGGTGGTGGAAGGTGGTCCGACGGTGGTGGAAATTTGGTTCAAACCCTTTTTCTCCCCAAATTTGAGGAAAAATTTGAGTAAAACTTGATTTGGTATGGGTTTGGTTCAAAGAGTGGAGTGAGGTTTTGGGGGTTTTTACTCAGATTTTGGTTTTGGGTTTGGGTTTGAGTCTGGTCTGGAGATGCTCTAACAATACCAACCCCCTTGGGTTGGTGAATCCGGCCAATTGGGGGGTTTCACAGTCCAAGGGATTATCAATCCCATACCCAAAAAACAAACCAAACAAAGGATTAAATGGCCCACCATTTTCACAATCCTAATCCCAACCCTGAAACCTTGTAACAAACATGGTAAAAGAACAGAGATAACTTTCATTGCAATAAAGTTGGCGGTACTAGTTACAAAGCTCATAAAGAGTAGTCAACCTTAGGGATCAAATCAAACCCTAACCTACTACTCCATCTTATTCATATTCTACCCCATGTACGTACGTTTACTAACGTATATGGAAAGTACATGGGAATCTATAGTTATGTGTTACAACATGCTCTTTATCTTATTATCTACTAGCTAGATTTCAAGGCATTTCCTCCGCCCATCCACCACCACGACCTCCTCCCCATCCCGCACCAACGTAACCGCCCCGGCCTCCTCCCCATCCGCCACCACCATAACCGCCCCGACCTCCTCCACCATAACCGCCACGGCCTCCTCCACCATAACCGCCACCACCATAACCGCCCCGACCTCCTCCACCATAACCGCCACCACCATAACCGCCCCGGCCTCCTCCCCATCCACTGCCGCTGTAACCTCCCCGTCCACCACCACCGTAACCACCCCGGCCTCCTCCCCTTCCCCCACCACCGTAATAGTCTTCCCATCCGCCGCCTCGGCCGCCGCGACCACCTCCCCATCCTCCGCCACCGTAACCGCCATCGTTCTCGTCTTCCAAGCCTCCGACCCCACTGCTACGTCCTCCTCGACCGCCCTGATGACCACCGGCATTTACGCCGCCAAAATAACCTCCTCCTCCCCATCCGCCGCCACCTCGGCGTCCTCCCCAACCGCCTCCTCCATATCCGCCACCTCCTCCACAGCCGCCGCCTCCACAACCGCCTCCTCCCCAACCGCCATGGTTTGTGTCATCTACCTCCGCTGTAAATATAGATGCAAAATATGTTAGCACTTAGCAAGTTGTGTATTATACAGCAGTATAGACCCCTCTGAGCCAGCACTTCACATAAAGTCCTTTAAATATTGGGTGTTGTCTTTGTAATTGCACGAAATCAAATGATATTCGTATATAGACATTTCTACCATATTTGTTTTGGTTTCTTGAAAATTAGGGTGTGCTGTTTGGACTTTGCTTTAGTGACAATATTTTACATTTTTAGTTCATCTTGTTTGACCACAAGAAGTAAAAAAAAAAAAATCAGGGACTAAATCTTTAAATTCTGGCAAAAGTATAAAAAAAAACCACAAAAAATAAGTGCATGGACGATTATTTCGTTTTTTTCTAAATTTTTCGAAGCTCGAGGACACCCACTACAAGAAAAATGACATTTTTTTTTTTTATGAAATCACCAAAAAGCTTGAGGACACCCTCTACAAGAAAAATGACATTTTGTGACAATGATTTTGACACCAAATTACCTTATTTTGTCCCCACAAATATTAGTGAAGAAATATTTAATTTTTCGCCACGTTTCGTCGCAAAAAGCTCAACCTTTTGCCTTATCAGGTGGAAATAAAAGCTCACCTTTTGCCTCTTCTTTAGGAGTGATCTCCTCTGCCTTAGGTTGGACCATAACATTTTTCTCTTCTTTAGATTTCGCAGTGGTCTGCTGATCTGCCACTGCCGACGCAATGAGAAGAACTGCAAGACCCACAAAAATAAAAGCTTTGAACTTCATTTTTTATTTTTTGGCTTACTACAATATTATCAAATTCAATGGTTTGAGAAGGGATGGAAAAGCAAGAGCTTCCCCTCACCTTTATTTATAGTGGACTAGTATAGTACTAGGAGACAAAGATTGGAAGATTGATCGGTGGAAGAATTAATATTTGTGTGGTGCTTTGCTACAAAAAAACAGTGTTAGGTGGGTGTTGGAGGATAATTTGGATCTTAGCCTACATATGAGCAATCTTATCATCTTTTTTTTTGGAATTATGGATTGTAGAAAGGCAGGTGTTGATGATCTAAGCCTCTTAAGGGTGGGAAGGCTTGAGCTGGTGGCACTTGGAAATCGAAAGAGAACCACCCTGTTTGGTTGCTTTTGTAGGTGTTAACAAAAAAAGAGAGTCTGTGTCCAGAACCGTTGGATTCACGTGAAGTTTACAAATAATGAAAATCTCACGTACATTAAATTTGCACACACATCTATATTTAAATTTGTTCGCCGCTGAGTTATTACACCAACATCGATCTGTGGAAGAGCTCTGAAAAGTTGCCATTCGTATAGTGATAGGCATATGCAATCTTGCGTCTTTAACTCAAGTCTGTAAAATGGAAACTCCAAATTATTTTATTCAATTAGCCAGAACGTTGTAATTATTGAGAATGATATATCTATCCGATGTTGATCTTCAATCACAAGTTTTTATTTTCCTACATTTTTCTCATTCTTTTATTTTCTTCCAATATTTAGTCACAATTAATCCTTCAAATGGGGTTGTTCTACTGACTTAGGCTTTTTGGACTTTCTGGTTAATGTATACAAAGGAGAATGACCTATCTTGTACATGGGAAAAGCCAAAAGAATCAAAAAGTTCATTAGTGGAACGGGGCCTAACTTTCTCTGTAACTAGAATTATTTTGTTGGAAACTCTCATTGAACATGTACAATGTCGATCTCATTTTAAAGTCATTCTCAATATCTTTCCAATGAAACTAACTCTATGTGAATTTATAATAGTTAAAAGTTATAATTGTTTGAAAAAATCTAGAAATTAAGTTCCTTTAGGGACATCTGATAAAATTGGAATGATACAGAGAAAAATATAGAAAATGACAATCTAATAAAGAGATTCACGTTACTGTATTTGGATACTTTTTAAATAAAAATAAAATGCGCATAAGCAGTGGTGATCGCCACCACAACGATTTTTAAAAAATGTTACTATTACTCCTATTAAATTAGAATTTTTTCTACTCTCAAATCTTATATGGTATTGCAGAATGGGTTTTCGTGAGGAAACCTGTGGTTGCGACGAGTGGCATAGTTTAATTGTGTTTAATTGAATTTTCATTGGAGATTTTAGAGGGCACATGTGACATACTCTTATTACCACTCTTATAATTTATCCAGCCACAAATTAACAACATTAAACAAATTTCCTTATTTTGTTTTCCCTTCCATATTGAAATTTTGAAATAGTACAATGGGAGATTGAAATTACCATAATTGCATAACTGATTTCCTAATTTGTGAAGTATATCTACATGATACTTCTATATAATCAAAGGATCTTTCTATTATCCGCCCACTGGGGGGACGGTAAAACACAAAACAATCATAATTCTTACATGGAAGAGTTTTCACTGTTTGAATTCTTACATGTAAGAATTCAGATTTTATGCACTTTATTGTCCGCCCATTGGGCGGACGGTAGATTAATCCATAATCAAATTTGAATAGTGGAAGATTGAGATCCAGAATTGAATAATTGATTTCCTAATTTGTGAAGTATATCAACAAAGTATTCTACTTAATTCATTGCTCTTAATAGAATTCCTAAAACCAACAGAGGCATGGATTGTATCCCAGGCCTGGAGCCATGGCAACTGGCAAGGTAGGTTTAGATGCTTGGATATCACCTATTGATCTAAAAAGACATCTTTCATTGGTGGATAAGCGCTCATTGCTCCTCAGGAAGAAGAAATTGCATGCATAGAATCTCTCTTATAGACAAAAACAACATCACCATATAAAAAGAAGAGGCAATTTGAGAGTTTTGGATTTGAAGTGATGCTTCTTCTCAACGTATTTGACAAATCTCCGGTCACATATATGTTGTCTCTTATTGGTATTGCCTATGAATCCCCTTTTTCCTTAATTCAAAATTGCTTGCAATGAATTTAATCTTCTTCATGAGTATTTCTATATAATGTTTCATCTAAGGTATGGTAGCGGCATCAACCAAGCAATGCGCTTGCTATACGCCAAATGACTCTATATGTTTTACAGCAAGAACGGGTAACAACAAGGTGTCCAATAATTGTCTCCAATGTTATTTTTTTATTAATTTCTTATTTTTCCATTGCTTTCCCTCTTGTGTGGTTTGATGAATATCAATTTTATGTTTACTTTAATACTGTTAAGATCAAGAAACGTAATAATGCCAAAAACAAAAGGTTGGGATTATATATAAACATATATGTAGGTCTAAAAAGCAGGGAGGTAGGTAGGGATGGTAATTCCGGCCGATCCGATCTGTCTTCGCCACGTTCGGGTTGGAGTTTTGGGGATTTTTTCAGGTATCGGGTTGGAAGCGGTTCTACGTACCCCGGATCTATTTCCCCTCCCCATTCCTAGACCCGGTTTTTATTACACATTGAATATGTTATACACATTTTGACCCCTAGAAATATTGTTAATTAATAGGTTTTCCCCACTATATTAGTAATACACTTCATAGGCCAACGCATACTCTTTTAATCTCTGTCGTGCCATGCATGACCTCCCTTATTGCTTTTGTTCCATTCTATGTCAGTCATTTACCCTTTGTGCATTTGTCCAACCAACACCTACTTCATTGTGGCAACACATATACACGTTCAATAATTATAGGCTACTTTTACAATAATTTATTCTAGAAAATATATTAAGGTTTTAATCATAGGATATGTTGGGAAAGCCTAAAAGGTATTTTTTCTAATTTTTTTAAATATTTTTTTGGTGTGGTGATATTCGGATTGGGGATGGAAGGTGGTGGTGATTCCCCATTCAGGGGACTGGGTGGGGACCGAGGCAGTGCTTTGCAGCTTACCCATCTTTTTTATGTCCCTTTTAAAGATGCCTAAAGGAGTGGTGAAATCCCTTGAATCTATCCAATCAAGATTTCTTTGGGGTGGTTCTGATCTCAATAGAAAACTTCATATGGTGGCTTGGGCAAAAATTAATCCGGGTACAAAATCTGGGGTTCTTGGCATAACAAATATCAGAGCTATGAATGATGAACTTTTGAAGAAGTGGTGGTGGAGATATGGCATAGAGAAAGAAGCACTTTGGAGGAAAGTTATCAAAGCTAAATACAACAACAAAGCCTGCATTTGGTTTCCAAATTCTGAAATTACCAGGAGAGTATCCACCTTGTGGAAAGACATTGTTCAATCAAAGGTAAGAAATTAAACCCTTTTATGTTTTCTGTATTTCTCAACAACACCAAAATCAAAGTGGGTGATGGAAAGCAAATTCAATTATGGATTGATGCTTGGTTAGGTAATCATAGTTTTGCTGAGGCCTTTCCTTCTATCTTTAGAATTGTGTGCAAGCAACATGAATTACTTAGTGAGGTTTTGGAAAGAAAAGCCCAGTTTCACCAATGGGAATTCCAATTTAGAAGGAGATTCTTTGATTGGGAAAGAGATAGTTGGTCTGAATTGCTCACAATCTTGAATGGTGCTGACATTAGGCTATCTAATGGCGCATGTGACTGTCTATCCTGGGGTATTAATTCATCCAAATCCTTCAGTGTTAAATCCCTTTATGAGTTATCAAATCCTGATGTCTCTGATGCAAACACAGCTTTTGATCTCATCTGGAGATGTTCTACCCCATAGAGAATTCAGTGCTTTGTATGGCTTGTCCATCTGGGTAGAATTAAAACCTTTGATTTTCTTATGAGAATTGGCATCATCACAAATATTGAAGAAGCGCAATGCAAATTCTACTCACTTCATATTGAATCTCCAGACCATCTTCTCCTATTGTGCAATCCAGTTTGGCAAGTGTGGTGAAGCATTCTAGCTTGGTGGGGTGTTCAATGGGTCTCTCCAAATACGGTGGTCAACCTTCTCCTTTGGTGGAAATGCAATAAATTGAAAAAGGATAAAAAACTTATTTGGGAGGTGATTCCACTAGCTATTCTGTGGACAATTTGGAATGCCAGGAACGCATTAGTTTTTGAAAGCACAGCTCCTCAATGGGACTGATAGGCGCGTGGGAAGCTTGCTTGCGAGCGCCTAAGTAGGGGGTTTTAGCATGTTAGACGTGCGTTTTGAGCCTTATTTTCCAATTAATATGTGCACGGTATTGTGTTTGGTATTGTGCATGTTTTTCCAGGTAAGAAGATGTTTTTGGCACCTACTGCATGGCTTGAAGCGGAGCTGGGATGTGGGAGTCGAAGTTTGAAGTTGGAATGCTGAGAAGGGCGGCTTAAGGGGTCGGTATCGATACCCCTGATAGCCGTATCGATACTAGTTGGTTATGAAGAGTGCACAATTTGTCCAGAATGTTTAGTATCGATACCCCTGAAAAGGGTATCGATACCTACGTCTTACGCGAATAAGGAGATAAGGACTCGGTATCGATACCCTTATTAGGGGGTATCGATACCGAGAGCTTTCGGGAGCAATCAGCTTTGAAGCTACGTCGTTTCAGTTGGCGTAGAGCTAATTCTTGAACGATTTCTATTCGGTTTTTAATAGGATTTCTTAGTAAGTATAAATACTTAAGTTAAAACCCATTCTAGGGTTCCACAACTTTTATCTAGGTTTTAGTTCTTCAAGTTTTTCGGCTACAGATCTGATTTTCTTCGTTCGTTGCTATTGTTTCAAGTTTAATTTCCGGAGTTCAAGTTCCAGGATTCGTTGTGCTAATTGAATATCCAGATTAATCTTCGCTTTGCAATTCCGGTATTAATTTGCTTTGTTTTCGTACTTTAATAATTAGAAGCATGATTAGTTTTTATTTCAATTCATCTTCTGCAATTTATTTCAATATGTGTGAGTAGTCGTATAGGGTGCGGCCGCGGGACGAAGGTGTCCCGTGGCTAGGCTAATTCATATTTTACCTCGGTGCCGAATTAATTTAGCTAATGCGCAGTTTTTGAATACGGAATTTTTCTAGCAAACAAAACCCGGGCATTGCCAATTACAAATGCGCGCAGTGGTTGGTGACACGTGGTGCGCATTTGTTGGGAATTCTTTTCATATTTTAAAACCTATTAATTAAATAATTGTGGCCCGAGTGAATGTGGATTAGGCTAGTTGCGGGCACTGTAGTGCCCACGGCTGTGCTCTTCTGTTTTAATTAAGAGTCTAATAATTTAATCAGTTTAATTTAGTTAATTAAATCAGTCATCTGAACAAGGGGTGGCTACCTGAGAGCCATTTGCGAACATAGAATCTAGCATTGTTTGGGTCAACACCGTAGACCGTCTCTGTGGTTCGACTCCGGTACTTCCGGATTTATTGTGCTGCACCGGTCGATAGTCCTACGCTTGGGACGAAATATTAGTTAATTATTAATCACCCGAACGGTCAAGCATTTTTGGCGCCGTTGCCGGGGACGGTGACGTGTGTTCAAACAGTGTTAGTGTAGAGTCGTAGTTAATTTTGTCTTTTAGTCAAGTCACCATAGGTCGAAAACAGGACCCTCTCTATTATCGCGACCCGACACATCGGTTAGTGAAAAGAGAACTGGAGTCAAGTCAACCTGTTTTGTCTAGTTTTTCATCTTCTAGTTCAGAGTCAGACTCAGCTGAGCATCAGTTAGAGTCTATTCCAATTAGTGATTTTTATATAGAGTTGCCATTTGAGTCAGTTAGTGTCAGTAATCCGCTTTACCAGCCAGCATCTGAGTCAGTTTCTGAGCTAGAGTCCGAGAGAGACGAGATGGCAGACCAGCGATTAGCTAATCAGCCGTCTTTGAGAGAACACCTTCATCCTGAGAGGACCACTCCTCCCGGGCCGATTGTGTTTCCTCGAGAGACACAGGAGGCACGCAATGCCTTCACTGTAAAACCTGGTGTCCTGAATAGCCTCCCTAACTTTTATGGGAGAGAGTCTGATGATCCGTATGAACATGTGCGGACGTTTGAGGGGTTAGTGCGCAACCTGGCGACTACTACCCAATACGATAATGCCTGCCTCAAGCTGTTTGAGGCAACTTTAAAAGATGGCGCACTTAGATGGTTCAGAATGCAAAAGTCTCAGTCCTTCACCACATGGGCGCATGTGCGTGATGCATTTTACAGGAAATATTTTTCTGAGGCTAAAACTAATAGTTTAAGGCGTCAAATCCAAGGCTTTAGGCAAGAGAGGGGAGAGTCCTTTGTGAAGGCATGGGAGCGGTTCAAAGATTTGCTCCTAAGAATGCCACATCCTGGTTTTGAGAAGATACAGTTGGTCGAATTCTTTCACCTGGGTCTCAACGCTGAGACAATCCAGCACATAGAGTATTCTTGTAAAGGGAACGACTTCTTGTCCAAAACTGCGGATGAGGGTTGGGATTTTCTGGATGACCTAGCAGATAGGCAGAGGGCATTAGAACCCTCTGATTTTGATCGGTCCGGACCTTCTGGGTCCAATGTTATCCCCGTTACCATACGTGACCAGCGACTCCAGGCCCAGGTTGAAAAGATGGCGCAGAAGCTAGAGGAATTAGAAGTTAGGCAGACTCGTCCAGTGCATGAGGTCAGTATAGAGGAAGTCTGTGTGTGGTGTGAGTGTAAGGGGCACATTGCAAATGTGTGCCCCGGATTTTTAGCTGCTAAGGGAGCGAGTCAGAATAATCAGGAAGAGGTAAATGCTGTGAGGAATTGGGACCCTTATTCAAATACATATAATCCGGGATGGAGGGACCACCCCAACTTAGGGTGGTCTGAATCCAAACCTGCGGGTGGAGGTCAAGCGCAACTCCCTGCGCCGCCTCCGCCGCAACAGTTTCATCAGTCCCAAGCACCCAGGCCCCCTCAGGGCCAAGTCATCCCATATAACTACCAACCACAGCCTGGCAAGGGGGTAGGTCCATCCACTAGCGGTCCTCCCCCAGGTTATTCGCAGCTGACCGTGCGTAATCAGAAGTTAGAGGATAATGTCAATTACCTAATGCAGTCACAAACGGCATTTCAGACGGAAACAAGACAGCAAATTGGGGCCCTTACAACCCAAATGTCACAACTCGTTGCGGTTGTCAGTCAAATGCAGCAGGAGAGGGGTAGATTTCCAGCTCAGGCTAGTTCAGCGGGTGCCCATTACTTAGGAAATCCTACAGGGCCTAATATTCAGAGTCAAAATCAGGAGGAGGCTAAGTCGATCACCGTTCTCCGGAGTGGGAAATCGATTGATAAATCCATTTCACCAAAGCAGAAACTAGCCCCACCTCTGGAGCCGGTTGATGCACCAAGAGCAACTCCTGAGAGGGTCGAGAAGTCACCTGAGGTGGTGGAACCTGCTGTTGCGGTCCCCACGACTCAAACGCCGCCAGCAAGACCGTTAGCTCCATTTCCCCAAAGGCTGGCGGCGAACCCCAAGCAGAGTATGAACCATAAAATGATTGAGCTTTTCAAGAAAGTGCAGTTCCCCATCACCTTGATGGAGGCAATTGAGTCTTTTCCCCAGTGTGCTAAGGTATTGAAGGACCTTTGCACACCCAAGCGCAAGAGTCCGAATGTTCTGATGGAGCAAGTGAGCTCCATTCTTCAGATGGAGATCCCTGCCAAATGCAAGGATCCAGGGTGTCCCACCATTCCTATAACTATTGCAGGTCAGCCATTTGATAAAGCGTTGTTGGACTTGGGAGCGAGTGTTAATTTGCTCCCTTATTCGGCATATTTGAAACTGGGCCTTAGCAACCTTAGAGAGACTCCTGTCACGCTACAGTTGGCGGACCGGAGTGTTCGAGTACCGAAAGGGAGTGGTGGAGGATGTGATGATTCAGGTAGGTGAGTTTCAATTTCCTGCAGATTTCATTGTCCTAGATACCTGCCTGAATCATGAGGTTTTAGAGAAGACTCCCATTATTTTAGGCCGTCCTTTCTTAGCCACCTCCAATGCGGTTATGAATTGCAAAACTGGCAAGGTCCAGTTATCTGTTGGCAAGGAGAAAATGGAGGTGGATGTCTATAGTGTTAGCACGGTTGAGGAGGATGATGAGGAGGTCGAAGAAGTGAGTTTAATTGGAGCGCTCGTTCGGGAGAGCGTTTCGATACGATTTTGTGTAAGGTTCCTCTAGAGCCAGGGTGAATCTGATTGAAAAGTTTGGCGGGTAGCTCACGCGTACCATGCTTTTCATTAAGTGTGGACCCGGCCCCTAGCGATAGGGGTACCCATCATTGACTTGGGTATTTTTAGCTTTGCACGCCGCTGTTTAAATAAGGATCGTGTACCCGGCTCTCCTGTTAGTAAGGGCAAATTCGATTCTTTAGTTTTGTTTTCTTTTTCGTAATTTGTGTTTATTCTGTTTGTTTTCTATGGCAAAAAAAAAAAAAAAAAAAAAAAAAAAAAAAAACCCTTTTGGTCTTGTATAGCCACCCACTCTTCAATTCAAGTTGGGGATGGGGAGAAAAGTATGACACGTGAGGCTGCGTGAATGCACAGGGGTGTTTGTTATTTACTTTATTTTATTTGTTGTGGCCGGCTTTCACATGCGGGCCGTCTCTCGACATCAATTGTTGCCTAGTAGGTAGTTGGTTCTTGAGTCTTTTGCGGGGCGAGCATGCTACCACACCACGGCCTTGGTAGTTTGGGCCTCTCCGCGGAGTGAGTGCGGCATTCGGGAGCCTCGGCGGGGTGCCACGAAATGTGGCGGTTGTCGATCCTATAAAGCTTCGGCGCGGCTCGTGTGACTAGGCGTGGACCTCTTTCGGTTTGAAGGAGCGGATCACGAAGCGATGCGATGACGAAACGCAAAAATGATGGTGGCAAATTCCCCATATATCGTAGGGGTCAAGATGGTTGGCTTTGCCATCCGTCGGTCCATCTCTTTCCCTTATATTCTATTTTTCTGTTTTGTCTTCCCGCTCCGAGGGCGAGCAATTTTCAAGTTGGGGAAGGGGTGTACTTTGTACACGTTATTTTTGGTTTTAAGCGTTGCTAGTAGTTAGGGTCATTTCGTTTAGATTTTTAAATTTTTGGTTAATTTTTGAGTCCTGGGGATGCGATTGTTATGCTTGTTTGTATGAGTTAGGTGAGCATGCTAGATTTTTGTCTCGTTGATTGCTGTTTAACTTGTTCCCAAGCATATATCTGACGTCCATGTTTGAGTAATTTCCACACCATAAGCAAGTTAGAGTAGGTGTTTCCACGTTGTACACAGTATGTCCTTAAAGCATCCCATGTTTCATTGTTCTTCAATTTCCGCATTCGCATAAAATAGTAGGCGTTTGTACCACAGATAATGATTTAAATGTTTTACATGCATGTGTGAGAGTTGGTGACGTGCTTAGGGGATGAAACAAGGCCATTTTTGCATGATTAGACCACTAAATATGTTCCTTTGATTCCATGATGAAACCAATTTGTGTCAGTTCCTGTGTCAAACCTAGGAAGCCGGTGTTTGGTTGGTGTATCAGTTTGGTGGTCCAACTCTGTGCGCATTTTAAAGGCCTCGAATCAATGGAATAAAAGAGCATCGAAATTTTAAATGTTGTTCTTGGGGTGCCATGTCTTTGGTTTAAAAAAAAAGAACCCCTAGACCTTAGTCCATTTCCTTTTCCCCCGAATTCACCCATCTTGATGATAAGAGAGAGGTGGAAAGACGGTCAACTGACCCTTTGACCCGTTGTTAGGAATTTCCAAGTTTTCCAGGAAAAAGAAGAAAAAGAGAGAAAAAAATCAAAAAAAAAAAAAAAAAAAGAAAAGAAAAAGGAAAACGCAGTCAAGTTGAGGGGGACCATCCCATTCTCTCTATCTCTCTCTCTCTCTCTCTCCACCCCATCATTCTCCCTTTTCCTCTTCTGTCTTCTCCATTTGACCCTTAACCTCTAAACCTTCCAAACCGAAACTCACCAAAGTTATGGAACCCTAAGAGGCAAACTGAGCTGGAATTGAGCTATGATTTCGAGGATGTGATCACGAAGGAGTGTTGAGCACGGGGTTGGACAATGGTTGGACTGGGGGTGTTATATTTATGTTTTGTTATTTTAGGTGTTTAAGTTGTTGAGGACTATGGTGTTTTGTGTATTTGTTTATGTCGGTGGTGTGACCATGTGTGGTCGGTGGTTGTGTTGAGCTTTAGTTGTTTTGTTTTATTCTATAGGATGTTAAACTTTGGTTGTTTCTATGTGATATTTGTGTTCGTGTTTTTGTTTATCTGTGTTGGTGACGGCCAGTCTGGGTAGATTGACCATGAGCTTTTATAGGTCATCACCCTTCGCGTGTTTCCCTTTTCCTTGTTAACCGCGGTCATTACAAGCCTAACGAAGCCCTTAGTTGACCCGATGCACGTCGTTTGACTCTCTTGCATGCATGTGTTATATTTAGATTGTGAATGTGTGGTATCTTGATTCGTGAGCTTTCATTGCATATCTTGGCGTTGTTTTGACCGCACGTGGTGATTTTGTTCAATCCACGTTGATCGCGGGCGCCTCACATGGGATGTAGAGTGTTTCGGTGAGTGTGAGTGATCTTTGTGGCACGTGGAAGCATACTATCTTGAACCTTGTTGAGGAATGGAAATATTTGAATTTTCGTTGGAGCATGTATGTGACCGAGTTGTGGGTAACTAAGAGAGGATATTTTAATTGTTCACTTGATTCTACGGGTTGCATAACCCTCGTATCCCTTATTGAGTAGTTGTGTTGTTTTTATTTTTTTGTTTCGTTCGTTACTAGGGACTAGCAACGCTCAAGTTGGGGATGTGATAGGCTCGTGGGAAGCTTGCTTGCGGCGCCTAAGTAGGGGTTTTAGCATGTTAGACGTGCGTTTTGAGCCTTATTTTCCAATTAATATGTGCACGGTATTGTGTTTGGTATTGTGCATGTTTTTCCAGGTAAGAAGATGTTTTTGGCACCTACTGCATGGCTTGAAGCGGAGCTGGGATGTGGGAGTCGAAGTTTGAAGTTGGAATGCTGAGAAGGGCGGCTTAAGGGGTCGGTATCGATACCCCTGATAGCCGTATCGATACTAGTTGGTTATGAAGAGTGCACAATTTGTCCAGAATGTTTAGTATCGATACCCCTGAAAAGGGTATCGATACCTACGTCTTACGCGAATAAGGAGATAAATAAGGGTATCGATACCGAGAGCTTTCGGGAGCAATCAGCTTTGAAGCTACGTCGTTTCAGTTGGCGTAGAGCTAATTCTTGAACGATTTCTATTCGGTTTTTAATAGGATTTCTTAGTAAGTATAAATACTTAAGTTAAAACCCATTCTAGGGTTCCACAACTTTTATCTAGGTTTTAGTTCTTCAAGTTTTTCGGCTACAGATCTGATTTTCTTCGTTCGTTGCTATTGTTTCAAGTTTAATTTCCGGAGTTCAAGTTCCAGGATTCGTTGTGCTAATTGAATATCCAGATTAATCTTCGCTTTGCAATTCCGGTATTAATTTGTTTTGTTTTCGTACTTTAATAATTAGAAGCATGATTAGTTTTTATTTCAATTCATCTTCTGCAATTTATTTCAATATGTGTGAGTAGTCATATAGGGTGCGGCCGCGGGGCGAAGGTGTCCGTGGCTAGGCGGAAATCATATTTTACCTCGGTGCCGAATTAATTTAGCTAATGCGCAGTTTTGAATACGGAATTTTTCTAGCAAACAAAACTGGGCATTGCCAATTACAAATGCGCGCAGTGGTTGGTGACACGTGGTGCGCATTTGTTGGGAATTCTTTTCATATTTTAAAACCTATTAATTAAAGAATTGTGGCCCGAGTGAATGTGGATTAGGCTAGTTGCGGGCACTGTAGTGCCCACGGTTGTGCTCTTCTGTTTTAATTAAGAGTCTAATAATTTAATCAGTTTAATTTAGTTAATTAAATCAGTCATCTGAACAAGGGGTGGCTACCTGAGAGCCATTTGTGAACATAGAATCTAGCATTGTTTGGGTCAACACCGTAGACCGTCTCTGTGGTTCGACTCCGGTACTTCCGGATTTATTGTGCTGCACCGGTCGATAGTCCTACGCTTGGGACGGAATTAGAGTTAATTTTTAATCATCCGAACGGTCAAGCAGGGACAATATCATAGAACTCATCAAAGTCAGAGTGGCATTATGGGTGAAATCCAAGATGGGTGGTAACAACTTCTCTATTGAGGACTTTCTCTTCAGGCTAAATAGTATCTTGCAATCACTGTAATTTGCTTGTTTTCTGGATGTATTTTGAGCTTTGTAATAGCTGAGTTTTTTTTGTTCTGTTCTCTTGGTTGGCTTCTTGCCAGCCTTCTTTCCAGGGTGTGTAGCGGCTATGATCTTCTTGTGGGAGGTTGTTCCCCAAGTTGGGATGCCGTTGTTGATTGCTACTTCCCTTTTAATCTTTGTTCTCTCGGAGATTAATAAAGTTCTCTTCTTTCAAAAAAATCTATGGGGTTCAGGGATTGGAGGCAATGATGGTCAAATTCATCCGCGATCCGCTCTGTTGCCATCCCTAGAGAGGGTACATAAAGATTTGTTGGAAACTATTGGGATCTACATCTATCTTTACTGTGTATAGTAACACAGAACGACCATCAATGCAACAAAGTGGCATGTTGTGTTTGGCCAAAAAATTGTCTTAATTACATGACCGGCCATTATTCATTTAGTTACCAAAACTAGCCATCATAAATGTTTAAGAGTAATTTTAAAAGTGAGAATTGAGGGATGGTGATGGAAATTCAAACCAACTTTTTCAAGGATACATGCAATAAATGTATCTCCTTTTAAAGGCTAGTGTTAAAGCCACGAGACATTTTGTTGCTGCCACGGCATTTTCCTCAATTTGACAATTTTATCCTCGTTCAAGGGTACACAATCCCACCGAATTCTGCACACATTCTCTCTCCTCAGAACTTTCCGAAACCCACTCTGTTCATCTTTTTCCTCTCTCATCTTCACCGTCTCCGGTCGGCTGACCACACCGACAAAGACCATGTCCAAACCTTTCCTCCGATGTTTGTCTTCGGGAGTGTTGAATTTTCAAACCAACAAGGGCAATCCTAGCATGTCCTAAATCCTAAATTGATACCTAATCGAAAGAAAACCACATGAGCAATTAAAGTAGGCCGATTCACATGATTTGTAGCTCCCATGGGGCAAGAGATCAGTCCCAGAGACGAGGGTTTTTACTTATTTCAAAGGGCATAGGTTTTTTTTTCTTTCCCTTTTTTCTGTTTCAACGGATGGGTTCTTTCAAGGGTTTAAATGAAAGAGCAAGTCAGTTTCAAAGCCAGCTGAGGAGGAGATGATGGGGCCATGGAGACACCATAGAGATCGAGGGAATATAAAGATAGATTCATTCGTGCTGACTTTTTTTTCTTGTTGATCAATTATTGGCGGAGGTCGTCATTGTCGGAACTCAAAACTTGAGAGAAAGAGACGAAAATGGCGGGGTGGACCGGTTGGAGACTGCTAGGGCAGATACATAGGCGCAGTAGAAGATGGTGGGAGGAGCTACTAGCGAACCGTGAAAAAGTAAGATGACAATGTAAGATGACAAAGAAAAACAAACCAGCAGTGGTAGAGAGAGAGAGTTTTCAGTCTTTGGAGGATATAATTGTCAAAAAAACAATCATCGTCAGGATAAAAGGGGCTCGTGGCATTATCACCACCCCCTTTTAAAAATTTGAAAACCCCAAAAGATACCAACAAAATAGGACAAACCCAGTACTATTTGCTAAGCAAATTTGCAAAGGTCCATTCATCAATCCAATTGCATGATCATCATGAGTATGTAAAATTAACAAAAAAAGAACAGCAGTGGTAATTTGGTATACAAAGCGAAAAAAATGAAATTCAAAAAGCGCACCCCAATTTTTTTGCAAATGATAATCAGGTTGAATTTAAACAAGATGATATATCGTTATTAGAAAATTATTTTTGGCAGTTGTTTTTAGTTTAAAGAAGTCCTTATTCTCCACATAAATCACAAAAATATCATTTATTGGAAACTACACTCACTTTTTGACATACTAGAAACAAAGTTTTTCTATTGAAAAATCACAAAAGTTGTATACGAATAGTTGTGTTATTTTTCAAATAAAAAAATGAAGTACTTCCCTGTATTATTTTTTGAATTTTTTCGCACCGAATTAAGTGCGAAAAAATTCGAAAAATGATATGCGGAAGTACTTCATTTTTTGATTTGAAAAAATGACAAGAGAGAGAAAGTGGGGCTATTATTTAGGAACGGAGGGAGTATTTTGGTACTAACTTCATACAAATATACATATATATTCCATTGCAACAAACTTCAAACTTACAAGATTCAGACTCAACGTCCATCTTATTCATACATTTCGTGCGCATAATCTACATAAAGTACTCCTGTATCAAACACATGCAGAGATATACATAGATACTATATCGACTCCTGCATTACACATTACCGTACACTATATTTTCATGGCTCTACACCTCCCCATCCACCTCCACGGCCTCCCCCACCGCCACCACGGCCTCCCCAGCCGCCGCCACCGCCACGGCCTCCCCAGCCACCGTAGTTTGCATCAGCTTCCTCCGCTGCATATAAAGATGCAAATAAGTAAGGAGAGTTTTATCAAAATGAGCTATTCTTAAAGACACTTTGTTTATAGGATTAATAAGTAAGGCGTTTTATAAATAATTGTTTTTTTGTCAAAATTTATAGGATTAATCCTTCCGCGAAAGGAATAAAAGATTTTTAACGAAGAAAAGACAGTAAAACAGTATTAATTTGCAAGACTTTCTTTGTCTTTGTTGAATTTTTTGTGCTTTTGGTAAAAATAAATTAGTCATAATTTTAGGGTTCCATAGCAGGACCACCACCTTCAAATCCGCCGCCACCCCTTCCCCGTCTAGGGCGTCGCCATATCGGGCCGCGACGGAAGTTTTCCTCGGCTGCCTCCACTGTAAATGCAGATGCAATTCAGTTAAACAGGTGGTTTATATTAAGGATGAGATCGTGAAATTCAAGCGGCAAAATTTTTCCAAAATATGAGGGTGACTAACCATTATCAAGGCCATTTCTGCCACAGCAACCACCACGGCCTCCTCCCCAACCACCGCCTCCCCATCCGCCGTAGTTTGTATCAGCTACTTCTACGTCCTCCACTGCAAATAAAATTTCTTACTAAAAGCTAAAAACAACTTAACCAAAGACAGAAAGGCATTTTGAAATTCGATTTTTGGTGTAGTTTTGTGTCTAAACATAGGAAATAAATCCATATCCATATACATATATATTAATTTTCTCATTCTTCTTGTAGATATAAATCAGACAATAAAAGTTTTTTATTAGAAGTTGCGAAATAGTTACTCCCTCTGTCCCATGTTGCTTGAAAGTTGAAATGTATGGGGAATCAAACTTTTAAAGGACATGCAATTAATGTATGTCTTCTTTAAAATCTTTTATAAATAATTGTTTTACGGGATTAATCCTTTCCCGAAAGGAATAAAAGATTTTTAATACTATTGGACCGGAAATTTTACAAAATTCAAAAAAGACGAAAAAAGACAGTAAAACAGTATTAATTTGCAAAACTGTCTTCGTCTTTGTTGAATTTTTTTTTTCTTTTGGCTAAATTTGTCATAATTTTAAGGCTCCATACCAGGACCACCACCTCCCCATCCGCCGCCACCCCCTCCCCCTCCATGGTGTCGCCCTCCCCCGCCGCCACGGTAGTTTGCCTCGGCTGCCTCCACTGTAGATGCAGACACAACTCTTTTCTCTTATTATTTTCAAATTTTCAATTTCTAGTGACAAAACTTTGATTATTTTTTTCAATCTTGGATTTCTGCTAAGGCAACTCAAAAAAACATTCCTTACTAAAAGCTACTCCATCTGTCCGCGTTTGTTAGTCCACAAACATACTTTTCTCAGTCCCATAAAGATTGTCCATGTAGTCAAATCAAAGTACAAACTAGAGTGAGATTACTTTTTTACCCTTCTTTTTTTATATTAATTAATAGTTACCATTATTTGTAGAATGGGCTAAAAGTGAAATTTGCCTCACAAAAAGTACCATAATTATGTCATCATTTTGTCTCCTTAATAAATTGGAATCCCCAAAACAGACCAACAAACGCGGACGGAGGGAGTAAAAACAAATTAACCAATGACAAAAAGGCATTTTAAAATTCGATTTTCAGCCTACTTTTGTCTTGTCTAAACATAGTATTTTGAAATGAGTCCAGATAATATTTTTTTTTAATTTTCTCATTCTTGTTGTAGAAATAAATCGGATAATAAAAAGTTTTTTTTATTAGAAGTTAGCGAAATCGTTACGCCCTCTGTCCCATATTACTTGTCACATAAGGGTAATCCAACCTTTTAAGAGGATATGCAATTAATTCACGTCTCCTTGGAAAGTATAATTACATTGCCAATGCTACCCCTTAGTTTCATCATTATCTCAAAATGAAACACATGACCAGCAATATGGGACGGGAGAGTACTAATTAAAGACGAAGAATATGAAACAATATTACAAAAGACGAAACTCACCATTGTTGGCTTCTTTAGAGGCGACCTCCTCTGCCTTGGGGTTGGAATTAACCTTTTTCTCTTCATTAGAAGTGGTCTCCTCCTTTGCCACTGCACAACTAATTAGAAGGAGAACTGCAAACAAAATAAAAGCTTTGGACTTCATTTTTCCTTTTCCTCTTAAGAGATGTTTTTGTCTGAGAAAGCTAGAGCATCCCTTCACCACTATTTATAGGGAGACAAGTATGGTACCACCTGTTCTAAGAGATTGGATCGGTGGAAGATAGAGACAGTAACCATTAAAGTTTGTGTGTTTTTTTTTGTCACCAAATGTGTAGTTGGGTGTTGAGGGAAGTTTGGCTCCTAGCTTGAATAAACCTTCGAGATCTTATCATCTTAGGTTTAGGACAGAGGTTGACCGAAGGCTGGTGTGGATTGAGGTTGGGAAGGTTTGAACTGGTGACACTAGGGAAAGCAAGTGAGGGTTTTTGGCAAGATCTAAATATATCCATGCATGTGTCCATCATGACAGGACTCGGGGAGGTGCTGTGCACCCCTCAGCCGTTGGATCGAGTTTTGGATGGCTCGGATGCGTTCAACATTTTTTTTTAATTTTGATTTTTTTTACCGGTAAAAAATCAGAATACATCCAAACCGTCCAAAACTCGATCCAACGGCCGAGGGGTGCATAGCACCATGCACAGCATGGCTGTGCACAACACCTCCCCCGCTTCCATCATGACACCACACAAGTGTTCAGATCATTTCTAGTCTAAGGGGATGTTTGAGAGCCTCATTTTCAGCTTTTCATTTTTAACTTTTTTGCTTTTTGACTTTTTAGATTATGGTCAGAATGTATTTTGAATTTGGTAGAAGTGTTTGAGAGAAATTTGCAGAATACATTTTGTAACAGGAGTAGTGTTTGAGAGATATGTCCAAAATATATTTTGTGGGTATTTTTGTTAATGAAAATGAGAAAAGTGAAAAATGAGAAGTGGAAAAGCTCCTCACCACATTTTTTTCAATTCTCCTCTCTAAAGTCTAAAATGGAAAACTCATTTTAGGAGAAGTCATTTTGGCCAAAATCTCCCAAACATCCAAAACTCAAAAACGTGAAAATGAAAAGTGGAAAAATGACTCCCAAACACCCTCTAAGTTTTGGTTTGACGGGTATAGACTAAATCTAGAGCATATATTAATATAATCAATGGTTCGAATTTGCATAGATATTTTTACCAGTTGGAGTTGGTTTTTAACTTTTATCGGTAAGAGTTTTTGAACAAATTTATATCATTAATTGTAGTCAATAGAGAATCCAGATTTGAATTTTTCCGTTGAGTTCAAATTAAGAGCCGGATATATTTAACACAACTATGATATTGATAATGTCATCACCAATGAAATGTCGTGACCAAAGTAACCAATCATTTAATGGTGTTGGGAACTGATACATGGTGCTCCAATAGTACCCTTATCCAACACCCATTGTATTATGTCACATAAAAATATGTGATAGATAATGATATTAAGACATCACGTGGCGGTGCCCAAAGACCATGAAAGAATATCAACTCTCATCAAGTCCAACGACAAGGGGACGAAGAGGGGGCCGAAATTTTTCCCAAGCGGTACTAGCGTACAAAGAAAACAATAGTAATGCTTTCCAAACATTACTATTTTAGGAAGTTCAGGTTTGGCCGAGTCGTATGTGCTAATTAGTTTTTTTTAATATTGATGAGTACGTCTTTGCTCAGATGTACTCCCTCCGTTCCAACTGTCTGTCTATTTCTCAGATTCTAATTTGTTTTTTTTTTTATCGGCAAAAAAATTTATTAAAAACTCGACAATGAATACATCGAGGGTGAAAGTCACTACCAAACACATGTGAACGGTAGAGGCAAAAAGAAAAATTCCAGCGAAGAGCTAAAATTGAAAGAAGAAGAAAATGAAAACAGATACATGAAAAAGGCCTGGCATGACCCCCAGGACAAAGAGTATTGTACACCACAAACTAATTACTCCATCTGGATCAATAGAACTTAGAAAAGTTGAAATTTTTAAAACTGCCCGTTAATTCAAATTTTACCTGTCCATACAAATCAAGAGGTAAGGGTAAAATGATATTTCCATTCGGTGAAACTGATTCTTTTCCCATCGAAATTGAAAACCGAACTGAATCGAACCGGTATTTTTCAAAATGTCCGATATTTTACACTCCTAGAAAAACCTAACCAAACCGGACAGGTATTTTTATCGAAAAGTTCGGTTTTGTGAGTTAAAACGACACCCCTAACTCTAGTGTGAAAGTTAGTTTTATCAAAAGCCTATGATGCAATTCCATTAAAAATGAGACTAGCATAAAAGTATGACAATTGGGGGACATGGCCACCCTTAGCCCACTCATGGAATCCCGACTACCGCTAAGTACCTCGTATTGTATTTTTTTTCTTTTCCTGTTAGCTCTTCAAAATCGTATTGCCTCAAAGGAATTCCTTTTTTTGCACCATATTATAACACACCAAGCTTGCCCTCGTTGCCAGATTCCTGTTGAAAATCATATGCATATCCTTCGTTTCTGTCCTTTGGCTCGCTCATTCTAGATAATTGAAAAATGACACGCATGCACGAAATGGATAAGAAATTCGGGACGGAAGGAGTATGACTTCATTTGGTACATCTCATTGCAACAAACTTCAAACTTTACAAGATTGCCAGAGTACTCGACCTTAGGGAACTAACCCATAGGCATGAGCATGCAGCACATCCATTTTATTCATTCACCTAATCTGCTCCTACCCCCATGCATCTTATTGCTCATTACATGGATACATGGGTACCGAGTCTACAGACTCATATGTTACACATTCATTTTTACGATATATAGTTTTATGGCTTGGCCTCATTTTGCAAGTAGCTGAGAGCTTCGGCAGCACTGGCGCAGCAATATCGACAACCTCCTCCATATCCACCGTAACCACCGCAACAACCGAATCTGCAACCTCCCCCTCCCCATTCACCGCCGTTGGCTCCTCCTCCCCACCCACCTCCACGGCCTCCCCCACCACCTCCTCCCCATCCGCGGCCCCCTCCCCATCCGCCACCACCGTAATAACTACCATAGTTTGCATCAGCTACCTCCTCTGCGATTCATAAATGTAAAAGATTCAGAAATTATGCCTTGAACTTGAACTTGAATATGTAAGATTCAGAAATTCATGAAAATGATGGAGGGGCTATGAGAAAGTTTATGCAATTGGAGCTTGAGGAACATAGACTTCATACTAACAATCTCATCTAACTCTGATGGAGATTTGTGTGGTTTTTGGTTGTGTTTTGGTCTGTGTGGGGGTTAGTCTGCTGTTGTTTGCTTTTCTTTTGTTGGTCTAGAGGGCTTTCGCTTTCATTGGGGTTTTAGGTGTTGAGTTGTCGGTCTCGGTGTTTTGAGGTTTTTAGGGGCTTTCTTGTTGGCTTCTTGCTTTCATTTGGTCTTCTTCTCTCCTCTCTCTTGTAATATTTTGTTGGTATCAATGAAATATTTCTTCTTCGCTGAGCGAAAAAAAAAAAATGTAAATTTCTTGAATTTGATTGAGATACCAATTGGTTAATTATGAGTACAAAAACTGACCATCTTCAGTCTGTGTTTGAGGTTGGGCTTGGGTGAATTGGGAGGCCTCATCGATCCTGCAGCACCGTCTGCATTCGCCGCGGGAGCCAAATACGCAGCACCTGGATGGGCAACGCCTTCCTCCAAACTGGTTAGTCTCCTTTGCTTCATCCTCTGCACATAACGTTGGAAAACGCAATGCAATAACTCATATGCTGCCTTTAGCAGACAAATTAGAACAAATCCACCCGTTATCGAGCTTTCAATAAATTAGTTCCCGATTAAAAAGAAAAATACTTTGTGTTTCACTCTTTATAATAAAATGCTGATCACATTGGAACGAAGGCCGTCTTTTATCTTATTTTCACTAACATTACAAGATATACAAATGTTATCATCTTACTGTTCCCCTTCCATTCATGCAGTTCGTCTGTATATTATAGCATGAAGTTCTTTATAAAGTAAAAATACATGTGCGTATTTCTGATTATAAACCCAAATGGACAAGCTGCCGAAAGGACGAAAGGTACGTTGAGGCAGTAAATCAAGCTCACCTTTATTCACTTCTTTAGAAGTGGTCTCCTCTGCCACTGCCGAAGTCACAAGAAGGAGAACTGCAAACAAAAGACCTAGGAAAACAAAAGCTTTGGAATTCCTTTCTTTATTTTCCTTGTGAAAACACGACAATTGTTAATTTCAAGAGAGAGGATGCCTTCACCACTATTTATAGTGAAAAGTGTAGTACCAGATAGTAACGTGTCTTATGTCACCTTGATAATGTAATTGGGTGTTGAGGAAAATGGCCTATTTACCTTTTTGGTCCCCAAAGTATTGATCGCGTCTCAATTTAGTCCCCAATGTTTTAATTGCTGACATTTAGTCCCTAATGTTACAAATTTGTACCAATTAAGTCCCCAACCCTAACTCCGTTAGCTCCATCCGTTAAAAAGAGGGGTATTTTAGGTTTTTTGCTCCATCCGTTAAAACATTTTCGGAAATGTCTTTTTGAAAAATGAAAGTTTTGAAATCAAATTTTTCAAAATTTTAATTTTTTTTTTACAAAAATAATGTTTTGGTGAAAAAACACTTTTAAAAAAATTGTTCTTTAAAAAAAGCGTTTTGAAAAAAAAAATTTAAAAAAATTCAAAAACAGTTTCTGTCTAAAAAAAAAGTATTTTTTGGGAAACATTTTAGAGAAAAAAAATTTTGCAAAATATATTAACAGAAATATCGAATCCACAAAATAAGAGGCAGACAATTAGGCGCAACTAATTAATGCCTTACTAATTAAGCACACGATTGGTGACTAGGTGGAACAGTGAAATGGAGTTCCAGATCATGCGGTGGCTGAAAATACCCATTCTTTGGTAGCTCCCTCTTCCCCTTCTTCCCATACTAACACCGTTTCTTCTTCGGCGGCGGCCGGCACAAGGCCGCCAACAGACACCCCCCGTTGCGCTTCGGCGTCCAAGTGTCCAGCACCCTTCGCTCTGCTCCTCCTCCTCTCCCATCGTCTCGTATCCCTCCTCCTTTTGGGGACTCTAAAACTACAAGGTACAGAAGAAGACGCCGACGGGCTCTCCTCCGAGACGTTGTCGTTCACCAACGCCAACATCGACCGGAAGGAGATGCCAAAGGCGCACGTGTTCAAGGCGGGCGTGCCTTGGCTGAAGGAAGAAGTGAGGAGAGGGAGAAATGGAAAGGAAGAGGATGGCGGGGCGGCCATGGCTGCTGCCCCAAGGTTTCCCCCTTCTTCTTTTTTTTTGGTTAATTAATTTGCAGTAATGTTTTCAGAGAGAGAGAGAGAAATGAAGAAGGAAGAAGCGATTGAGGAGAGGAAGAGTGTGGCGGGGGCAACCGGCGACCATGGCTGTGGCGGCTGATGGAGGGGGCTAACGGAGAGAGATTTGGAATGGGTGAAATGACGAAGTTGCCCCTCATTTTAACGGAGGGGGCTAACGGAGTTAGCACTGGGGACTTCATTGGTACAAATTTGTAACGTTAGGGACTAAATGTCAGCAATTAAAACATTGGGGACTAAATTGAGACGCAATCAATACTTTGGGGACCAAAAACGTAAATAAGCCTGAGGAAAATATTTGGCTCCTAGCTCAAAATTTCAAAATCTTATCAGCTTTGATGATGGTCTCGAATCGATTAAAGAAACGTAGGTGTTGGGGACTGAGCTAGGTTGGGAAGGCTGGAACTGGTGACTGGTGGAACATGGAAATAGAAAAACACTGAGTCTAGAGAGTTAATACATATAGACATTAAAACATATATATGCATGACATTGTATGGAAACAAATTAAGCTCTGTTGCCACCTTCTTAATTAGTAGTCAACATTTTCTGCTAGATTAATTGTCAAGGTCTCATGTCCTTTTCTTAGTCTCCCCAGAAAGGAAATTCAACTTTAGTGCATGTGTGAAAGTTGCTGTTGAACCAGGTGGATGAACAAGAGGGGTCAGATCTCTCTTGATCACCCTCTGGCATGTGAATTCGACTACAAACATGATCCAAACAGCTATAACAAGGGCTAGCTGAACCTGCTTAAGTTATGGGATACCTGGATGGGTAATGGCAAAGACATGTAGGAGGAAAGTGTTGGATCAAAGAAACGATCAAGGGAAATTGTGCTCTTAAAATGAAGATACTCTTATAAAAAACTGAAATGTTGTGTAAACAACTACTCCCTCCGTCCCTATTTAAGTGATGATGTTACTATTCAAGCTGGATTCGAAAGTTGTTTATAATTTTCAATCTATATTACATAAAATATGCAATATAGATCTTGTTTTATAGAAATCAATGAGTTCTAAAATACAATTTTTTCAAAAGTACATAATATATTATAGATTGAAAGTTATAGACAATTTAAAAATAAAGTCAAAAAGTGAAAGTGATCACTTACAAAGGGACGGAGGGAGTACCTTACAAACTGACTCAAACACTTGTCCAATTTATAAGATTATCCTAAGAATTATCTAGACAACTAGACAAGTACACAAAACTAGACAATGAATAGGTTAATGAACAAAACCTTGGACTCTATACATGAATAACTCTATATACATGAATGGCCCTTGAGTTAAATTCATGTATCACTACGGATACATGAACCATGTGTAAAAACTCTTCATATGCCAATATCCAAGTACGTTGTATAGCTTAATTAGAATTCCAACAGAAAGACCTTCGTGAATAAATAGAGATTTAAAGGGTGAGAGAAAAAATATATATATATATATTTTTTTTTTTTTGAACGGAGAATTTTTTTATTAATCTTTGGAAACAAACAAAGATTAAAGGGATCCAAGCAAAGAAACAAGGCGGAAACGGAGAAAACCTTCAAAGAAGGAAACCGCACCCGACTATCCCATACCGCCAAAAATATTAGGGACTTAGAGGGCATCAAGGGTCGGTGGGAGCTCAACTACTCTTCAACTTGTTTTTCGTTGTGATTGGCGTCGTGATCTTGCTCATTTTAATTGACGTTGCTCATTTTAATCTTTGTAAATGCTTTCGAAGATTAATAAATTCCTTTTTCTTACTATAAAAAACTACTCTATGTGAAAAAAAAAATTTAAAAAAACTACTCTTGAACTCTCGAATCCAGATTTATTGTGGATGTTTTCACTGGTTTGGATGGAATTGCAATACATAATCTGACTTCAGCAGTTTCTGCCCATAATGATCAATGCATGTGGAAAAAAATTTCAATACACCCATTATTTGCAACGCACTCTCACAATGTGGATTTATATATATGTAGGTCCCACCCTATATGAGAGATACATTACAAATAACCATTGTGCGTTGGAACTTTTTTCATCAATGTGGCCTTTGTGATTTGTGGTCTTTGTTTTTTACACATCAACGCTATGATACTAAGGTGACTTAGAAGAACTTCTGCAGATTTTACTTGAAGAATTATCACTACTATACAAAAAGAAGGGTACTATCATCCAAGGACGGAGCCCGGATTCGGCTACGGGGTGACACCATTCAATGGAAAACTAGTTACATGTTATGTGGAAAAATATGAAGAAAAAAAATAATTAGGAAGTCATATGGAGTAATTGGGTTTTGTTATGGTTTCATGACTAGAAGGAAAATTGGAAACCCAACTTTCCCAAAATCCGGGTTCCCTAATTGTATCAAAATCCGGGATCCCTGATGAGATCCGGACTACACACATATATGCGTATTATTTCAAGTTTAAAGAGATCAGAAAGAGAGGGAGAGAGTTTTGTTAATTTTCATGCAAGGTATTGCTATTGTGCAAACCTGTTGGCCCAAAGGTTTTTATAAAATACCTCATTAATTTTGATGATAACAAAACGGATTTTAGTAAATGAAAAATATAATTAAATTGTGATATCTGACACTCACTTGAATAGATATTATTTGTAGGATTTGGGTTGAGGAACAAAAGAAAATATCCTACACCAATTTCCTATCTCCAATAGCCAAGTTATACAAAGAAGGAAAAAGATTAAGGACAAATCTTTTCCTATATTTTGGAAGGCAAAGATCATGGAAATTCAAAGTTCATGGAATCACAGAATGGAACCAAATTAATCCAACGGCTAGTGGGGCAAATGGAATGAATTTGTAATCTTATTGGTTCGAATGGCTAATCAAGCAAAATTGGAGAATGCTGCCCAATCATGATTCAAACGGCTATATCTAAAATGGGAACATGCATATTGCTTGAAAGGAAACAATTCCCATGGAAGAAATCATGGATGCATGATTATGCATCAACGGGAAAATGACAATTCCATCATGACATATTGGTTTGCAATAAAAGGAATGGAAGTTGCTCTCTTGCATTTGATTCAACCAAAGGCAATATCGGATTGGCTATATTCCAATTTGGGAGTGGGCAAATAACGTGCATGTATAGGCATATAAAGTGAAGAAAGATTGAAGGTGAAAAAAAGAGAGAAAAAGCCCAAGGAAAAATATTTGTGCATCACCTTTGTCGTTTAAAGATTCATTTTGCATATCCTACACTAGTTTGAGTGTTCTATTTGAGCTATCATTGTAAAAGTGATTGTACACCCTTGAGAGAATTTATCTTTTGTAAGTGATTTTTGTGTGAGAAAAAATCATTTTGTTAGGTGTTACTAGCACCGGAGTCAAAACTAGTTGGAGCGATTGGGGATATTGCTCGTTGTAACGGTTTCTTTAACACCCGCGAAGCTAGAATGTGTTACTATTGGAGATAGTGCAGCAAATCCGGAGTTGGACACTTGGAGAGTGGACGAGGCCGTGAAGTTGCAGACCGAACCACTATAAATCTCTGTGTTTGATTTCTCTCTTCCCTTGCTCTTTATTTTCTGTCATATATTATTTCATGTGTGCTTGAATCGATTTGATTTGATTTTGGGTGTTGAATTTAGTGTTTTTTTTAATTCCGCATTATTTTTTGAGATACACAATTCACCCCCCTCTCTTGTATTGCTATCTGGGCCAACAACCAAATAGCTAGCTTGCGGTTGGAGAAGCCCCATTAGCTACTTTTTGGACAATGCTTATTTGAGAAATAGCAAGAAATATATGTCAGAGGGATTTCAGAGAGTAAAGGGGTGCTCAATGTGATTTCAATCAAATTGAGAGGGTGTTGTTAACATTTACCTTTTGTATTTTGTCATCTTGATTTTTAATCCATGGTAATTTGCATGTTTCATGACTAGAAAGAAAATCGGAAACCCAATTTTCCCGAAACACAATCAGTTGTTTTCTTTTACTAATTACTCCATTCCTCCATCCCAAATTTCTTATCTACTTTCATTATTCACGACATCTTAAAAAATTATTTATATTAATTTCAAATTTATAATGTTATATACATTTCTCGTAGATCTTGTTTGATAATTCTCGATGAGTTATATCAAACAAATTTTTTTAAATTATAAGAAACATTATAGATTAAAAAATATAAGTAATTAAAAAATGGCGCACATACACGTAAATAATGGACAAGAAATTCCAGACGGAAGGAGTATAACTTCATTTGGTAGATTTCATTACAACAAACTTCAAACTTTACAAGATTGCCAGAGTAGTCGACCTTAGGGAACTAACCCTTAGGCATGAGCATGCAGGATGCACATCCATTTTATTCATTCACCTAATCTGCTCCTACCCCCATGCATATTATTGCTCACTACATGGATACATGGGTACCGAGTCTACAGACTCATATGTTACACATTCATTTTTACGTTATATAGTTTTATGGCTTGGCCTCATTTTGCATGTAGCTGATAGCTTCGGCAGCACTGGCGCAGCAATATCCACAACCTCCTCCATATCCACCGTAACCACCGCAACAACCGAATCTGCAACCTCCCCCTCCCCATCCACCGCCGTTGACTCCTCCCCACCCACCTCCACGGCCTCCTCCCCATCCGCGGCCTCCTCCTCCCCAACCGCCTCCTCCCCATCCACGGCCTCCTCCTCCCCAACCGCCTCTTCCCCATCCGCGGCCTCCTCCCCATCCGCCACCACCATAATAACCACCATAGTTTGCATCAGCTACCTCCTCTGCAAAACATAAATGTAAAGGATACAAAAAGTCTGCCTTGAACTTGAAGTTGAACTTGAACATGAATTTGAAAATTAATGATGAAAATCTTAGAGATTGAGATACCAATTGATTAATTATGAGTACAAAAACTGACCGTTTTCGGTCTGGGTTTGAGCTTGGGTGAATTGGGAGGCCTCATTGGCACTCCTGCAGCACCATCTACATCCACCGTAGAGTCCATAACCGCAGCACCCGAATGGGCAACGCATTCCTCCCCACTGGTTAGTCTCCTTTGCTTCATCCTCTGCACAAAAAGTTGCAAAACGCAATGCAATGACTTTTCTCCCCACTCATATTCTGCCTTTAGAAGAAAAATTAGAGCAAATCCACCGATTATCGAGCTTTCATTAAATTTTCTTTCCCGATCAAAAAGAAAGCCACTTTGTGTTTCCAATCAATATGAAGTAATAAAATTAATGCTGGTCACATTGGAATGAAGGCCATCTTTTATTTTATTTTCGCTAACATTACAAGATATACAAATGTTGTTATCTTACCGTTCCTCTTCCATTCATGCAGTACGTCTGTATATTATAGCATGAAGTTCTTTATAAAGCAAAAATACACACATTATATGCGCACATCTGGAGTCTGTGAGACTTGTCTGAAACTTTTTGATGCACGTGGACCTCGTAAACTAATTAACGAGAGACTCGTGTGCATAAAACGATTTCGAGCATTTTTGTATTCGGATCTTTGAACATAAATATGTGTGCGTATTGTTCTAAGTATAAAACCAATTGGACAAGCTGCCCGAAAGGTGAAGGCAGTCAATCAAGCTTACCTTTATTCACTTCTTTAGAAGTGGTCTCCTCTGCCACTGCCGAAGTAACAAGAAGGAGAACTGCAAACAAAAGACCTAGGAAAACAAAAGCTTTGCAATTCATTTCTTTATTTTCCTAGCGAAAACACTACAATGGTTAATTTCAAGAAACAGGATACGAAAGAGAGGTCTTCACCACTATTTATAGTGACAAGTGTACCACCAGATTGTAATGTGTATTTATTTATTTATTTTTACTGATGGAGGAACAGCTCAACAGCTATTCCGTTTGGACCCGACTGCACAACCCAAACCTCCGGGGAACTAGTTCAGTAACATACCGCCACGGCCTTCCACTTAAATTAGGATACTCACACACAAAGGGAAATCAAACCCGAGTCCTTGATTAGTACTCCCCAAACATGGCATCCGCCCGAGCCACTATGGCAACCCTGGGTGAGTGACGGTAATGAGTCTTATGTCACCTTGATAATGTAGTTGGGTGTTGAGGAAAATATTTGGCTCCTAGCTCAAAATTTCAAAATCTTATCGAATCGATTGAAGAAAGGTAGGTGTTGGGTACTGAGCTAGGTTGGGAAGGCTTGAACTGGTGACTGTTGGAACATGGAAATAGAAAAAGAGAGTGAGTCTAGAGAGTTATACATATAGACATTAAGACATATATATGCCTGACATTATATATATGGGAACAAATTAAGCTCTTTTGCCACCTTCTTAATTAGTAGTCAACAATTTCTGCTAAATTGTCAAGGTCTCATGTCCTTTTCTTAGTCTCCCCATAAAGGAAATTCAACTTCAGTGCATGTGTGAAAGTTGCTGTTGAACCAGGTGGATGAACAAGAGGGGTCAGATCTCTCTTGATCATCCTCTGGCATGTGAATTCGACTACAAACATGATCCAAACAGCTAAAACAAGGGCTAGCTGAACCTGCTTAAGTTATGGCATATCCAAATGGGTAATGCCAAAGATATGTAGGAGGAAAGACCTTCGCGAAAAAATAGAGATTTAATGGGTGAGAGAAAAAATATTAGAGACTTAGAGGGCATCGAGAGTCCCACCCGCACAACTACTCTTCAACTTGTTTTTTCGTTGTGATGGCCAGGGACGGAGCTAGAAATTTCACTACGCAGGGGCAAATATTTTTTTGCAAATATTTTTTTCAAAATATTTTGCAGGGGCGAGCCTATATAATTCATAGGAAATTTTGTTTTTTCTCTATATAATACTCTAGGTTTTTTTTTTTCTTGCAGGGGCGACCGCCCCTACTGGCCCCCTCTGGCTCCATCCCTGATGATGGCATCGTGGCCTTGCTCATTTTAATCTTTGCAAACACTTTCGAAGATTTAAAAAAAATAATTAAGAAAACTACTCTTGAACGTAACTCTCCAATGCAGATTTATTGTGGATGTTTTCACTGGTTTGGATGGAATTGCAATAAATAATAACATGCACCAACAGTTTCTACCCATAATGATCAATGTGGGAAAAAAAATTCAATACACCCATTACTTGCAATGCACTCTTACAATGTGGATCTACATATCTGTACGTCTCACCTTATGTGAGAGAGACATTACATATAACCGTTGCATTGAAAATTTTCTCATCAATGTGGCCTATGTGATAATTGTGGTCTTTGTTTTTTACACATCAACGTTACGATAGTAAGGTGACTAAAAGAACTTCCGTAGATTTTACTAGAAGTTAGGAAAAGTTTAAGTGCCCAGAAAACATACCCAAAATGTACCCAAATTTGAAATTCAATAGCCCAGATTCACTTGGAATGAATTTAGGCCATTAATTTTTGAATTCTAAGTAAATTATAGGTGTATTTTCTAGGCACGTAATAGTGCTCAAAGAATTATCACTACTATACAAAGCAGGGGACTACCATCCACTGAGTAACCTTGTACATGTTGAAGAGCTACTTCTGCAGATTTGTTGTACGTTTAAACTAATCTGTTCATACAAGAGAGAACGAGTAGGGATGGGCATGGGAACGGATCGGGGCCGGAGAGTACTATCTCCATCCCCAATCCCCAATCCCCAATCCCCAAACCTCTTCTCCATATCCATCCCCTACCCAATCTCCAACGGGGCTTTATTTTCATCCTCCATCCCCACTCCAAATGGGGAACGGGGATCCCCATGGGGAATCGGGGATCCAATCATTTAAAAAAAAAAAAAGATTACTAAAAATCTTGAATCCCAGTTACAAATTAAATGCTAAAATCAAGTTACTTGCACGGGCACGGTACATTTATCATTGACACGGTACGGCATAGTATCCATGTGTAAGCGTAAGTGTTTGCCATCTTCGATTCAAGTTGTATCAAGTATCAACTAGATTTCTAATTTGAAAACTAACAGAACCACAAGCAAGATAGCATATTATGGTATCCATCAGTCGTAGAAAAAATTAAGTGGATCGCGTATCAGTAGGTATTTAATCGGATAAAAAGTATCATTAAAAAAACACAAATTGGGTCCCGATCGACAAGCTTTCTAAACTCGATTGAGAAGAAAGTTTACACAATTGATTTCATCAATAGGAACAACAAAATCAACGGCTCGATTGGAAAAATATTGTTTTTATTTTGCATTTTTTTGTGTTTATTTTAAAGAATGCATATGATTGATAGTTGAGTAGATGTTAACCTAGTTGGGATGTATTCAAATTATAGTGATGCATTTCTTATTGAATCACATTTATTACATTACAAAGTTCAATTATAATAAAATGTTTGGAGAAAATTTAGTGTGACCCCATGTGTTTGGAGAAAATTTAGTGGGACCCAAAAGTTTCATAACTCATGAATAGACCCCTATATTCGGGGATGGGGCGGAGCGGGGCAGGGATGGATCGGAGAACGGATTCGGAGCGGATTCGGGGCGAGGACATGTCTATCTCCACCCCCTACCCGATCCCCAAATATTTTTTAAAAAAATCTCCATATCCTATCCAATTTCCAAATAGATCTCCATATTACCAATCCGTTCGGATCGAGGATCGGATAGGATTCGAATGGCTCGGAGGAAATGGTCAACCCTAAGAATGAGAGTTAAACAAATTTATTGTTTGATTAACCCCGAGGGTGTTGCTTTAAAAAATGCAAAAATGTTTTCGATAACCGGTTTCTTCCCCTCCGTGGCCGGGACTGGGTTTGCATGTTTTTTTTTCTGTATTTTTCAGGTTTGAGCAGCGGACACTAGTAAGGTAAAAGTTGTGTTTGTTTGAGCAGCAGACAAGAGTAAGGTAAATATCGTGTCCGTGGATTTTATGCCTTTATGTTGTGGTGGCTGTGGGGCTTCAAGTGGCGGAGGTGGTAGGAGTCCTTGGTGGAGGCTGCTTTGTTTAGTTTCGTTGTTGTTTATGTTGCTTTGATGGTGGTGCTTGGCTTAGTTTTTTTTTTTTTTTTGAACTACGCTTGGCTTTGCTTTTGTTCACTGAGTTTTGTTGAGTAGGCCAGATGTAATGGCATTGGAGGTCTCCCTGCGTTTTGATCAATTGCATCATTTAGGTTTACTCTATCGGCATTGCTCAGTGATTAATACAATTTTTCAGTCAAGTTTTTTCTGTTTTATCGGCTTGGTCAGTTTTAATTTCACCCCTAAGTGAGAGAATAATTAATTTGCCTGCAAAATGAGTATACATGCCTCTTATAAATTGGCAGCTAATTAAAGAGAATGATGTTCTATATATGCTATATATGCTCATAGCAGCATGCGTGCATGGTATCACCAATGGTATAAACAAAATTAAATAACAAAAATGTATTACATCACTTTTAGTTATTCATTTAGAGGGTGGCTGAAGTTAACAATATGGAGTTCCACAATGGTATAATCAAAACTAAATAATTAATATTTTTTCCAAAATTGTTTTTCTTTTCTTTTCTTTTTTTATAAAAAATAACAGTTTCCGAAAAAAATAGTTTAAAAAAAAAAGTTTACAATTTTTTTTTCTTCATAATAAAAAAAAACGGTTTTTTGAAAACATTGTTTAAAAAGAGAGAGAAAAAAGGTTTTTGTGAAATGATGAGTGTACTTAATTGAAGATATGTGTGATCCATTAAATTTGATTATTATGAAAAAGTTACTAACTTTGATTATGCAAATGGTAAAATTTGGTTATTGGTTAAGAGAGTTCTAACTTGGATTATTCTATTATATATGAGCACATTTGGGCTACATATTGCTAACTTCAGCAACACTTTGCTTTTGGTTATGCCATTGCCCATTGGGGGTAACTTAAGGTGCTAACTACATATAAACGTTAGGGGTAGTTTCTTAAAATAAGTCAAGTCTATCTTTTTGGGTTTTTTTTTTTATTCAAAAAAAATTCGCATTTGTTAGTTTGCGTCAAAACTAATTTTGTGGATTATTAATTCTTTTAGATGAGAGGAATAAGAAAAATAAAATATATATTATGACCGAGACCCTTTTTTTTTTTTTTTTTGGAAATATCCAACTTTTAACACTTTTGACGCAAAACTAATAAACACAAATTTTGTTAAATGAATAAAAAATCCAAAAAACACTTTTAATCAAGTGACTTATTCTGGGAAACAACCCAATTAAATGGCTTGTTTGAAAGCTCAGTTCACATGACAACATCTGAGGCATACAGCATACTGGCGGAGATATCGTAGGATTGGTTTGGCTTAGAAAGAAGTCTTTTATTATAACTCTTCGAGAAATCAGAACCGTTCATTTTGTATATAATTTGTCGAGAATAACTATATGTCAAAAATCAGTTTAATCAAGTTTCGTTTTTTATATGAACGAATCGATTGTGTAACAAAAAACTAGGAAGCGCCCAAAGTAATATTTGAAACTTCAACACTTTATTTCTTTTCAAAATGGGAAGCCAAATATTGTGTGAAAATTCAACAAATTTTTTTTTTCCACAAAATCAATTTTTATATCATGTACAAAATTAAGTTCGATCAAACTGATTTTTTTGATAAAGATGCACTTCTCTATTAGATACAAAATAAACAATTTCCATCATATTTTGACAAAAAAAGAAAAGAAAAGAAAACATTATTCAGAGAAAACTACATACGTGTAACACTCAAATTGTATAGTACATTATCTAACACAAACTGAAAACTGAAGACAGATAAGTACAGACCATGATTAGATATCCTTCATTATTCATTCATATTTTCACACGGTATAAGGATACCCTAAATAACACCAATAACCTTAATTCCCTCCTCCATAAACGCCACCACCATGTCCAATGTTATATCCGCCACGTCCATTTTCCAAACTGTTTCCGCCGTTGTATCCGCCACGTCCGTTCTCCCAACTATGTCCTCTGTTGTACCCGCCACGTCCGTTTTCCGAACTATGTCCTCTGTTGTACCCGCCACGTCCATTTTCCAAACTGTTTCCGCCGTAGTATCCGCCACGTCCGTTTTCAAAACTATTTCCGCCTTGGTATCCACCACGTCCGCTTTCAAAATTGTTTCCTCTGTTGTACCCGCCACGTCCGTTTTCCGAACTATGTCCTCTGTTGTACCCGCCACGTCCGTTTTCCGAACTATGTCCTCTGTTGTACCCGCCACGTCCGTTTTCCAAACTGTTTCCACTGTTGTATCCGCCACGTCCGTTTTCCAAACTATTTCCGCTTTGGTATCCGCCACGTCCGCTTTCCAAATTGTTTCCACTGTAGTATTTGCCACGTCCGTCTTCGGAACCACCCCCACGATAATAGTTGGCATCATCTATCCCACGAGACTGTTCAGCTGCACAAATAAGGATATAATCTTTAAACATATGACCTAATAACTTTATCTGGATTCTAGACACAGAATTGTCTGAAACTTGCTGATACACGTAGACCTCATAAAATAATTAATGAGAGACTCGCGTGCATGAAACGATTTCGAGAATTTTTGTAGTCAGATCTTTGAACATAAATACATATGCGTATTGTTCTGAGTATAAAACCAATTGGACAAGCTAGCTGACGAAAGTGAAGGCAGTCAATCAAGCTCACCTTTCTTCACTTCTTTAGAAGTGGTTTCCTCTGCCACTGCCGAAGTAACAAGAAGGAGAACTGCAAACAAAAGACCTAGGAAAACAAAAGCTTTGGAATTCATTTCTTTATTCCCTTGTGAAAGCACTACAATTGTTAATTTCAAGACAGAGGATGCGAAAGACATGTGCCTTCGCCACTATTTATAGTGACAAGTGTAGTACCAGTTTTATGGTTGTGTCTACTTTTCTTTTCTGTTTTTCTCTTCTTTTTTTTATGACGGACAAACAACCCAACAGTGAGGCCCTTCGGACCTGACTGCACAACCCAAACCTCCGAGGGAATCACACCGCTACAGCCCCCGACTTAAATCAGGATACTCACACAGAGGAAAATCGAACTTGAGACCTTGAAGAGTTCTCCCAAAGCCTAGTATCTGTTCGAATCACTAGGGCAACCCCTGGGTGTGTGATGGTAATCTGTCTTATATGTCAACTTGATAATGTAGTTGGTTGTTGAGGAAAATATTTGTCTCCTAGCATAAAATTTCAAAATCTTATCAGCTTTGATGAATGTCTAGATTGAAGAAAGGTAGGTGTTGGGGACTGAGCTAGGAAGGCTTTAGTGCATGTGTGAAAGTGGTTGACATTAGATGGGAACAAATACATAGAAATAGAAAAAGACCGAGTCTGGAGAGATATACATAGACATTAGATGGGAACAAATTAAGCTCTGTAGCCACTTTCTTAATTAGTGGTCAACATTTTCTGCTAGATTGTCAAGGGCTCATGTCCTTTTCTTGGTTTCCCCACAAAGGAAATCAACTTTAGTGCATGTGTGAAAGTCGTTGTTGATGTTACTTCTGCCAACCCGAGCTATCTCATGCAAACTATGGAATTACCTAGAAGTGTCTGCAATACCCTTGATAGACTCAATAGAAACTTCATTTGGGGTGACACTGCTAACAATAAGAAAATTCATCTTGTTAATTGGAACCAAGTGTGCCGGGATAAAGACAAAGGGGGTCTGGGTCTTAAGAAAGCTAGAAATCAGAATTTGGCCCTTCTTACCAAACTTAGTTGGCAAATGCACACCAATAAAGATTGTCTTTGGGTTAACATTTTAAAGGGTAAGTATCTCAGAAGGCATTCTATTGACAATTGGCCTAGAGGTAGATCTGCTTCACACATTTGGAAAAGCATTAAAAAAACACACAATTTTATCCTGAATGGCACTAAGTGGAATATTGGAAATGGGTATGATGTTGATTTGTGGAAAGATTGGTGGTGTGGGGATTGCCCTCTTGCCACTAAATTCCCGGGAATGCATGTGGATTCCGGTGTGAAAGTCAGTGAAATCTTGGAGGATAATAATATTTGGAACCTTAGTAGCATATCTCATCTTATTGATCAAGATACTGTTGACATGATTCTGAATATGCATATTGCTGCCTTTACTGCTGATTCAGACAAACCGACTTGGACTTTTGCTGTTGATGGTATTTTCTCTACCTCGAGTGCCTATGAGTTTATTCGTAAAGAAGATAATGACTGTTCAGGATGGAAATGGTTTTGGAAACTCAAAGTTCCTTCGAAACTTAAAACTTTTCTCTGGCTTATCTTTCTCAACAAACTTCCTATGAATAAACTAAGGCAGCATAGAGGCCTCTGTCAGTCAGATATATGCCCCAGGTGTAACACTGATATTGAGGATATTGACCATCTATTTCGGAAATGTCACAAAGCTCAGGAATTCTGGTCTTTCTTTCGCAGTAGCCCATGGTTGCATAATGGTTCGGAATGCTCCGTTGTGGATTGGATTTCTCGGAATCTAAAGTCCAAAAAGATATCTGGCATAGGAAATAGTGTACCTTGGAGTTGTGTTTTTCTAGCTACTCTTTGGCAAATTTGGAAAGATAGAAACAGGAAAAGTTTCGATAATATAGAAGCTCCTGTAACTGTTAGTTTTAGAAACACTATCTCCTATGCCAAAGATATTGAGGAAGCATTCAAATCGTTACGCATCATGAGGCCTTTTAAAACTCCTTTGACACGTTGGTGTCCCCCACCCACAGGTCTTAAGCTTAATACGGACGGAGCTTGGCATGTTACAACTCAAAAAGCGGGATGTGGAGGGCTGTTTCGCAACAACGAAGGCGAATGGGTCATAGGCTATTATGGGAAGCTAATATGGGAGACGAGCTTGGCAGCTGAACTATGGGCAATCTATCGAGGATTAACCATTATTTTGGAGAAAAATATGTTGAATGTTTCCATTGAATCAGACTCTTCGATGGCAGTGAATCTGATTAATACTGACTTTGATGGTTGCCACCCGCAAAGCAACATGATTTTTGAGACTAAAGCGTTGAAGCAAAGAACAGGAGCTACACTATCCCATGTGTCCCGAAGTGCAAATGAATGTGCTGACCACCTGGCACGTGTAGGCGCTGAACAAGAAGAACATCTGGTGGTTATGGATGTGATGCCGCTATCTCTGCGAGAATTCTGGAACAGAGACCGATTGGGTCTTAGGAAGGTGTTAGACTAATTTGTCTTGCTGGTGATGTAACCTATCTCTCTCCTTGATGGAGTGAACTCGTGTTTCCTTTCTTTATAGTATTTCCGTTTTACCAAAAAAAAAAAAAAAAAAAAAAGAAAGTCGTTGTTGAACCCCACTCACATGGGGTGTGGAGCCCGCACGTGAGGCCCATGTGGGACCCACGGCCCATGTGAGTGGAGTTGTGGTTGGTTGTGACACAAAATTTGTGCCACAATCATTTTTGAAAATTCAAATGTCAAAATTAAATGTCCGTCTGATTTCCATAATACTACATAAGATAAACAATTAATATCACAAGAGTGACAAAATAATTCTCTTAATATTTTTGTCCAGGTAAAATTCTTAACAATAATGATACAGTCACTCCCCATTTGCCACTCCCTGCCACTGTTCACGCGCACTGTTCACGTGGGCCCCACCCACTTGACCCCAGAAAAAAAAAACCTGAAATTTTCAAAATCCCCAAATCCCACGGTTTCATTCGCGGCACCCTTGAGAGACACAGAAGAGAGAGAGGAAAGAAGGGACGAAGAAGATCGCGACCCAGATCCACCCTCCGACGCTCGACTTCCCTTCACCGGCTACTCAACACTTCCCTTCACCGACGACTCAACTCCGGCGTCACTCCCCCAGCACAACAACCAGTTCACCACGACTGAAGGGCAACTCGTCCACCACCACCAGTTCCCAGAAATCGTAAGATTCAACCAAGGTCTCGGTCTCTCTCTCTCTCTCTCTCTCTCTCTCTCTCTCTCTCTCTCTCTCTCTCTCTCAGTTTGTACAGATGAGATCTGTTGATTCCGGAAATTGAATTTGAAAGCCCTAATTCGAAAACCTAAACTCCTTAGCAAATTTCGGCAACGGGAAATCTTGCATCTGGGTAGATGTTCTTGATGGCGGTGGCAAGAGTCTTTTAGTTGAATTTGCTCCATTTTTTGAAGATTCGTCTATAAAAAAAGGTAACCTTTTTGGTGGTCATAATTATTGACCGTTGAATTACAGTATTCAAACTCACAAAAGCAAAAACTTTAATCCCATAGTTCTCTATAACATGTCTGTCAAAACTATAATTGTACCAAACCTAAACAAAAGACACATCACCTAATCAAATCGTCCGTCTTTGTGTGGTAACCCTAGTTCCTTATAATCAAACCGTAAGTATAACAATGCAAAATGATACTGCTATATCTTTTTCCAGAAATATAAGCAAATGTACCAGTGGTCACAACAAATAGATGACCTGCATCCACTGAGGTAAACCAATTTTTTGTTCAATTCACCGACCCACGCTAGATGGAATTATCTATGATTCTATAGCTTTTTGTATCCTTATGGCTTTGTTTTTTATTTATGTTGTAACTTTGAAATAATGACTTTGTGGCATATGAACTGTTAATTACAACCGTGAAAAAGGGGGTGATAAACTATGACAAGTAGTTAGGTGACTGTACTTAAACCGACACAAAAACAAACATGAAACCGATACGCTAACTTGCAGATTTTTCTGAAATTGGAAGACACGACACACACGACCACAATGGTAAACTAATTTCGGTATAATACTTTCTGTGCGGAAAAATGAGCATCCGTATCAGAAACTGAAACCGAGCTGGGATAGTAACTTTTGAAGCTTGAGTTTGTCTCTGTTGTATTTGATGTCATGAACTTGTCTAGTATGGTCCTGTAATCTTGGACTGTTGACTTTGAATGCATACTCTGTGTATCAGTTTAGATTGGTGTCTATCTGTTTGAAACTGGAATTAATAATTTGTCTTAAGAAGGGCATGTTAACCTTGGTTGATTCATACTTTCATAGGACAACACACTTCATGAATATAGAGCTCAAGGAATTACCAAGCTTAAGGGGTAAATGGTACTGGAAAAGGAAATAGACAAATTCCTTACAGTTTAGGTGTTATGAATATAGAGCTCTTGGAATTACCAAGTTTGAGGGGTAAATGGAACCGGAAAAGGAAATAGACAATTCCTTGCAGTGTACGGACACGGACACGACACGGACACGGATGCACGACACGGACACGGATTCACATCTTAAGCTACATATGTCATTGTGATTTTGTCTTACTTATGTTTTCTATTTTTTTTTCTTTTTGTAGAGCTGACATGGCTTCCGCTTCTTCCAACGCCACATCTGAATAGCCTACGAAAGTTTGTGCTTGCGGAGTCGGTCGGTGCATCCCCTCCAAGGCGACGCAACTGGACCTGGAACTCAATACAACGTCGACCTCAACAACAACTTAAGGGAACTCATCTTCGCCATACGGAGTGTAGTCCGTATTGGAGTTATCAATTCCGTTATTGGGATTGTAATTTGTATATTACTAGTTATCCACCTTTTGTATAGGTAATCTGTTATGTAATATGGTGAGGTACTGTAAAACAGTTAATTTGAAGTCCGTTTCGGACAATGGTTATGTAATGAATGACAAGGTTTTTTTTTTTTTTGAAATGAAATGGCAAGGTTAATTTCAAGTCTATTTTGGAATATTCTATGGCCTAGTTTTATGTTGTGCCTTAATAGGTGATTGTTTGGTGAGACGCTTAGACGTCGGGTATGCAAGAAAATAGCGGAAATGCTGCCAAATTTTTTCCAGAAATTGCATTTAAACACTGTTTCAGCAACAAAGAATCACATCCATACATTTATCAAACGGATACGGATAAAGACTTCATTCATAGATACAGATACGGATACGGATACAAAAAACAAAAAGGTCCAACCAATTAACTTATCCATTTATCAAACGGATACAAAAAATAAAAAGGTGCAACCAAAAGTCATTTTTCTGCACTTCTAAACCAGTTTCAGTGAGTATAACTCGCAGTTTCTGCACTTTTATACCAGTTTCAGCAACCTAAAGTGCAGTTTCTGCACTCTTATACCAGTTTCTGCTCCGTTTGTTTTTCAAAAATGATTGTGACACAAACTTTGTGTCACAACCCCAACCCCACATGGGGTGTGGGTCCTACATAGGCCCCACATGCGGGCCCCACACCCCATGTGAGTGGGGTTGTGGTTGATTGTGGCACAAAGTTTGTGTATGTATCATTATTCTTTGTTTTTCCACATTATGTCCCGAGGATTTTGAGAAAAACGATCATCCAGTTCACGGTTGACTGTAAGCGATCCGATGACCAAATGAAGTCCGATTGACCTTTTTTTTTTTTTTTTTTTTTTAACGGCGAAAAATTTATTAATCTTTTGAAACAAATTACAAAGATTAAAGGGACCTAAGCACAAAGGCATCACAAAAATGCCACCTAGGACCCAAGAGGGAAATAACAAAGGAACCTACGGATGGCAAGACACCAGCCAAATTACAATAAAAAACCCACCAAAGCCTTCAATAGATTTGCAACCCAACTCAGAAATCACCTGATGAAGCACCGAAAGATAGAATGCAGCCCCCTACCAAACTCTTGAGAAAGCATCAGACCTTAAGAATCAGCAAGAACACAACCCCAAACACCAAACATATAAGATATGCCCAAGAAAACACTCCAAAAAGCCTCAACTTGAACCTTGAACAAAAAAACCACCCAACAACCCAGCAAATAAAACACAGCCAAGGAAAGCTTCAGCACGCCCAAAACAAAACATTGCCAATAGGAAACAATCAGAACTCGAGACTTTCCGATTGACCTGAAATTTGATTGGAAACTTTGTAATGGTAAGAATAAATTTATGAATGGCTAGATATCAAAAATTGGGTCTTGATTCCTATGAACCTGGTACAGGCCGTTCTGGAAAGCGCAATCTCCCCGAAAATAGAAAACGAGCTCCGGATGGCCTGAAACTTGGCATAAAGCCTCAATGCATCACTTAGGGCATATTTATGAAATTTGATATGATGTTGAGTCAGTTAAAAGCTGGGTTTTTTTGCCCTAATTGTTTAATTTTACCAAGCATCAGCATGAGCCGGGTGATAGTTCAATAGTTTAAAGTCCTTGAATTTTGACGTGGCATGGAACAATCTCTTAAGAATTTCAAAATGAATGCATCTAACGGTCTTGATATGAGACTAGGTCTCTCGAAAGTAAAGTTGGCCGATTGGTCAAGAATCTAGCTGTAGGGGGCCGATTTCTAATAATTTGGTGGAGGTAGGGGTATGACCACCCTAAAAGGACATGGCTATTATCTAGGATATCCACGTGCAGATGTCATATGACCGCCAATATTGCAAGGAGTTAATATACAACTTATCATGGCAATAGTATGATACGTACTGTGCCGATTTACATTTATTGGGAATCGCGTGTTGTACTCTGGTAAGATCTGTTTGATTTCCTAGTAGTCAACCGTCTCTACTCTGTAGGTTTTGACGTCATCGATTTGCTTTGATAAAAAGGGGTGGGGCAAACTTATAAATGCAGTCCAAGCCTTACTTTGGCTAATTATTCTTCAGTTGGGAAAACACTAGCATTGTTATTAATAGACTACGAAACATTCAAACAGCTTCTTATGCTTCAGAACATATCATTAAAGGTATGTTCTTTAACACACATTTGGAACCAAACACGGATGAAATACACATCATTCCCTCACAGAAGAACTACTTCATGGCTCTCAATGTGAGGGGCACAATGGGATATCCTTATTATTCATACATACTAATATAACACGGTGCATGGATATCATAAATAGCACCTATAAGGTTAATTCCCTCCTCAATAACGGCCGCCGCCACGACCGCCTCTACCTCCTTCGTAACCACCACCACCTCGTCCACCTTCATAACCACCGCCATGTCCACCTTCGTATCCTCCGCCATGTCCACCTTCATGACCTCCTCCATGGCCACCCTCGTAACCGCCACCATGTCCGCCTTTGTAGCCTCCACCATGGCCGCCTTCGTACCCGGTGTCATGCACGCCGATCCTCTGTTCAGCTGCAAAAGCAAAAGGTCGGGTTCACTCAGTTGAAACTCAAAGACAATAAGGCAAGTGAGGCGGCTTGCATTGATTGGTCAGGGCGTTAAATGGCCTAGACCTCAATTACCTTTCTTTTTAAAAAAGGGCAACACTGACAACTTCAATTACCTTCGTAACCGCCGCCATGTCCGCCTTCATATCCTCCACCATGTCCGCCTTCATGGCCTCCTCCACGGCCTCCTTCGTAACCGCCGCCACGTCCGCCTTCATAGCCTCCTCCCCGGCCACCTTCGTATCCACCGCCACGGCCGCCTTCGTGTCTGTTGTCATCTACCCCGATCCTCTGTTCAGCTGCAAAAGCAAAAGGTCGGGTTTACTCAGTTGAAACTCATTGATTGGTCAGGGCGTTAATGGCCTATATCTCAATTACCTTAACAAAAAAAAGGGCAACAATGACAACCTCAATTACCTTTCCCTCTTTCCTTGTATAAAATTATTTAGTCTTCAATTATCCAACTTTAATTATACGTTCACTTTCATATCACATTGGGAAAGAAGATATAAACTTAATTTTTGCATCTATTTGTGTTATCCAAAATATTTTATGCTCCGGTCCGTTTGATTACAAAGAAAAGTACCCTTAGAAATGAAAATGAGAGAAAGTGAAGTAGAAGAAAAGAATGTGAAAATGAAAATTTATTTGCCTTTATCCGTTTGATTAAAATGAAAAGTTCTATAAGAATCTTGTAATAAAATGTTTATAGTTACTAACTCACCCTTAACATTTAATATGAATGATGATAGAATGTTGAGTTTATAGTTACTAACTCGCCAGAGCTGACTCAGGACTTTGAAGTGCTAGAAGCGAACTTAAAAAATGGGACCTTTTGTATGTTTCTAGTTGAAAATTCATAATAACAAATAATAAAAACGAATAAATAATGTGTAATTGTTGTGAGATCAGATGTGCTGTATTATTTTAAAGTTCATGCTACTGATATCCATTTGGTTTTCCATGATGATGGTATTAATTAAACAATTGAGATTGGAATTAGTTGTTTTTTCCAATTATTGTGAAGTATATATATGAAAAAGGATAAACCAATATCAAAAAAAAGTTTAGGTGACGGAGTACCAAAAATAAAAATTCACAAAAAATTCTCGTCCCTGGCCGGCTAGCCCATTTTCCGAAGGCCAATTAAAAGTGGAAATTTGGTAGATAATGGACAAAAAGACAAATCCATGCCTTAAAACAACTAGGTATGAAATCAATGAAATCAGTTTAGATAGACTCACTAGAAGTGGAAGTCTCAGCCAAATCTCTGGCTGTCACCTCCGAGGTAATGAGAAGAACAGTGGCAAGAAAAAGGCCAAGGAAAATAATTGCTTTTGAACCCATATTTCTCTCTTCAGTTGTTTCTTTGGATGAAATTGAAGTTCAATTTAGATGTCCATTTATAGGCTTAGAGGTAGAGAGATGCCAGTGGCTGTGAGGACGCAATGATAAGTGTGTGACATATCATGCACTACACATTAAAGAAAGGTTGACATATTAGGCACGAGGTAGTAAACTGTTTAGTAGTTGGTCATTTTTTTAAATGACAATTAAAAAAATTAAATTAACTAGTTTCAATTATCTGATTTTTTTAAAATTTTTCACAGGCCTATCTGTAATATCTATATTATAAAAGAGCTCAGTTTTTTGAATTCTTTATATTTTCAGCCCTTGGATTCAATGGATGGTGGAGATTGATTTTCACGCTAGCCCTCAAAGGCTCAGATCGATTAAGCTTTTAATAGACGGTCAAGATGCATTTTTGGGCTTAGATTTTTCCCGCTTAAATGTTTAGCCATATTTGGGAACAAAAATGTCCACTCCTCTTGACATGGGAACCCAATCGCCTAATTCTATCTTCTCTGGAAAACAATTCAATCAATAGAAGCTTTCCCACTTTTTCATCTAGCCTCTCTAGGACGTTACTGAAATTGAGCGGATTCTACGTTCACAAGAAATCAACAGAAGCTTTTCCACTTTTTTCCGAGGTTATATTGTATTTTTCTGATCGGCAATTTTTTTTTTGTTATTCCCACAATAATATTTTAATGTTGATACGTTTCAAGTAATTGCTTCAAACTTTTGATCATGGACAATCAAATCATCTATGGCTCAGTGAGTTGATCCATTTCATTTATAGCTTGATAATAGGTTATCAAATTTTTTATTTCATGTGCAGTTAATTTCATTCTACATTTTCTTATGCAGCTCGGGTGGTGACTTGGAGAAAACTGTAAGATCAACGTACTCAATTTCTATGCTTAATACATATTTATTTATTGATTGTTATTCTCATTCTTTCAATTTTCTTATTTTTGGTATAAAGGTTAAGTTTTTTGGAGAAATAAATGTAATTGTGGTGATCAGTGATGAACAAGAACTTAATCGAATTTGTATCCACGAGGTAAGCCTATCAGTGATGTCAGGGAATATTTTCCCAATTAATGTTATTTACTAAATCTCTTCAGGTAAAGCAAATTGTAGGGAAAAGAAAACTGCATTTCAAGTAGTATGATACTCTTTAAGTTTTTAGAAATTATTTTGCAGGTCGGTTTTGATACTAATTAAGCACGTAGAGAATTTTTTTGACTTTATTATATATGGATCTTTAACTTCTCTAATGATACACACACAGTCTCTTTTAAAAACTGTTTAAAGGGTTTGATCATAATTTTTTTCGTCTCATGTGTAATACTCATCAGGTGTACACTCTGAGATTTCGTCAACCAATTGCTAATAGGGATGTAGTGCTATACAGTGCATACTTTTTTAGACTATCCGATATTCATGTCAACGTGAAAGAACATGTTGGACCGAAATGTGTTAAATATATCTACACGTACATCTATAAAGGTTATGATCGTACACCGATGGTGATGGGACGAATGGACGAGATTTAGGACGGTTGAAAGAGTGATGAAGACAAAGTATTGGACCAATGATCCTTTTGCTGAATACAACTAATGTAGAGCACCCCCTTTTTTGTTACATTTTTGTATGGGCTTGACTTTTATTTTAAGTGTTTAGTGTCACGTTTGAATTTTGATCCTAGGATTGCAAAGTGGTAGTAGTTTAAATTTAATGGGTCGGATTATAATTCAATTTGGTCGTATTAAGGTTGGTATCATTTTTAAACAGAAAAGTTGTTATACCCGTGATGTATATCCGTGAACAATGTTATATTTGTTCACGGTAGTTTTTTGGTTCATCAAATGTGTTTTTATTAGCTGTTGCGTTTGTTGTCTTGAGACCTCTTGAAAGGAGCCAAGTTTTATTGGTTGGGTATGGGGCAAGGCTATATGATAAGGTTGTACAGTGTGATTATTTACGCATGAAGTGCTTTTAGTACATGCAATTATTCATGATCAGATTTTGTTCGATGAGTGCCTTCAGACACGGGTTATTCACTAGTTATTTTATATTTAATGACTTGTTCGAATTGTGTATGTAAGACTCATATGTGAACCCCAAGTACCGATCTCTGTATCATCGTTACACCCTTGATCGGTATCCATAGTAGGATTGAAACTATACAGTGTCGCGACAGGTACTGCACATTCGAGGCCTCCATAATGTTAAGTTCCCACCATATATAACCTTATCCTTCATTCTCATAAAAAAAAAAAAAAATTTGGCACCATTCTTGGCTTACAAAGCGATGTGAATCAGTCATCTCGGAGGTCACGATACAAGGATGTGTTTACTACTAATCAACTTGAACTGATCTGACAGTGATAGTTGTACAAACATGTACTCCATCCGTCCCAATTTAAATGTCTCTTACGGGAGACCGAGCTACTTTGACTTTAAAAAATAAAATACTTTCGAAATTACATTTTAAATTTCTTTTGCACCGTTCAAAAGATCTCAACGAGTACTTTTGAATGGTGTAAAATTTTTTGAAAAAAAATATTTAGAAATACATTTTCTTTTAAAGTCAAAATGACATGACTTTACGTAGGGGACATTTAAAATATGACGGATGGAGTAATTAAAGTAGACAAATTTTGTTTAATTAAAAACATGTAACTTGAACTGATCTGACAATGATAGTTGTACAAACATGTAACTTGAACTGAACTGATCTGATCTGACAGTGACAGTGATAGTTGTCTGAAGGATCTTTCGCGCGCATATTTTGGGTTTGAGATGGACGATCCAGATCGCCTGCAACGATAAAGCCGAAAACATAAAATTTGAATAAATTCTGGAGGGGAGCTTAACTCGTGGTCTCAGATGTATCGTGTGAAGTTGCACAGAAATTACTCCATGTTTGCGTTCCCTCTGATCAAAACAGTCTTAGTCTGGGACTTAGAGGTTTGCTTCTTCCTAAGGTCTCAGGTTCAATTCACCTTGGCAGCTCCTTTGGGTCAGGACATAGAATTTTCAACTAGAAGGTCTAAGGTTCGAATCTCAACGGGTGGACCGACGGTAGAATTCTATAACTCACTCCCCACTGAGGTTACTCCTAGGGCTTAGGCCTTGTGATTAGTCCGTACATGTGGGACGGGGAGGACGAGGTGGATGGGGACGGGGCTGTATGTACATGAGGAATTAGTCTAGACAAAATATTTTGGATACCCACGATAAGTAAAAATATGGTATTACTGTATCTTCTTTTCCCTTAATCTTTGATATATTAATTTCTGAAGTACCCAAAAAAAAAAAAGGTAAATGCATAGAGATTTTAACTTTTCTGCGGGAATAAATTACTCTGTTATTCCTTATCCGGACTTGTCCATAAACGTGTAACATATGGAAATCGATAGGCCAGTCTTTTGTGCCATTATTTCAAAAAATAAACCTTCTTTCTATTATCTCCTTCATGGTTGGTGGGGTTGTAGTAATCTATTCGCATTCTTTTTATTTTATACTGATATCTTATTTTACCAAGTGGAAGGTTGGTAATTTTGGGCTTTTGTATATCCATACTTTGACAATTGGTTGATGATTTTGGACCTTTGCATGGTACTTTTGACAAAAGGACGGGTTATAATCTAAATCGTTCTTCTTAATTGTAGAACTCACCGAGTAGCATATTCATGAAATAAATCAGCTTGATTGTACATTAAGAAGTATATCAAAAATTAAAAATCTAATTTATAAAATAAATGATCATAGATTTTAAATTTGAACTTTCCATGACCTTGGATTTTCCTGGAAAGAATTTGAACTCCTTTAATGTTTAATCCTTATTTTGTTTATTTCATTTTCCCACTAATTACCAAATAAATTTTTTTCTTACTAAATGATGAAAAATAGTGACTTACAATGTCACCCGGATCCATCACGCTTTCAGGAGCGAGATTGAAAGTGAAAAATAGTGATGTTTATGGTTTTTGTAATAGTGTATGCTTGAGGTGCCAACTTTTTCTTTTTTGGTCATTCGTTATTGCTAATCTATTACATGGAAGAGTGGATAATGAGACTCGATGCTAGGATGCAGTGTGGAGCATCCAAGATCTCTACGCATGAGCTAGCCGCCACTTGCAGGTGCCAACTTAATTAGTTAAGATGTTTGCCTCCATTGTGATCAATGCCGTACGTCTTGTTGAGTGTCCTTTTAATATTGGTCATCATTTTGCTAAGATCAACAAATTCCCTATTGTTCCAAAAAAAAAAAAAAAAAAAAAAACTACCACTATGACTCAAAGCTAAGTATGACTATATAATTATATATTATCCCACCATATTAAATAATGAAGGTGTCCACTTATATTTAACACGTTTATCTTCTTGTTATGAACCTAATCACAAAGATTACAACTGATCTTACCTTGTACTTCTGTTATCATTATGTAAATGACACATTCTCACTCTGTGGTTGAGTGTGTGAGAAATTATTCCAAAATATTGTGTTAATATAGTATCAGAGTAAAAGAGGCATTCCATTTCACATTTTAAGAATTTACAATTCACACCGCATGATGATAGACCTAACATAAAGGCTGCATGATGGTAGACCCAAAAGGAGGATACATGCATGTGACAGAGGTTGCACATAAGGCAAATGTTTTGGAAATAGAATCTCACATTGCTTGGGTAAGGAATGAGTGATCAATTAATATAATACTCCCTCCGTCCCAAAATAGATGTCCATTTTTTAAACCCGTGCCATTTTTCGATTGTTATATCTTTCAATTTATAATGTTTTTCGTAATTATGAACACTTCGTATTATAGAAGTCGTCGAGAACTATCAAACAAGATCCACATTAAATATTTTTGGAGATCCATATCGAAAGATATAAGCGATTGAAAATGGCACAGAGTTAAAAAAATGGACATCCAATTTGGGACGGAGGGAGTATATTGTTGGGACCTCTCCACCTAATTAATAACTTAAGCTTTTGGGTTGAATATATAAAGTTTCTATGTGATATCAGATATCAGAGCGAGGTCCATTCCTGCTTTAGACCCATAAGCAAGCACAGAAATCTCACCAAGCCAACCCAAGCCAAGCTGGTAGTAAGCAAGATTGAAACACAAAAGAATTCAGTGAAAAGTTCAACTATTGTCTACATGGAGAGGTTCAACTATTGTCTCACGCCCCTAGCTGGCACGAACAATGGCAATAACGAAGTCGTGGTGCAGTCTGCCCACTCGGAGGGTGGGGGAACGCATGGCGCTCTCGTCGATCCACCCCAAAATCGAGTATTTAGATGACATCCAACGAGGAGGGAGTGATTGCAAGTTGATAACGCACGAGCTATGCGAAAGATTTAGAACTATAAACTAAGTACTCCCTCCAATATAAACATTTTGGGACGGAGTTAGCAATAAACATGGGAGTATATATAAAGCAGCTGCTAGCCCCTGTTTGACACCTCTTCTTGTACATTGCATCGTCCCCTGTTTGTAATCGAATATTGAACTATTAACTCAAAATTTTACAAATTACAAAAAAATATTCGAATACAATTGAAATCATATGTGTTTATACTATATTTTCTTGGTGGAAATTTAAATGTCAAAATATTATGTAAAACCATTTTCTTGGTATTTGATCATGCCAATAAAAAATCTTGGCGTCGCCATCGACTCCCTACCCTCTCACCTAAATCTTGGCGTCGCCAACAATCATGATGAACATGCATGAGGGGTTAACTAGTGCATATTTTCTATATTACATAGGTGATCATGACATTCCTTTTTTCGCCTTTTATGTAATTCAAATATTTTGAACCGGCTTTCGCGCACTTTTGATTAAGCCCTACAACCCTTTATATATCTATTTTACACACGTACACATGGTGAAGTAGTCTCAAGAATTTCCAGTAGAAAGAGTTAAACTTTAATTAAACCTTAGAAAGGAGCAAACTTATAAATCCAGTCCAAGCCTTACATCCGCTAATTATTCTTCAGTTGGGAAAACACTAGCATTGTTGTTAATAGACTACGAAACATTCAAACAGCTTCTTGTGCATCAGAACATGTCATTAAAGGTACATGGTTTCACACAAATTTGGAACCAAACACGGATAAAATACACATCATTCCCTCACAGAAGAACTACTTCAGGGCTCTCAATGTCAAGGGCACAATGGGATATCCTTATTAAGATAACACGGTGCATGGATATCATAAATAGCACCTATAACGTTAATTCCCTCCTCAATAACGGCCGCCGCCACGACCGCCTCTGCCTCCTTCGTAACCGCCACCTCCTCGTCCTCCTTCGTAACCACCGCCATGTCCACCTTCGTAGCCTCCTCCACGTCCGCCTTCGTAGCCTCCTCCACGGCCGCCTTCGTACCCGGTGTCATGCACGCCGATCCTCTGTTCAGCTGCAAAAGCAAAAGGTCGGGTTCACTCAGTTGAAACTCAAAGACAATAAGGCAAGTGAGGCGGCTTGCATTGATTGGTCAGGGCGTTAAATGGCCTAGACACCTCAATTACCTTTCTTAATAAAAAAGGCAACACTGACAACCTCAATTACCTTCGTAACCGCCGCCATGTCCGCCTTCGTATCCTCCGCCACGTCCGCCTTCATGGCCTCCTTCATAACCGCCGCCACGTCCGCCTTCATAGCCTCCTCCCCGGCCGCCTTCGTATCCACCGCCACGGCCGCCTTCGCGTCTGTTGTCATCTACCCCAATCCTCTGTTCAGCTGCAAAAGCAAAAGGTCGGGTTCACTCAGTTGAAACTCATTGATTGGTCAGGGCGTTAATAAAAAAAGTTCAATTATTTAGTCTTCAATTAATAAAAAAAAAGGGCAACAATGACAACCTCAATTACCTTTCCCTCTTTCCTTGTATAAAATTATTTAGTCTTCAATTATCCAACTTTAATTATACGTTCACATTCATATCACATTGGGAAGGAAGATATAAACTTAATTAATTTGTGCATCTATTTTGTGTTATCCAAAAGATTTTATGCGTGATAAAGCATTGAACTAGCATATTAGGCTCCGGTCCGTTTGATTTCTAATGAGAGAAAGTGAAGTAGAAGAAAAGAATGTGAAAATGAAAATTTATTTGCCTTTATGCGTTTGTACCCAAAAAGAAAATCACAAAAAATTCTTGTCCCTAGCTAGCCCACTTTCTGAAAACCAATTAAGTGTAAATTTTGTAGATAATGAAACAAAAAAAAAAAAAAAAAGACAAATCCATGCCTTAAACAACTAGTTATGAAATCAATGAAATCAGTTTAGATAGACTCACTAGAAGTGGAAGTCTCAGCCAAATCTCTGGCTGTCACCTCCGAGGTAATGATAAGAACAAATGCCAGAAAAAGGCCAAGGAAAATAATTGCTTTTGAACCCATATTTCTCTCTTCAGTTGTTTCTTTGGATGAAATTGAAGTTCAATTTAGATGTCCATTTATAGGGTTAGAGGTAGAGAGATGCAATGATAAGTGTGTGTGACATATCAAGCACTACACATTAAAGAAAGGTTGACATATTAGGCACGAGGTAGTAAACTGTTTAGTAGTTGGTCATTTTTTTATTAAATTTAAACTAGTTTTCTGTGTAGTCGTAAATCAGTTCAATCGAATAACTGTAAATATTTTATTTAATATTTCAACTGTTCATTAAGAATGTAAAATCCTGAATTCTAAATGATAATTAAAAAAAAATTTAACTACTTTAATTTATTTGATTTTTTTAATTTTTCACAGGCCTATCTGTACGTAAAATTATTTTATACTTAATGACTTGCTCGAATTGTGTATGTAAGACTCATATGTGAACCCCAACTACCGATCTCTGTATCATCGTTACACCTTTAATCAGTATCCATAGTAGGACTGAAACTATACAGTGTCGCAACTGGCACTGCACTTTTTTTTTTTTGGGGTAAATTAACTTGAAATAGAAAAAAGATAACCGAATATACAGCCTACAAGGGGCATATATACCCGAGGAGGAAAAGAAAAAAAAATAAAGAGAAGAAAATCTAAAACCTAAACGCAACAAAACAGATATCCAACTAAGCTCAAAGCACACTTCAAAGAAGCAACACAAAAACACCAAAACAAAAGAAAGACATGTGAGCCTCAAGAACTAAGTTCTTGAAGCCTTTAACATCTTGATTTTCTCCTTAAGCTTCTTTTTGTTTTGATCTCTAGTGGATGAAGGAGAATCACCCACCATCTGTGTCAAATTATGTCGAGGTCCAATGAAATCGCCATCCAAGGGGATTCTTGGAGGCTTTCGAAACCGTGTAGATCGACGGAGAGCCACGGGAGGAGGCTCTTTGTGAGGACTACCCTGACCATGGAGAATCGGGGTAACATCACAAGATACATCCTCAGTAACATCTAACTTTGACTCCTCCATAGCGGGGGAGACACCCAAATCCTCACATTTCTCAAAAACGTCAAACCCGTTAGTAGTAGGAGAGACACGACTACACGAAGAGATGGCCACAGGCATGCCCGGAGTTTGAATTTTCCTTTTCACCACCTCTACCCAATCATCCTTACTTTCACTAATTACACTCCCTTCTGCATTTCGCTCATGAGCAACCGGGACATCTTGTCCTACTCTCTCTCCTTGGCCTTTTGCTCTTGAACAATTGGGACAACTTGTCCTACTCCCTCCTTGGCTTTCCACACTGGAGGAGGAGAAACTTTGGGCTTATTAGTGCAGGTGTTAGTAGAATGGCCAAAGATCTTGCAGACACTGCAAGTTTGAGGTTTCCAAGGAACCTCCACTCCAATTTCGTATGGCTCTCCAAAACCCAAATTCACTACAAAGGACTTGGAAATCTCCTTCGCCCCATCCACATCAACACAAACTCTACCAACCGTCAACCTGCTATGATTTTGCGTGAAATCATCAAGGTAAAGAGGGTTGCCAATGACACTAGCAATACTACTTAATCCATCATTTGTCCATAATTCAAGGGGAATATTGAAGAATTTAACCCAGACTGGTACACTACAGAAGACGCTCTTAGTAAGATGCATCCCAGGATGCCATTTTTTAATCACAATATGTTTGCCTCTGCAAAAGTATGGATCATTCTCAAGAATAGAGTCCAACGTGCATTCATCCCTAAAGTTGAACACAACAAATCCATTATCTAAGGTGACCACATCCTCAACATTAATTTTCCATACCCGTTGAGCCCAAGATCTAACCTGAAAGTAGGACAGACTTTTATCAACAAAATATCCCACAATTGCATGTGTCCATTTCAATGCCCCATCTTCAGAAATCTTAAGTGGAATCATGACTTGATTATTCACATACTCTATCGGAAACCTCTTGAGGTGTTTACTTAGCTTAGCATTTTTTACCTCATTATTGAGTAAAATCTGCCCATTTGTCCAAGCATTCAAGTTGGCTTTTCCATCCAATTTGTCGCCCTCAAGAGTTCTGGCAGTAGCAGCCGCACACCTAGTCTGACCTTGGAGTGGTGTCGTGGTAGCTCCACCACTTGCAATTGTCTTGACCGAGGTGCCAAGTTTTGGCCAAGAATCAATAATGACCAGAGGCAATTGCAATTCTACCTCGTCAACATTTTTGGCCACCACAAAATATCATCTTCATCCTCAATGGAAACAAGTTCAACATTAGAGTAACCAAACGCATTGTCTATTTGATCATGAAAGTCCCGTAGGGTTAGTTTCGTAGCTAATTTCCGTTTACCCATGATCGACTTAGCTACTTTCTCGATGTCCCTCTATATGCGAAAGAGAGAAAGGAAGAGAGGGAAAGACGTACCGGAAGCAAGTCGGAGCTCCGACGAGGTTGCCGGAAAGCTGCCGGAGAGTATCGCCGAAAAATAAACGGCCTGAAAAGCCCTCGGCCCAGGGAACTCGAAAAAGTAGGTGGTTAAGCTTGACGATGCTCCGTTTGCCGTAGATCTGAATTTGAGCAGAACCTTAACTTGACTGAACCCTTTGCCGTACATCTGTTGGTTGTTCAGCGTCTCCGGTACTAGAAAGATAGTTACATTCCTTGCATTGATTAAGGAATTTCTTACGAAGCCATGATACCCAAAAGATGCTGGAGAAGACGCTGCAGAAGTAGCTGGGGATGAAGCCGGAGAAGAGGGCAGGAAGTCGTCGCGAAGATCTTTAGAGGCCAAAGAAGATTGGTTGCCAAACCTTTCTCAGTCCCGCTCGCGAAGATCGATCGATCGATCTTTGCCCTAGCTGTCGTTCACCTCTCGCGAAGATCGATGCACTGCACATTCGAGGCCTCCATAATGTTAAGTTCCCACCATATACCCTTATCCTTCATTCTCATCAAACTTTTTTTTTTTTTTTGGCACCATTCTTGGCTTACAAAGTGATGTGAATCACTCATCTCGAAGGTCACGATACAAGGATGTGTTTACTACGAATCAACTTGAACTGATCTGTACAAACATGTACTTAAAGTAGACAAATTTTGTTTAATTACATTGTATGCTTCAAGTTACATGTAACTTGAACTGAACTGATTTGATCACGGATCTTTCACGCGCATATTTTGGGTTTGAGATGGACGATCCAGATCGCCTGCAACGATAAAGCCGAAAACATAAAATTTGAATAAATTCTGGAGGGGAGCTTAACTCGTGGTCTCCGATGTATCGTGTGAAGTTGCACAGAAATTACTCCATGTTTGTGTTCCCTCTGATCAAAACAGTCTTGGTCTGGGACTTAGAGGTTTACTTCCTCCTAAGGTCTCAGGTTCAATTCATCTTGGCATCTCCTTTGGGTCAGGACATAGAATTTTCAACTAGAAGGTCTAAGGTTCGAATCTCAACGGGTGGACCTACGGTAGAATTCTATAACTCACTCCCCACTGAGGTTACTCCTAGGGCTTAGGCCTTGTGATTAGTCCGTACATGTGGGACGGGGAGGACGGAGTGGATGGGGACGGGGCTGCATGTACATGAGGAATTAGTCTAGACAAAATATTTTGGATACCCTCGATAAGTAAAAATATGGTATTACTATATCTTCTTTTCCCTTAATCTTTGATATATTAATTTCTGAAGTACCCAAAAAAAAAGAAGGTAAATGCATAGAGATTTTAACTTTTCTGCGGGAATAAATTACTCTGTTATTGCTTATCCGGACTTGTCCATAAACGTGTAACATATGGAAATCGATAGGCCAGTCTTTTGTGCCATTATTTCAAAAAATAAACCTTCTTTTTCTATTATCTCCTTCATGGTTGGTGGGGTTGTAGTAATCCATTCGCATTCTTTTTATTTTATACTGATATCTTATTTTACCAAGTGGAAGGTTGGTAATTTTGGGCTTTTGTATATCCATACTTTGACAATTGGGTTGATGATTTTGGACCTTTGCATGGTACTTTTGACAAAAGGACGGGTTATAATCTAAATTGTTCTTCTTAATTGTAGAACTCACCGAGTAGCATATTCATGAAATAAATCAGCTTGATTGTACATTTTTTTGTCAAAAGTTGAGAGATAGTATTCATCAAAGATTCCCATGGAGAAAGATTGGGAGTCCACAGATCGGACCCTCCAACGACAACAGGTCACAGAAATACAACGAGAAAGCGTATGACCAAACCAACGGAACACACCGGACAAAATCCGGACAAAAACCGGCCTAAAACCGGACATAACCGGCCTAAAGCCGGACAAAACACAAAAGAAACGAGAAAAAAGATACACTCCCCTTCGTCGCTGAGCAGCCCATCTCTAACCAAACTTCCAACCCGTCACGCGCCTCTACCGGAGCCTAAGAAGCCGCCGGAACCCGTAAGGTTACAAAGGAGGAGCAAACGAATCGTAACGCCCAACAGTGCTGCGGAACGCTAAGTTCCAACAATTGGCGAACGGAAGGCGGATCTGGTGCAGAAGGGGAAGGGGAAACCAGATCTAGAAAGGGGATTAGTTCCTCCCCTCCCGCCGCCCAAAGGGTGAGCAACCCATGGAGGGGGAGGGGAAGGAGGGGCTGCAATGGTGGGGCTGTGAAGAGTTGAGATAGAGAGAGCGGCTCCTAGGGTTTGTTGCTCAATTATTCTCTTCAAGAATTATATCAAAAATTAAAATTCTAATTTATAAAATAAACGATCATAGATTTTAAATTTGAACTTTCCATGACCTTGGATTTTCCTGGAAAGAATTTGAACTCCTTCAACCCTTATTTTGTTTATTTCCTTTTCCCACTAATTACCAAATAAATTTTTTTCTTACTAAATGATGAAAAATAGTGATTTACAATGTCACCCGGATCCATCACGCTTTCAGGAGCGAGATTGAAAGTGAAAAATAGTGATGTTTATGGTTTTTGTAATAGTGTATGCTTGAGGTGCCAACTTTTCTTTTTTGCTCACACTACTAGAAAAAACGCTTTTTGCGTCAAGACAGGGCCGTCGCATATACTCATCCTGATGTTGTAAAAACCTTTTTGCGACGGCAAAAGGGGGGACGTCCTTGGTGGGGTCTTAAAAAGTTTTTTGCGTCGGCAAGCACCCGTCGCTAACTATTTGCGACGGCGAAAGCCACTTTTTGCGTCGGCCTTATTCCCGACTCAAAAGATAACAAAAAATGAAAATTTTAGCGACGGGATCGAATGTTGTCACAAATATTATCGTTTCGCGTCGGGTACATGCCGACGCAAAATGTTAAAGATAAAATCAGGATTTTTTTTTTATTTTTTTTTGGGTCGGGTATATGATGGTTGCTATTTACCCCCAATTTTCAGAATAGCTTTATTAATTAAAACGCCAATAAGTTCTTGTAAATGAAATTCAAATAACAAATCCCTCATCTACAACGAACCATTCAGTCATATAAAAATTGAACTCATTCATCCATTCAATTTTTTTTTTATCGGCAACAAATTTTTTTGATACTCGATAAAGGATACATCGAGAACCAATCCCAAGCTCAAGAGCTAAGGTTTGGTGAGGCAATACATCAATGATGGACTAAAAATTAGAGCAAAAAGGAAAAGAAAGGTAACCCGAAGGTGCTACCAGTTCAACCACCAAACATGTGAAGAAATACTCAAAATAGTAAATCAACTCTAAACTTCAGCTTCACTCTTGGACCAAAGATATGTATCATTTAGTATCTAAGAATAGACACCAGTCAACAACTATTAACTAGCACCAATGCAGCAGCAGTATCTTCCGAGCAAAATCTTCATATGGACCACCATATAATAGCAGACCTTAGCAACTTCAACTGGAACAAACCCCAACAGCAGTTTCAACTCACTTCAGCAACAACTGAATATCCAACCAGTGGCATCAACACTAATAATATCAGTTGTAGTATGAACCAAACTAGGATTTCAACATGATAAAAGCAGCATTATCATAATTTCAACTACAAGGCTGCATCAACATGATCTAATATCACTCCTATGAGAAGATGTACTTGCAGCAGTTTACGAAGGAAAATCTCAGCAGATGTTAATTTGCAAGTGATTTTGATGACTCAGAAACTCACCATCAACATGAACTTTCACCCATGTGATCTGTATGTGGCTGAATTGTGTCTAGATAGAATAGTTCCCGCTGGATTCCAGAGAGTGGAACCTCATAGATGTCTATATTAATCTCAAAACCTGCTCACATTCCATCATCTCCAAACAAAACATCCTGCAATGCAACAACAGAATTAGCAAGAGCATTACAAGACAACTGCTAGAGTAGTATCCAGTACCAAACAGAAGACTTCATAAGCAGAAATAGAGTCCAGCTATCCAAAAGAGAGACAGCTATAGCTAGCAAGAGCTGTGCAGAATTACTTTGACAGCAAAATGAATTTCTAACTGAGTGCAGAAATAGAGGAATTTGTGTCATCCACCACAAGCAACAGAAAAGTATGGCTGCAAAAAAAAAAAAAAAAAAAAAGAAGCATGCCTTGGACATAGAGTATTGGCAGACAAACTAGTAGCAAGCAGAGTTATAACTCCAAAACGAGAGAACTTGTGCTGTATTTCGTTTGAAGGAACCAAACAAAGCCTTCCAGACATGACACCAACCAAACTTGACACCACCCAAATTTTGACACCACTCAAACCAGATACCACTAATGATTCTCACATTTTCTTCAAGGACAACTAATGAACGAACCATCAAGCCTACCGGTGTAAGCAAACTCAAGGAATTTGTCAATCCCATTCAAGTATTCCCTTGACATCCTTGGTATATCAATCCAACTCTTGTCCATTTTTCTACCTCCCTTGATTACTCCTGCAGATAAACATTTACATTATATGTGTGTGGGGACACAAATGCTACATATTAAATAAGTCATAGTTGAAAGAAAAGTAAAAATCAGTGAGCAAAATGACTAGAATTATAAGCAAAATAATCTAGTTTTTCATCATCCATAACACAGTTCTAATTACTGTTGAATACCATGTTATTACCACTATCATTCAACATGACTCACAAATTGGAGGGAGGGTGGATGGGAAGAAACCTAATGAATACTGATAAACTACAAAATAAGCCCAGGACTTTTTACTTCACATACTCCATATCCAAGTAGAGCACAATGCCAAAAAAACACACACTCTCTATATGTATCTCTCCTCTTGTCTTTTTATTCAATTATTTGGTACTCATCCAAATCCAAGGATTACATGGACTAATAAAGTACCCAACACAAAACACACTATGTTAAAACCCCAAAAAACACTATGTTAAAACCCCAAATCTGTATAAGTAACATTTTTCATATCATGACATATAAGGCAAAGAGATCAATGAATTAGAATGACAAAACATTTTTCATATCATAACATATAAGGCAAAGAGATCGATTTCATTGTTTGCGAGTATATGCGTCACCCAAGGTTTTTGTCCATATGTATAACAGAAACTCTAACTAAACCTAGCTCTATGTTTTGTTTCTTTTGATAAAAAAAAAATACGTTTCTTTGTTTCTTTTGATAAAAAAATGTCTTTCTTCTTTTACGGCCCTTTTGGATGGTAAGATAAGAGAGGAGAGCCCTTTTCTCGCCCAATCTCATGACAAAGGGGAACAGTCAATCGAAAAATTCCTCTATGCCCTCTAACATTATATATAGGAATAGACATTTTGTTACACATCTAAAAATCATTTTTTTACAAATAGAAGGCAAAGAAATCAATTAACCAGCATGACAACCCTCTTTAATTAAAAATAAACAAAACGAGTAATATACCCATAGTGGAAATGAACGTGCAGATCCAAAAAAACTAAAGTTCCCCTCTTGTTTGAGACTATAGACTTCACCAAAGGATTTGTCTCTATGTGGAGAAACACTCAAAAAAATTGATTTATACTATTCCACTTGACCCCATCACTTGTTGTCTTTTAGACTTCGTTTTTCTTCTTCGTGGGTTACCAAATTTTTTGTTGGGGTTCAGTCTCAATAACAATAGTTTAATCCTCCTCTGTTATGGGAAAAATTGTAAAGAACTCTTCCTTGCGGTGCTTGTAGTCTTCGATCAACAAGTGCTACCTTCTATATATATCTTGATCGTCTTCACTACCACTCCCCAATCTAAAACCCCTTAATTTCTTCTCCTTCATCTCAGTGCAAATCCGCTAATCCCGATGACATTTCCGCCGCTAGCCATTCATCCCCCTTGACAAAAGATCAGAAATATCGTCTTCAATATAAGAAATTACAGGCCAAGTCCAAGAGCAACCTCAGAACATGTCTCGACAGAGTCTCAAAACCCACTTCAAAGGAATTGCCCGAAAAAACTAATATACCAAAAAAAACAAAAAACACAGAAGAAAAAAAAAAAAAAAAAGAGATGAAGATTCTCGCATACTCCCTCCATCCGACTTTGTTTGATTCTCATTCTATTGCAAGTTTGCAACTGAATAAAAAATTAATGATATCTTTAAATTGGTAAGTAATTATATGTCTAATATGAATCTTATTTAATAGATCTCGATTAGTTCTATAGGACAATTTTTTTAAAATTACATAAAATATTATAAATTATAAGATATACTCCCTCCGTCCCAATTTAAAAGCTCCCTACGGTTATGCGTGCCTTTTTAAAACTCTTGTAGTTTTTATTAAATAATGTATTATATATGCAATATGTATCTTATTTGATAGATCTCAATTAGTTCTATTAGGAAAAAAATTTAAAAACTTTGAAAACATTACCAATAAAAAGATATAGACGTTTGAAAATGACACGGATATTCGTAGGGAGCATTTAAAATGGAACGGAGGGAGTAATTATCTGAAAAGTGACACGAACTCTCAAAATGGACTAACAAATCCGAACAAAAGGAGGGTACTATTTTCCTTAGACTTTTAGCCATGCTATGTAGACGGAGCCACGTAGATGAGGCAGGTTCATGGTTGGAGTCTCGGATTGTGATATCGCCTTGAATTTGTTCGGGAATAAAATATTCTGTTATCGCTGATCCGGACTCGTCCATAAACGTGCAACATATGGAAATTGATAGGCCAGTATAACTTTTCCGCCATTGTTTTAAAGAAATAAACCTTTCTTTCTATTATCTTCATCATTGTTGGTGGGGTTATAGTAATCCATTCGCATTCTTTTTACTCCTATTTTATAAAAATCCCCGTTTCATTCAAAACGGTTTTGAATGAAACGGGGGATTTTTGGATCAACCACTTACCCACGTTCGATGAAGCTGATTTCTCGCGGGCTCTCGGAAAATTATTCTAAGATGATTGAACGGCTCGGATCGTTCTTGTTGGACCTAAAAGTGTGTCCCCGATACCCATCTGTGTACAACCGTCTGTGCACGTAGAAGAGTTCAAACATAATTGGGCTTCTTCCAAGCCGGTCCCTCTTTGTCTCCGCGCTTCCGTCCAGCCCCAGCCAATGTCAAGTCCTCTTCGCATAAGCCCTGTTTAAAAATTAATTACCCGAAATACCCCAGCTGATGTCACGCCCGTCGGTACCACAGCGAGGTCGACCAATCGAATTGCACCGTGCCACCCCCGTCTGTTGCTGCTGCTGGAACAAAATCACCCTCGGATTATGAATTACGGACTCGTCGAACTTCTCCCTCCTCGACGACAACGATCGGATTCTAGCCCTGGGGCTCCTCGATCTAGGATTCGGCCCTGTTTCAAGCTTTTCATTATTTTTTTTCCGACTTTCTCTTTTGTTATAATTTGGTCTGAGAGTTTGATGAGAGAATGGTGGCCAAGGGCTCGTGACGAAGGGTGAGAACTCACAGAGAGGAACTGGTGAGGAGACAAGGAAGAACTGATGCCGTAATAACGTTCTCTCTTTTTTTTATATATTAATTAATTTTTTTTTTTAAAAAAATACTACTCCATTTCATGATGGTGGCATCATTTATAAAATAAATGCATTGTGTAATTTGGGGAGTGTGAATTGTACAAATTGGGTATGGATTCTAATTCAAAATTCACACCCTAAAATTTTCAGAACTCATACCCTAAAAAAAATTTAGAATTCCCACCCTAAAAATTTAGAATTCACACACTAAGAATTTGGGGTGTGAATTGTTGTCGGGTGTGAACTGTTGGGATGTGAATTTTGGGGTGTAAATTATAACCTTCACACAGAGTCCCGAGTGTGAATTGGATTGTGAAGGCAGTCCAATCGGATTGCTTTTGCTTGGCCGGCGTTTTATTTTTCAAGATTGCATAAGCTGTTTCGCGATTTCATCTAGTTCTTAGTGTTTGGGATTGAGTTGTTATCCTTCGGGATTTCTTCTTGATAGATTGTTGACTGGGATAGCATGACAAAAGAGGGTTTGGAATGAATGAACCCCCTGTTGATCCAAAAAAAAAGGGCAAAAGAGTAAAAGTATCTTTAGAAATTGGGTTTGAATGGGATAGCATGACAAAAGCTGGTTTGGATGGAACCCCCTCAAAAAAACAGGGGCGGGCGGGCGGGCGGGCGGCCTGTAATTTCCCGAACATAATTTTCTATAGTGGTATATTAGTCCGATCAATCACATGGGCCATTTGTGTCCAATCAATCATTTGGGTCATTTGTGTATGAGCCATTTGTGTTTTACCATATTCAACGCCGATCCACCAGAGAACCAATTATTGGGCTCGAAGCATTAGGCTTCCTTTGGGCTGGACCATGGTTTTGGAATTCTGAGTTTTTGAGTGGAAATCGAAAAATACATTATGCTAGAAAACGTTCTTGAAAGTGAGATATACTCCAAGTTGAAACCAAACACACTTAAATACAAACTCTGGTCTCAGGAATGAAATAGTACATGACTACCAATCCCAAAGGCCTTATTGGACATCCTCCATTATTGATACATATTTTAACACGGCGCACAAGACATCATCGATTCGCACATGTACGACGTTAATTCCTTCCTTAATAACCACCACCGCCATGTCCACCTCGGCCTCCTCCATGTCCTCCACCACCATGTCCGCCACCACCATGTCCGCCTCCTCTGCCACCACCATAGTTACCGCCACCGTATTTTGCGTCATCTACACCACCACCGCCATGCCACCTCGGCCTCCTCCATATCCTCCGCCACCATGTCCGCCTCCGCCTCCTCTGCCACCGCCACCGCCATAGTTACCTCCACCGCCTCCTCTGCCACCACCATAGTTACCGCCTCCGCCACCGTATTTTGCGTCATCTACACCAGCATTATTCTGTTCCGCTGCACCAATGATGTACATTATACATATGCAAAGCATGTTACGTACTTTTGACAATCAATGACAAATAAAGGCAAAAAAAGAACTGCCGATAAAATAAAAATGAGAAAAGTTGCTTTTCTTTGACTGGTTGTTTTTGTTTGATGGTTATGTAAAGATGACATAAACAAGCCTGAAATTTGAATATTTTGGAAATTACTTGAAACAAGTTTGGCAATAATTGCAAGTTTTCGTAATTTTTTTTTTTTTTGACTTATCTTGACTTCTTAATTGGCACAAGTATTTTCCGACACCCAAAATAAAATAAAAAATTTTAAGATCGAGGAAAAGTTTTCCCGAAAATGTCCAGGAAAGATGAATGGTTCAGATTCAAATTTATGTAAATCTCAACCATTAATTTCTCTTCTTAGAATATTTTCGTGGAAACTTTTCATGCACCCTCCTAACCCTCAAATAGAATACGGGAAAAACTATGGCCAGTTTAGTATTTTGACTTCTCAAATTCAAGTAACAAAATCAAGAAAATTCTAAAATCCACCCAATAAGTTTTCCTTAATGTTTAAAAAGTGGGAAAAATGCTTGTGAAGGTGTTTTAAAATATACAAAAAAGTACAAAGAAATATGTGTTTTTTGTTATTTTCTTTTGCTTATTGTTAGCCAAGGTTAGATCTACTTACCAGAAGTGGAAGTCTCCGCCAAATCCTTGGCCGTCACTTCCGAAGTAATGAGAAGAACAATGGCCAGAAAAAAGCCAAGGAAAACAATTGCTTTAGAACCCATTTTAGTTGATTGGATGGAATTGAATGAAATTGAAGTTCAGTGTTGATGTCAATTTATAGCCAAGGGAGGTATCACCAGGCCGAGAGTGCACATTAAAAAAATGTGTTTGGTATTGACATTTGGCAATATTTGTAAGTTTTTTTGTCACAATAAAGTTATGTTGATGAAATACCTTTGATGCCCTTTTGTAACAACAAGCTCGTAGTAATAAATTTGTTATGACAAAATCTGAAACTCGTTACAAGGGGGAAAAAAAAAAAAAAACTATGGTGATAAAAAGAAAGTTTCAATAGTAGTTACAAACTAAAGTCACTGTGTGTAATTCTTTTGTTGACACTTAGCTGAGATTTGTCACGATAAAGTACTATTTCTATGACGTATAAAAATATTATGGCGAAATTATTTTGTCGCAAAAACTCAAGTTTCGTGTATAGAAAGCTGTTACGACGAAATAAATTTGTTACAATTGGTAATCTAATTTCATCATTATAAACTTGTGCTGATAAAAACCTCATTCAGAAGCTATTAGGATAAAATTTTGCGGAAAACATGTGCTATTGATAAAAATATTTTGTCACTATTACAAGTTCACAACTGATTCAGAAGCTAGTTGCATAAATATTACATAATTAGCAATACTTATCTTTCATTCACGAGACACAAATTAACTATTCATGTCAAACAAATATTTCCTAAGAAAAGATTTGTACAAAAGAGATCCAACGCAAAACAAGTTATGAAATAGTAACTTAATCGATCATAAGCAATACGATTAAAGTTCCACATAATCTAGTGCATCCCAATTAATTTTTTTTTAAAAGAAATGTCTTACAACTAGTAGAACTATTGCAAAGAATTTAATTATTTCCTCCGAAACACTTGCCTGGGCGGGTGCATAAATTATTCCTCAATTATTTAAGATGTAATAATTTCAAAGAAAACTATTATTGCGATCCTTCTAATCATTTTAAACGTGAATAGCACCGTCGTTCCGTCCTGGAGGTAGATTAACATGTATCGTGTGACATATGGACAGTGCTACCCGTACAGAATGGGGGGCACAGAAATTGCACAGATCGCGTTCGGAGAACCACTTTTGAGTCCCACACGAGTGATCCGAACTGTTCATTATTCTTTGAACATTTTTCCGAAGGGGCCCACAAAATTTCTGCTCAATCGGACGGTTAGAAGTGGTTCAACCAAAGCCCCACCGTTTCAATGGAAAAAAATTTCGATTGAAACGGTGGGGCTTTGGTTGAACCACTTTTAACCGTCCGATTGAGCTGAAATTTTGTGAGCCCTTCGCAAAAATGTTCTAAGAATAATGAACGGTTTGGATCACTCGTGTGGGACCCAAAAGTGGGTCCCCGAACGCGATCTGTGCAATTTCTGTGCCTCCCATTCTGTACCCGTAGGTTTATCCTGTGACATATAGCATAGAAATTACTCCATGGCTGCATTCCCCTCATAAAATTCGTGTCAGTTGTTATTAATATACGGGAACGTGTACGGATGGGATTTTCGACACGACACGCAAATCCGACATAATATATATTAGCAGTTTAAAGTCGGTTATATTTGGCACAGAACGCTAATATGACACAGCATGTAAAAAAGCTATTGTGCTAAACATGTCATGATAGAGTTAGAAAATTTTGACATAAATACGAAATAACACGGTACGAATACGATGCAATGCATGGTGCCCATCCCTTGGGACGTGTCCATATGTCCGCAATGGAAAGGTAATCGATTTTACCTGCAACGTTGTCGGGGAAGAAATTACGAGTATTTTGTTGTCGGGGCTATTAAATATGGATAGATTTTCTGTGAGATCTACCACTGCATGTCTGCATTATTAAGAACTGAGAAACTTGTATACGTGTAAACTTCCAAGACCATGGTCCCGCTCACGTATAGATAATATAAGGTGACTGATTTTTAAACTCTTTTTCTATTTTTTTTTCTTTAATAAGAGTTATCCTCTGGAAAAAAAAATGCGCTTCAACCCAAGGGATAACTCAGAGGGACACCAGAGATGAGCAGATCTAGACATATTGAATTCGAAATTTGGCAATCTCTTAGGTTCAAGCTACAAGAGACAAATGTTTTGTAATCCTTAGTCCGGGCGTAGATGGTATTTCTTAATTTGACCGGACTAGATAAAGGAGTAGTTGACGTGTGGAGGGTGAGATCTCCAAGCACTACTAATCAATACGACGCGAAGTAATTAAGAGGGGTTGGGTCGATTATCTTTTGACACGTACATGAATATGCATGACACACCCCGTCTACACCAAAAATTATACCGGACTAATACACGTTAGAGTCATGTAACTTGTTAATTAAGGACACATATATCCGTTTAATTTTCCGTATCGACTCGTTAATCCCAAATGACACCACTCAAAAACGATACTACACAAAGCCGACTTTGCCAGCCCATAGCCCCTGCTTGTGTTTCTTTAAAGATTACTTTGATTGTTTTGAATTTCTTAATCAGTAGAAGAATAAGGTTTTCTTAATCAATATTTTATTTTTTGACAAACAAGCAAATCCCATAAATAGAAAACATTAAATATTGTCCATAGCTGCCTTGGCAAGATTATGGGCAGCAGTTACAATACATCTAACTACTTTTATAACTTTAACATAATCAAAACTAATACATAGATGACAAAAATCCAAGAGAGCAAGTTGGGTTAAAACTGATGCATTCATTGGGTTGTTGAGTGCTTTGACAAACTCCATGCTATCGGTATAGATGCACACTTCCTTAAAAACCTTATTCTTAGCCCATTGCAAAACCAAAATACCTACTCGAATTTCTACTAAAGTTGCAGAACTCACTTTGTATTCCATCACCTGCTGGGCTTCCTCTGCATCTTGACCCCTATTCTTCACCCAAGCAACGACTCCTTTTAACGTACTCGAGTCCCAAGCCTCATCTGTCACAAAATGCTTCTGATTGGCAACAGATGTTCCTCCATTAGATACGCTGAAAATGTGGCTAACTTCTGCTTCTCTCCTAATATGTGGTTATTTACCCACTATGCCCCCAGAGTCAAGCATGGCTTTCGATTTGCTCTTCCTTTCTGGATCAAAGCTGAGTCACAAGGCTGCAAATCTGGCTAGTACTGCATCATGATCTGTTGTCTCACCTCGAAATACTTTATCATTATGGTTAGAGCATCCTCATCAGGAGAACCAAAATTTTCACCTAATTTAATTTCAAAAACACCTTTTATAAATTAGAAAGTCACTTTATCAAAAAATCACAAAATCAGACTCTCTATTTTAACTTCACTATATTAAACTATTCCCCTCAAATCTACAAAAAAAAAATAAAAATTCTTCCTCAGCCATAACATTTCGGTACAAAACAAATGGAGTAGTGGCCCACGTGTCATCACCCCCACCCACCCCTTTAACCATTAACATTTCTTCCCCCACCCACCCCTTCAACCATTAACATTTCTTCCCGTTTCTGACAGCAACCAACCGGAAATAAATAAAAAAAAACTAATTGGTGCGTGAACAGTACCGCACCAAATTTGGTGTGATACTATAGCAAAAATGATTTGAGGAGTGAAAATAGAGAGGCTGATATTAGGTGTTTTTGGGGGGGTTTGGCTCCCTATTTTAACTTTCCAAATGAGGATGCTCTTACACCAGATAATCCAGAGCATACATACTGAATTACATATCGCTCTCTTATCTGGCGCAGTTTTAAGCCAACCTTCCAGCCATTCAATAACCAACATAGGGCTACCACTATCAAAATCGAAACCCAAATGGGAAGCTCTCCATAGGAGAGAGGGCACTTAAAGAACATGTGTTCTAGAGTTTCATGCTCTGTCTCGCACATTGGGCATGCCAACTCGATATCTATTGCCCTTCGACTCAAAACATCTTTAACCGCCAAGATGTCATGAACTACTTTCCAAATGAAAATCATGAACTTGGGAGGAAAATTCAAAGCCCATACTTTTGAATATGATATCAAATCTGTGGTCTTAGATGTATTGCGTGAAGTTGCCCGGAAATTACTCCATGTTTGCGTTCCTCTCTGATCAAAGCAGTCTTGCTATAAGATTTAAGAGTTTACTCCCTCCTAAAGTCTCTGATTCAATTCACCTTGTCATCTTTTATGGAAATTATAAATGTACTATTTGAAATGAAATTCAAAAACTTTAAACTTTTTCTGAGTCAAGTCGATTCAGATTGGGATGTTTATAGAAATCCGAATTTACGTAAAGCAAGGAAAAACAAGGGACAAAATGAGAATGTTGGAATAATTTTTTGGAAACCTTTAAAATAGACAATCTTTATAGCACATCCGAAAATAAAATACTAGAGCATCCATGCAGGACAGATGCTTTTCGAAGTGGTGACATGTCCATATATATCTTCGCAATGGAAAGAGGATTTAACTTCATCTATAATACTAAGGACATAAAATTCTATCACAACACAACAACAACAAAAAACAATAACAACAACAACAACAACAGCAACTGCGTGGCATTGCATCGTTGATGGTCTTAAAATAGTTTCAAAATGCTTATTTTCCCAATCAAATGTGTAGTGCCACACAAGCTCTTGTGGTTAGTGGTGTGATAGAGTTTGTGCCCATAGTGTATTATTGTAACTTCTTTTCCCGTAATCTTTGATAGTATAATTTCCGAAGTACCCAAAAAAAGTAAATGCCAAGAGCTTTTTATAAAGAAAAATGCAAAGAGATTTTAACTTTTTGTGGGAATAAATTATTCTGTTATCGCTTATCCGGACTCGTCCATAAACGTGTAACATATGGAAATTGATAGGCCACTATAACTTTTCCGCCATTGTTTTAAAGAAATAAACCTTCTTTCTGTTATCTTCACCATTGTCATAGTAATCCATTCGCATTCTTTTTACCAAGTGCGTGTTGAGTAATTATATAAAATATCTTATTTTACCAAGTGCGTGTTGAGATATTTTACCAAGTGCGTGTTGAGTAATTTTATAAAATATCATATTTTACCAAGTGCGTGTTCAGATATTTTACCAAGTGCGTGTTGAGTAATTTTATACAATATCTTATTTTACCAAGTGCGTGTTAGGTAATTTTGGGCTTTTGTATTATATACATATACGCCGGAGATCCTGTCAAGGATCCCGGAAATCCCGGATTGAAGCATTTTGAAGGTTTTAGAAAATGTTTTTGCATGATCCGAGCCGTCCAATGTGTTCAAAAGGTGTTTTCCAAGGTCCACGCTAAAAATCTTCAAAAAAAAATACCGGGAAGGGCTTGATCCACGCAATTTTTCGCAAAAACTGCATATTTACAAAATTGCGTGGATCAAGCCCTTCCCGGTATTTTTTTTTGAAGATTTCCCGCGTGGGCCTTGGAAAACACCTTTTGAACACATTGAACGGTTCGGATCATGAAAATTTGATCCGGAACTATGAGATCCGGACCGAAGGGTCCCGGACTAGAGAGTTCCTCTATATATATATATATAGGATGACGATCTATTGAGGACTCCCTTAGGATAATTCCGTGCGTACCTCACCTTTCCGGATCAAATTTTGACGATCCGAACCGCTCAATGTTTTTAAAATGCATTTTTAAGGGTCCACGCGAAAAATCTTCAAAAAAAAATACCCGGAAGGGCTTGATCGGATCAGTTTTTGTTAAAAACGCTATATAACAAAAACTGATCCGATCAAGCCCTTCCGGGTATTTTTTTTTGAAGATTTTCCGCGCGGACCTTGGAAAATGCATTTTAAAAACATTGAGCGGTTCGGATCGTCAAAATTTGATCCGGAAAGTCGAAAAATGGTGAGGTCCGCACGAAATTTTTGTTTGAGAGAGTCCTCAATAGATCGACATCCTATATATATATATATATTTTTTTTTTCTTTTTTAATTCTAAGTTGTTCATGGCCGATCATGGACGGCTGTGATCGGCCCAACAACCATGCTGTCCTCAAAAGGACAACACCCTCCCCCAATTCTTGTAATACATTCGCATTCTTTTTATTTTAAGTAGGAAAGTGTTATTGACACTCTCCTTTTCTCCATTGACAATATATATATTTTTTTAATAGGTAAAACTTACTATTACATTTTATATACTCCATAAAGACAAAAAATGAGTACCAACAAAAAAAAAGTGGAATGCCAATATAAATTTGCTTTAAGTAATCTAATATAGTATTGCAGGATGAGTTTTCGTGGGGAGGCCTCTCATCGTGACAAGTGGCAAGCATTGATTGGATTGTGATGATAAAAAAAAGTAAGGAGCGTAGCATGATCAAATCATCTAAATATATTCCATAAACCTGTTTGAATTACAAATTAAGGAATCCTAATGCATACCTAAATTAGCCTTTCCATCTTTACACAAGGGAAGGAACAAGAGTTATATAAAGGATTAAAAAAACCAATTAAGGAAGCTGGAAACCAATTACTGAAGAGTTTCAACTTTTGAAACTCTAAAATTAAACTTATTTCAAATTTCAAATTTTAACCCTCCCGTCCCTCTCTGCCTTTCCCTCTTTCTGTAAAATGGGTAAGGAAACTCTATCTATACTAATCCTAAATGGAAAGATTAGCCCTTTTGATTATATGCCTATTAAAAGCAAAAACTCAACCTCATACATTCTTGGCCTTCTTTCCCTCTTTTGCCTTCGGCCATGCTATCTCTCCCTCTCACCCTTATCACAAAAATAAAGGATAGTCAATAAACATCATGTACTCTATCTTCTTCTTTTTTTCTACTATTTCGTCTTCTTTAATTTCTACCCACTTTAGTTTGTTGGCTAATTGCTTCATGTTGATTAATTAACACCTTTTTTTTATTGTAGCCGTGTTCGTGTAGTGGGAGGATGCGCCGATTATTTTTACAGTGAAAGGTATTCACTTTGATTCTTTTAATTGTTTTATAGCAAAAGATATCCACTTTAATTTCTTTATATTGGAGTATAAGATTTTCTATTTTTGAAAACAATGGCTTATGCTTCCGTGTAGAAATTTGTTGAATAAGAAACTGGAAAGATTAGAAAACCTTAAATCTAGGTTTTGCATAAGATTTTCAATTCAAAAGATGTTCGCGTATTAAAAAACAGGGAAGAAACGATTCTTTTGGGAAAATAAAATATTTTTATATTGAATATCCGACATCGGATTTATTTTTTGATATCAGATTCAACACTTTTAATTTAAAATTTAGGTCTACTATAAGTCTATAACTAATCTTGCTATTTACTGGGATTTGGGGGAGGTGTTGTGCACCCCTCGGCCGTTGGATCGAGTTTTGGACGGCTCGGATGCGTTCGACAATTATCCTTTAACTTTGATTTTTTTTTACGGTAAAAAATCAAAACACATCCGAACCGTCCAAAACACGATCCAACGGCCGAGGGGGTGTACAACACCATGCACAGCACGGCTGTGCACAACAACGCCCCATTTCGCTAATAGATCATACCAATTGGAAATAGGAATTAATCCAGTCAACTTTTTCGTTTCAAGGGAAAAAAAGTCTTTTTACCCATTATATTCTCTAAATAGATCAACACCACTTTTTCAATATACCTTTTACGAAATATAAAATTGATATAATACCATTTCAACGTCAATTTTAAGTTAGAATTAAAGTAGTTTAGCAATAAGGTTGATCATTGATTCAATCTAGAAATGGTGAAAATCCCATCACCCGAAAATCGGTTGCTTTCAAACCAGTCTCTTCATCCAATGTTTGAATTGGAGCTCATATTTTATGAATGTCCTCTATACTCAGATGAGTTTTGCAATCCAAATATAGGAGTATCATTCAATTCTCACCAATTTTCTCTTTCATATTTATCTTATATGTCATCGTTGTTCTCAGAATTACATAAATTAAAATTATGTATAGGATACTAGGATTCTACAACGGGATGAGTGCATGCATTCAATCCATTTTTCTATCATCAACAATGGTAATTCCATGGACGTTTTATCGTTCCTCTCTCAAGTTTTTTTTTTTTTTTTTTTTTGATTCGCGCTCTCTCAAGTTAGAAGACTACTATATCTATATTTCTTCATACATTTTGTTCTTCTTTTTCCTTCTTACCTATTGCATGCTCAATTGGGTACTGGATCCCGAGTTTGCATTTTCTTTAAGAAAATATCAAAAAAAAAAAAGCATTTATCTTTCTAGATGATATGAAAGTTGTTGCACATTTTTCGTGGAGGTATATCGAGTTACAAACAAGAGGATGTTACTTTCAATCCCTTTAATTTTCCTTTATATTTTTCTTCCTTTATCAATAATATGTAACGGATAATAGGAATTAAACTGCTGATTTGAATTGGTTCGTTCAATAGCAAATGCGACATTGTTTTTCAATTTGTCAGACAAAGTCATATTTGCGGTTATGAAACTTTTAAAGCATTCAGTTGCTAGAAGTTGGTAACCCTTGGAACCGAGTAGAAACTTGAAAACTTCATTTGAGGCGGTGGGATGGAGGACAGATCTGAGGCTGGTGGAGTAAAAGGTAAGGCTGCGATCGAAGAACTGATGGCGAGGATCCACACTCGTCCGAAGATAAGAATGAGGAGGTGGGAAAGGAATCTGAAGAGGGAGGAGAGGTCGATGTTGGGGTTGATCGGGGTCAAAAGGAGGGGAGGTGGCGGTGGAAGAGGCGAACCCCATCCCCTAACAAAACCCCAATATGCTAACCCCAATATGCTGGATAATGTTTGTGTTACCTTAAAATGGGGAAGGATTTACAGGGGCAAGTATAGTTTAATGCCAAGTGGCAAGGCAATTTAGAATTTCTACAATTCTGATGTTGATTCTACTTTTGGAAATTAGTAAATTAGATTTTAAATTTTGGTGGGTTACATGCCAAACTACTTTCTTCCTAGCCTAATATTTTATATTCCTTTCTTGGGTATTGAGATCAATCTCCAGTATGCATGGATTGTAGTGTAACAGACAATAATCTCACAAGTATTTTTCTTTTTTCGTCGAATGATTGGAGAATACAAATATGAATTACATCGAAAACAGGTAGAGAGATCCAAATGCATTAGAAGAAACCACGTACCAAGCCAATCCTTGAGGTTAAAATGCAGCCCGAGTGATTATTCAGTGCTCCTCAAGCGCAACTCAATACCTTTAACTTTCAACATTTGTGTAGATTCGACACACTTAATTTTGGGCGTACATGATAGTGGTAAAAGGTGTTGGAGCTTCACATCATAGTGGTCCAAGTGCACCCTGTAGTTTTTTCGCGTCATAGAGGTCCAAGAGCACCAACTATTTTTTCCCATCATCGAACCGTGCATAGCACGGGTTTTATGCTAGTATCTGAGTACCAGAGAACTAATTATTGGGGTCGAAGCATTAGGGTTCCGTTGGGCTGGACCATGGTTTTGGGATTCTGAGTTTTTGAGTGGGAATCGAAAAATACATTATGCTAGAATACGTTCTTGAAAGTGATATATACTTCAAGTTGATTTTAGATTCTAAAATAATTTTAGACTTTTCATAAATTGTACATTATTCACAAAACTTTTGGTCCATTTGTCTTTATTTACAAAACTTTAAGTTTGACAAATAATTTTATACCTTTTATATTCCTCTCATCGAGACAAGCCAAGAAACCATAAAAAAATGACCAAAAACTAACAAATGCAAAAATTTCTTGAATAAGAACAAAACCAAAAAAATCAGTTTTTTCAATTTACCAAAACCAGGCCTATCTTTCATTCACGAGACACAAATTAACTATTTGCTTGACCGTTCGGGTGATTAATAATTAACTAATATTTCGTCCCAAGCGTAGGACTATCGACCGGTGCAGCACAATAAATCCGGAAGTACCGGAGTCGAACCACAGAGACGGTCTACGGTGTTGACCCAAACAATGCTAGATTCTATGTTCGCAAATGGCTCTCAGGTAGCCACCCCTTGTTCAGATGACTGATTTAATTAACTAAATTAAACTGATTAAATTATTGGACTCTTAATTAAAACAAAAGAGCACAGCCGTGGGCACTACAGTGTCCGCAACTAGCCTAATCCACATTCACTCGGGCCACAATTATTTAATTAATAGGTTTAACAATTTGAAAAGAATTCCCAACAAATGCGCACCACTTGTCACCAACCACTGCGCGCATTTGGGAATTGGCAATGCCCGGGTTCGTTTGTTAGAAAAGATTTCGTATTGAAAAACTGCGCATTAATTTGAATGATTCGGCACCGAGGTGGAACGCGAATTAGCCTAGCCACGGGACACCTTCGTCCCGCGGCCGCACTCAATACGACTACTCACACATATTGAAATATATTGCAGAAGATGAATAGAAACTAAAACTAATCATGCTTTGAATAGATAAAATATAAAACCAATGGAAAACGATACCGTAATTGCAAAGGCAAAATTAATCCTGATATTCGATCAGCAAAACAATCTTGAAACTGGAATTCTGGAAATTAACTTGAAAGCGTAACACTGAACGAAGAACTTCCGCTCTGCAGCCGAAAACTTGAGAACTTAAAACCTAGGTAAAATTCGTGGAACCCTAATCTAGGTTAAAACATGAGTATTTATACTAATCCTAAAATAATCCTAATGAAAATCCAACGAAAATTCGGAAGTTAACTATGCGCAATATCCATACGACGGCGTTCGCTGGCGATCTAGTCATCCGCTAGCGCTACACAAGAATCCTAGTAGCGCTACCACTTTGCTTCGGCGCGTGCGTGACCGATGTACCCTGTTGACCGAACCTCTAACGAACCGGTAGCGCTACACCCTTTTTGGTGTAGCGCTCAAGGACTCTCTGTTCAGTTTTTGCACCTTTTTGTGCCCAATTTGAGCGCTCCAAGGAATTGGGGTAGCGCTCCCGACGGTTTTCGACCACTTCCATGCATAATCCGCTCGTCTCCAACTCCTGATCGACGTGCATGCCCTTCCAACGCATCAAAATCACACTTACGCCCCTCAAATACCTGCAAATCCCTTTCAACACCAAAAATACCACGTGCACAAATTAATTGGAACATAAAGCTCGAAACGCACATCTAACATGCTAAAATCCCCTACTTAGGCGCTCGGAAGCAAGCTTCCTACGCGCCTATCACATCCCCCAACTTGAGCGTTGCTAGTCCCTAGTAACGAACGAAATAAAAATAACAAAAACAACGCGCAACGACTCAATAAGGGATACGAGGGTTATGCAACCTGTATATCGTCGAATGAACAATTAGAATATAGTCTCTTAGTTACCCACAACTCGGTCACATGCATGCTCCAACAAAAATTCAAATAATTCCACTCCTCAACAAGGGTTGAGATAAAATGCTCCCACGTGACACAATATCACTCGTACTCACCGAAACACTCTACATCCCATGTGAGGCGCCTGGCGAACAACGTGGATTGAACAAAATCACCACATGCCAGTCAAATCAACGCCAAGATATGCAATGAAAGCTCACGAATCAAGATACCACATATTCATAATCTAAATATACACATGCATGCAAGAGAGTCAAACGACGTGTATCGGGTCAACTAAGGACTTTGTTAGGCTTATAATGACCGCGGTTCACAAGGGGAAGGGCAACATGCAAAGAGGATGACGGCCTATAGAAGCTCATGGTCAATCTACCCAGACTGGCCGTCACCAACACATATAAACACAAACACAAATATCACATAGAAACAACCACAGTTTAACATCCTACCGACAAAACAAAACAAATATAGTTCAACACAACCACCGACCACACACGGTCACACCACCGACATAAACAAATACATAAAACACCATAGTCCTCAATACTGAAAAACACATAAACTGACAAAACATGAACGCAACACCACCCCCAGTCCAACCATTGTCCAACTCATGCTCAATCGTCCTCACCAACCCCTGCATCAGAATGCTCCTCATCCAACGGCGGGTCGCCGAAGTCATCGCTCACCTCCAACGGTGGCCACTGTCTAGGCTGGAAAGGACCCGGATTTTGCCCAGTCACTTGCGCTTCCAGATGGCGCTGCCTATCCCTCATATCCGCTTGATCCCTCATAATCTGCGCTTGTCCCCTTTTCAACTTCTGGTTGCTCCTTGCCAAACCCGTAATACACCCGAAAATCTTTTCAAGCCAAGTCTTAGTGCTGGCACTGGGTGGCGGCGGAGTAAGCAACGATCCCGCGGTTGCTCTCAACTGGGCCCTACTGCGCGTAAGAATGGAGGAATCCATATCCTTGGGGTTCAGAGGATCGTTACCAAGGTACTTCCGAGGCAGAGCAATCTTACTTCTCAGAATTTTGCTCACTAGACACGGGAAGGGCATCCTCAACGAGGTGGGGGCATCCCTAAAATCACACATCTGCCCAAATACGAACAGGGCCCAATCACAAACAGTGGGCTCACCCATAAATGCAAACATCAAATTTCCCACATATTTTTGGGGTGCACCCTCCTTACCCCTGGGATAGAGATTGTAGCACACCACCTGGTTCATGAACCGATAGTTCTGAGTGAACCGACCTGGCCAGTGAGGGTTCCTCGCATTTCTACGGTCCTCATACAGATATTCATTCACCTCATCATCATTAAAGGTCTCATCCGCCCGAGGGTAGTTCGTGGGGCCCGTAGGCCGCACATATCCCCATGCAGTGGCTATCTCTGTAGCATTGATAAAAACGGGCACATTGCCTATCTTGGAAAGGATGCGCGCCTCCGGAGCCAAAAAGGTACCCGGCTCCGGAACAGTCATATTCTTATAAAACTCTTCACATAATGCATTATTGTAACCGGGATTAGGTTCGAACCAGAAATCCATACCTTGATCCCGAATGGCCTGGAATGGCGTGAAGGGATTGGGCCACAAGCCATCATCGAACATATACCTCTCGTTTTTCACCCCCCTCTGTTGGATCGAGGCCTCCCACTTTGCCTGATTATCCCTGTCTATTTGGTCCCGGTCCCTACGTTTGGGCCGGACCGGCTGAACTTCTTCTACTCCACTGGAGGACCCCGCTACTGCCTTCCCTCTACCAATGTGTTGCCTTTTAGATGCCATGTCTTAAGGTTTTTGGGTTGAAAAATTTGGGTTTTTGGGTTTCCTGATCTGGAGATTTTGGTGGGTTAGAGAAAATTTGGTTCGGATAGAAAGGTAAAGGAGAATTAGAGGAATATTTCTGTGAATTTTGGTAGGGATTGGTGAAGGTTTGAGGGAGATATGGAGGTTTGAAGGTTAGGGTTTTGTGGGTAATGGAAATTTGGGTCGGAGGAAGAAGAAGAAGAATGAAGAAGAAGAGAAAAAGTGAAGAAAAGAGGGAGAGAGAGAGCATTTTATTTTTTTTTTTTTTCCAGACGGACCGGGAGCGCTACACCGTTTTTGGTGTAGCGCTACTGACGTCATTTTTTTTTTTTTTTTTTTGGAAAACTCTATTCTCTCTCTCTTACAACTGAATTTAATAGTGGGGCCAAAATTTGGGTTTCTTTTTGAGTAAAAGGTTTGGGGTTTCAAGGTTTGAGGTCAATTTTTTTTTTTTTTTTTTTTTCAAAGACCATGGCATCCAAAAGCAAGAATTTCATATTCCTCCTCAACCATAATGTTCCTTGATTCAGGTTTTTTAACGACTTGCACAGAGTTGGACCACCACACTGACACACCACCCAAACACCGGTCTCCTAAATTCGACACAGGAACTGACACAGACTGATTAAACATGGGATCAATGGGACACTTATAATGGTCAAATCATGCAAAAATGGCCTTGTTTCATCCCCTACACACGTCATCAACTCTCTCACATGCATATGAAACATTTAAATTATTATCTGTGGTACAAACGCCTACTATTTTATGCAAATGCGGAAAGTGAAGAACAAGGAAACATGGGATGCTTTTAAGGACATACTGTGCATAACGTGGAAACACCTACTCAAACTTGCTTATGGTGTAGGAATTACTCAAACGTGGAAGTCAGATATATGCATGTGAACAAGTTAAACAGGCAATCCACGAGACAAGAATCTAGCATGCTCATCTAACTCATACAAACAAGCATAACAAACGAATCCCCAGACTCAAAAATTAACCAAAAAGTTAAATAAAATTAAAAACGACCCCTAAACTACTAGCAACGCTCAAAACAAAAATACTCTGTACAAAGTACACCCCATCCCCCAACTTGAAAATTGCTCTGTCCTCAGAGCATGAAGACAAAACAGCAAAATAAAATAACAAAGGGATAGAGATGGACCGACGGATGGCAGCCAACCATCGCGACCCCGGCCGATGTATGGGGAATTTGCCATCATTGCCGCTGTTCGTCATCGAACCGCTCTCAAGATCCATGCCTGCAAAAGATGCAAGAACAACTACCTACTAGGCAACAAATGATGTCAGTAATGCCCGCATGTGAAAGCCGGGCCACAGCAAATAAAATAAGGGATAAATAAACCCACCAGACATTCACGCAGTCTCACGTGTCATACTTTTCTCCCCATCCCCCAACTTGAATTGAAGAGTGGGTGGCTATACAAGACCAAAATTTTTTTTTTTTTTTTTTTTTTTTGAGACAGAAAACAGCAAGAATAAACACAAATTACGAAGAATGAAGTAAAACTAACGAAACTCAGAATTTGCCCTTACTAACCGGAGCTGGGTACACGATCCTTATTTAAACAACGGCGTGCAAAGCTATGAGAAACCCAAGTCAATGATGGGTACCCCTATCGCTAGGGGCCGGGTCCACACTCAATTAAGAGCATGGTACGCGTGAGCTACCCGTCAGAACCGGATGCAAAAGCCTAAGTAACTGGGTCGTCCGAATACACAAGATCGACCAACTCCTCATCAGGTTCTCCCACTTCTAAAAATTCCAAAAACGGTTTCAGACGCTGCCCATTAACTTTGAACACATGATCATCCTTAGAATCACGGACATCAACTGAACCATTCGGATGCACTTGCACCACGACATAGGGACCTTTCCAACGGGACCTCAACTTCCCGGGAAACAGATGGAGACGCGAATTATAGAGCAATACTTTCTGACCAACTCTAAAGGTTTTGCGCTGAATATTCCTATCATGATACGCCTTAACCTTAGCCTTATAAATACTCGCATTCTCATACGCGTCATTCCGAAGCTCCTCGAGCTCACATAACTGCAATTTCCTATGCGCACCCACCACATCTAGACTCGAATTGATTTCCTGAATGGCCCAATAGGCCTTCTTTTCTAACTCAACTGGTAGGTGGCAGGCCTTACCGAAAACAAGCCGATAGGGTGAGGCACCCAACACGGTCTTATAAGCAGTGCGATAGGCCCACAACGCATTATTCAATCTGGTGGACCAATCCTTCCTAGTCACACCTACAGTTTTCTCCAAGATTCGCTTTATCTCTCTATTCGCTAACTCGGCCTGCCCATTAGTTTGGGGGTGATACGAAGTGGACACTTTGTGAGTGACTCTATACTCCCCCATTAACTTTTCAAACGACCGACTTGTGAAGTGCGTGCCCTGATCAGAGATAATGGCGCGTGGTACACCAAACCTCGACAAAATATTGGACTTAAGGAACTCTAGCACGACTCGCGACTCCATAGATTTAGTGGGTATCGCCTCTACCCACTTGGACACATAGTCCACTGCTACCAAAATATACTCGTAACCATGCGACATAGGTAATGGACCCATAAAGTCAATGCCCCAACAATCGAAAACCTCTAGCACAAGAATGGGTCGGAGGGGCATCTCCTGACGTGAAGACAATTTGCCAAGCCTTTGGCAACGGTCACATGACCTACAGAACGCATGAACAAGCTTAAACATATCCGGCCACCAAAAACCACACTGTAAAATCTTGGCGGTGGTCTTCTTCGCAGAGAAGTGACCACCGCACGCCTCGCTATGACAGAACTCTATAATCCCCTTCTGATCAGACTCGGGGACACATCTACGCACAATCTGGTCCGCACAGTACTTAAACAAATATGGGTCATCGAATATATACTGTCGGACACTCCTCAAAAATCGCTGCTTCTCTTGGGTAGACCAATGGGGAGGAATCTGCCCAGTCACCAAATAATTGGCAATATCAGCGTACCACGGACACTCATTAGCGGCGAACAACTGCTCATCTGGAAAAGAATCTCTAATGGGAAGATTCGAGGTGGGGTCCTCGAATTCCAGACGAGATAGATGGTCAGCCACTACATTCTCTACCCCCTTTTTATCCTTGATAATCAGGTGGAATTCCTGCAGCAACAGAATCCACCGAATGAGGCGAGCTTTCGCGTCCTGTTTAGTCATTAAGTACTTTAGGGCCGCATGATCGGTAAAAACCGTGATCTGCGAACCTACCAGGTAGGACCGAAACTTATCTAACGCAAACACCACCGCTAACAACTCCTTCTCGGTGGTGGTGTAGTTCATCTGCGCCTCATTCAAAGTCTTACTCGCATAGTATATCACACACGGGTCTTTCCCTCTCCTCTGCCCTAAAACAGCTCCGACTGCATAGTCAGAAGCATCGCACATCAACTCGAAGGGAAGACTCCAATCCGGGGACTGCACAATTGGCGGAGTTGTGAGACTCCGCTTTAACATCTGAAATGCCCCCTCACAAGCATCGGACCACACAAAAGGTGCGTCCTTTGCCAACAACTGACATAACGGGCGGGAGATAGCACTAAAGTCCTTAATGAACCGCCGGTAGAAACCAGCGTGTCCCAGAAATGAACGCACATCCTTAACAGACTTAGGTGTTGGGAGATTTCGGATTAAATCTATTTTGGCCTTATCCACCTCAATACCCTTGGAGGACACAATGTGTCCCAACACGATTCCTTGGGTAACCATGAAGTGGCATTTCTCCCAATTAAGCACCAAGTGCTTCTCCTCACATCTCTGTAAAACTTTTCCCAAATTTTCGAGGCACCCATCGAATGAATCTCCGAAGACCGAAAAATCATCCATGAATACCTCTACTATCCTTTCCACCATATCACTAAAGATCCCCATCATGCACCTGGAAAAGGTACCAGGTGCATTGCACAACCCAAAGGGCATGCGACGGTAAGCATAGGTTCCATATGGACATGTGAAAGTGGTCTTTTCCTGGTCCTCTAATGCGACCTCAATCTGGTTATACCCCGAATAACCATCCAAAAAGCAGTAAAAGGCCCGACCCGCTACCCTCTCTAAAATCTGATCAATGAAAGGAAGAGGAAAATGGTCTTTCCGTGTGCTCGCATTGAGCTTCCGGTAATCTATGCAAACTCTCCATCCTGTGGGAACTCGGGTCGGCACTAAAACTCCCTCGTCGTTGGTCACGACGGTCACTCCTGCCTTCTTAGGCACCACTTGCACGGGGCTCACCCATTCACTATGAGCAACTGGGTATATGATCCCCGCGTCTAACAACTTAAGCACCTCAGCCCTAACCACGTCTTTCATGTTGGGGTTAAGACGCCGCTGAGGTTGCCTGGAAGGCTTGACACTATCCTCAAGAATGATGCGGTGTGTACACACCGTTGGGCTTATGCCATGCAAATCCGCTATGGTCCAGCCAATCGCGCCCATGTGCTCTCTCAACAAACTTAGCAGCTTCCTCTCTTGATCTTCCTCGAGGATGATGGAGATCACAACCGGATAGGTATCATTGCCTTTCAAAAAGGCATATTTAAGCGTGTCCGGTAGAGGTTTTAACTCGGTTTAGGCGGCCGACAGATGACGGAAGAACTTTGAGCGGAGGGTCGCCCAATGGCTCAAACATAGGGTCATGAGTGACCCCACACATCTCCTCACATGACTCCTCATCATCTAGCAAGTCTAACAAATTCACTACCTCTGCCGAGTCCAAAAATGATGTTTCCTCGGAGGTAAGAGCTACCTCCAAAGGGTCCTTATACAGATCAGTATCGATATGCTCTGGACCAATGTGTCAATCGACACAACTCCTCGACTCCTCCTCATCATCCTCTAAAGTGCTCACATCAACACATCCACCTCCATTCTCTCTTCTCACTGAGATAACTGGACCTTGCCGGTTTTGCGCGCTCATAACGGCGTTGGAGGTGGCTAGGAAAGGACGCCCTAAGATGATGGGAGTCTTCTCTAAAGCCTCACGACCGGGACTAATGTCTAGAACAATGAAATCAGCGGGGAATTGAAACTCCCCTACCCGGATCAACACATCCTCTACCACTCCCTTGGGCACTCTAATACTCCGGTCACCCAACCTAGCGTGGTGGAGTCTCACCGAGGTCACCTAGGCCCAATCTCAAGTATCTTTGAATAAGGGAGCAAATTAACACTCGCTCCCAAATCCAACAATGCCTTGTCAAAGTTCGACTGCTATGGCTATGGGAATGGTAGGACACCCGGATCCTTGCACTTGGCAGGAATCTCGGTCTGCAAAATGGAGCTCACTTGCTCCCTCAGAACCACGTTGTTCTGACTCTTGCGCTTGGGTGTGCAAAGGTCCTTCAACACCTTAGCACACTGGGGAAAGGACTCTATAGCCTCCATTAGAGTAATAGGGAATTGCACCCTCTTAAAAAGGTCTAACATCTTATTGTTCATGCTCTGTTTAGGCTTTACTCGCCGCCCGTTGGGGAAATGGAGCTAACGGTCTTGTCGGGCGGCGTTTGAGTCGTGGGGGTGCGACGGCAGCTCCCCACCTCGGTGTGACTCCTCTCTCTCACTTACTTCTTCCCGAGGCACCCTAGCAGATCAAACGACCTCGGACTCAATAACTGGCTCCGGGGTTGGAGCCTGCCTTAGTGTTGGCTGAATGGTCTTATCAATGGTTTTCCCACTCCTTAGAATGGTAACTGCTTTAGCCTCTTCCCCGATTTTGCCCTTGAGCATTGGGACTCAAGGATGTCCCAAATAATGGGCCCCCGCCCGACTCCCTGGGCCGGAAACCTACCCTTTTCTGTTGCATCCGACTAATTACCGCAGTGAGTTGTGTCATTTGGGCCGTAAGGCCCCAATTTGTTTACCCGGTATCGGTCAAAAGTCAACTGAGATCGCATTAAGGAATTCATGGAATCCTCAATACGGGGTGGTGTAGTCTGCGCATATCCCGGGGCGGACCACGAGTGGATGGGCCTCCCCACCTTGCCGTGGGTCGGTAGTTGTAAGGAATTACTTGGCCTTGCGGAGGCCTCGGGTGCTTGGGACGATGAAATCATTGCATTGCGGCGGAGGCGGCGCAGGAGTTGCGCTTGACCTCCACTGCGGGTCTATGGTCCGACCACCCTAAGTTTGGATGGTCTCTCCATCCCGGATTATATGTGTTTGAATAAGGGTCCCAATTCCTCACAAAGATTTACCTCTTCCCGATTATTCGACTCGCTCCCCTTAGCAAAAAAAATCTGGGCACACATTTGCAATGTGCCCCTTACACTCACACCACACACGACTTCCTCTATACCGACCTCATGCACGGACGAGTCTCGCCTAACTTCTAATTCCTCTAGCTTCGCGCCATCTTTTCAACTCCGGGTCCGGAGTCGGGTCACGTATGGTAACGGGATAACATTGGACCCGGAAAGGTCCGACCGATCAAAATCGAGAGGGTTCTAATGCCCTCCGCCTATCTCGCTAGGTCATCCGTAAAATCCCAACCCTCATCCGCAGCTTTTGGACAAGAAGTCGTTCCCTTTACAAGAATACTCTATGTCTTTGGATTGTCTCAACGTTGAGACCTGTGAAAGAATTCGACCAACCGTATCTTCTCAAAACCAGATGTGGCATTCTTAGGAGCAAATCTTTGAACCGCTCCCATGCCTTCACAAAGGACTCTCCCCTCTCTTGCCTAAAGCCTTGGATTTGACGCCTTAAACTATTAGTTTTAGCCTCGAAAAAATATTTCTGTAAAATGCATCACGCACATGCGCCCATGTGGTGAGGGACTGAGACTTTTGCATTCTGAACCATCTAAGTGCGCCATCTTTTAAAGTTGCCTCAAACAGATTGAGGCAGGCATTATCGTATTGGGTAGTAGTCGCCAGGTTGCGCACTAACCCCTCAAACGTCCGCACATGTTCATACGGATCATCAGACTCTCTCCCATAAAAGTTAGGGAGGCTATTCAGGACACCAGGTTTTACAGTGAAGGCATTGCGTGCCTCCTGTGTCTCTCGAGGAAACACAATCGGCCCGGGAGGAGTGGTCCTCTCAGGATGAAGGTGTTCTCTCAAAGACGGCTGATTAGCTAATCGCTGGTCTGCCATCTCGTCTCTCTCGGACTCTAGCTCAGAAACTGACTCAGATGCTGGCTGGTAAAGCGGATTACTGACACTAACTGACTCAAATGGCAACTCTATATAAAAATCACTAATTGGAATAGACTCTAACTGATGCTCAGCTGAGTCTGACTCTGAACTAGAAGATGAAAAACTAGACAAAACAGGTTGACTTGACTCCAGTTCTCTTTTCACTAACCGATGTGTCGGGTCGCGATAATAGAGAGGGTCCTGTTTTCGACCTATGGTGACTTGACTAAAAGACAAAATTAACTACGACTCTACACTAACACTGTTTGAACACACGTCACCGTCCCCGGCAACGGCGCCAAAATTTGGTATGTCGTTTTCGTACCAAAAATATAATTTATAAAACAGGGAATTAACTATTATTCCCCGGCAACGGCGCCAAAATTTGGTATGTCGTTTTCGTACCAAAAATATAATTTATAAAACAGGGAATTAACTATTATTCCGAAGAATAGTGGTTAAGTCCGAGATCGTCCACGGAGAGTAAAAAGCTAAGTTGCGGTACTTTCAATTAATTTCTAATTTAATTATGAGAGCAAGAGAAATTTGATTTGGATTTGATTGAACTAATGATTAAACTAAAATTAACTAGAAAGCGATTAAAGTTTAAAAAACAAGTGAGAGAAGGGACTAGGGTTTCCGATTCAACCTCCCCTCATAATATAATTGCGGCGAAATCTAGGGTTTTGTTCAACATATAACCAGATCACCGTTGGGGTAGCAATTCCTAGCGATAATCCCCAAAAGTATAATCAAGACTCGTACTCCGTATAGACTATCTCAACACGGCACGGATCGTCTCACCGGACTTAACGGGCGGCACGACCCGTCTCACGTCGTATAATCTATCTCAGAAACTATCCCGAAACATTAAAAACAGTTGCACAACGGTGTTTGATATCATGACTACAAACACGATATGAAAATAAAACAATTAAAACTTTCATAAAAATAATGAAACATCCATTGTTGCACAAATAACGTTGAATGCAAGACCCTAAAAATCTATACAACCATATTATTCGGAGAGATATCCTCGTTACCCTAGCCGGAGAATTTAGCCGCTCATGGAGTTAAACTCCAATTTCCAGCCGCAGCCGTGTGCGGCTCCTGTTATGCGAGAAGAAGTGATCCCCGAACCAAACCCTCGCAGCCTTTTTATACCTTACCACTGACCGACTTCCTCCTTAAAGAAAGGAAACCCTTTTCGAATTAGACTCGGCCCACTAACGATTTAAATAAACTTATAATCTTGATCATCACGTTTTTTTCCTTCTCTGGCCCACAAGCAGTGCACCTCCAAACTCCTATTTCATTTCTAAGTCAATAGCCCAATTCCAAGTTCAACCCAATTATGAATACGGTGATCGACTGCCTTGTAAATTTCCGTAATCCTCACAACTGGACTTGGCTTGCATCAATTATCATCAACGGTCAAGATGGTTGGTCTGATTGCTCTTGACGCTTAACTTCCCAATTTAGCACCGTGTTCCATTTAATTGTTCCATAAGTCCTAAAACAAGAAAAACGAGTATGAAGCTCCAAGTAATATATTGAAAAGGGCGTAACAACAATAAATTAGGGGCCGCCAATGGGTACATTTGCGCTCCTATCACAACCCCCAACTTACAATTTGCTGTCCCTAGCAAATAAAAGAATAGAAAAACTAATCAAAAGCAAACTAAGGATATGTCTTTTAAACCCCCGGGCGGCCCCGGTAGGACGAGTGAAGTCTCGTGAGGGTTTTCAGCGGTGATCACCCACAAAACACTGTGCATCCACTCACATGGAATTCGGAAACCTGCAAGACGACTCACTAATACCTCAAACAGAGAGTATGAAGTTATTGCAAAGATATAACGGACATAAACAATTCTAAATACTTTTAAGTCGTGAAAATAAAGCATGGCACCTAAATTTAGTGTGTGTGTGTGTGCACATATATAGGCCCCAATCAAAAAGTAAGAAACAATCAAAAGCTATCTCCGGACCGAGGCTCGACTTCAAATCTCACCGTGTCATGCACTCACAAATAAAATCACTTGAAACATGGTGCATATTGTGTACTCTCAATGTGTGCGGGCGGAGATTGTGCAATAAGAAATCAAAGTACCCCGCACACTTTGACACGAAAAGAATGCATTATAATGTGGACACACGATCTCATGAATGAAATGCCAAGTACCAAAACTAATCTCTATCCACCAGTCCACAACCCATTGCCCCTAGGATCAAATAGGACTTCAATTCCGGTTGTAGCGTTAGGTAAGGAAAATGTTGTAGGGCTAGGTAAAACAATCCAGTGTCTGAGAATAGGCACATCACTAACATAGGACAAGGCTAATTTAACAATATGCGCCCTCTTTTCATCAATTTCACCACATCTCTCTTTCTCCTTACAACACAGTTCCACAATGAAGTCACTTGTTTCTTTCTTTCAACAACAAATTAGTGTGTCCCCACTTTTTTTCTTTCTTTTCCAATATTTTTTTTTTCATTCAATTTTCTCTTCTTCTCTTTTTTTTTTTTTCAATTGGGAAAAACACCACCATTCAAGCGCACATTTCTCAATTATACTCACTCCATTCTCTTAAAAAAAATAACCCGCATATTTGTCATTCTCAAGACACGATATAGATAGTGGAGCTCAACAAAGAAAGGGCACTATGCAAAGGGCTCAACATGGCTTACAAGGGTTAAGCATTTTGAGAAAAAGAAACAAACAGGCTCAAAATAGCAAAAATTGCCTATTATCCTCTCCTAGGGGCAATACAACCATGAATTCATACCAAACCCAAGAGATAAGTAACAAGCAATATGTTTCAATACTTGGCAGCAAGAATAATGAGACCAACGACTTGACTCTTTTCATGACAAACAAAGAGTTTCTGTGACACCACTCCAAAGAAAGATAAGGCTCTAAAGCTCACTCGGGCATAAGTCTCCACTAAACTAGCCATTGAGAACAATCAAAATGTAACTCACAAAATGACCAAGGCCCAATGAATGTGAAGTGCAAAAGGTGCTAAAAGTAAGTGCCACGATAAATCTCCACAAAAGACTAGCAAAAAGAACCATTATGCCACAAAATATCTAAGCAATAAGTAACACACCTCTACTTAAGCTATCAACAGTCAATCTCAACTAATCCCAAATTACATGCAAAGAGGATCCACTATTTGTTTTTCAAATTTTCCATTTTTTTTTTTGGAAGAATAAAAATAAAAATAAAAGTAAGACTCAAAAATCCGAAGGGATCCCACCCCCAACTTGAACTAGACAATGCCCTCATTGGCGATTAGATAGATATAATATAGCAAGCCAAGTGCAAGAGAAAAGGGAAGAGAACACCTCAAAAGTGGACGACGGCAAGCCTAACAAAGATACGGGGCAAAGAACACCCCCAACTTAAACCAAAGCAACCTGCACATTAGTCCAAAACAAAACAAAACACAAGAATACAAAAACAAAACTATCTAAAAGGAATGGGAAAAAAAATAAAAATAAAACAAGAAGGAAAAGAAAAAAGAAAAAAGAAACTAAAAAATAAATTTTTTTTTACTATACTCACACAAATTTCTAGCTTCTATCACCACACGAATAGCTACTGCGATGAACATGTCACTCCATTCTAAGCTCTGTATCAAGTATTGAACTCGACCGTTCCACAAGATAAGATACTTCGAGTATCTTAATTGCATAAGTCGCTTTTGGAACTTAAATTCCACCAAGTGCATAATCCGAACCAAATCAATTTTTAAACTGTTGACGATATCTACTAAACTGGGATGGGAAGCCAAATCAAAACCATCAACACCAAGAAAATCGATTAGTTCTACTCTTTGAAAATCTTGTAATGGTGGAGACTTAATAGGAATGTTGACATTATCTACAACCGAGAGTATTTGATTATCGAGTTCAATTGGACTTTGGACAATTATCGGCAATGATTCTTCAAGTGGTTCTGCATGGAAAGGCATAGCATGTGTATAAATAGAATGCTCTTGAGGAGAACATTGGACATTAAGCTCATCACTACCTTCAAATTTCAAAACTTTTTCCAATTCTAATTCACCCTCCTCATTATTAACAATTGGCTCTATTTTTTCACCTACCACAGCATAAGAATTGGTTAATTCAAAATCTTCAATTTCAACGCAACATTGGGGCTTTTGAGCCAATTCATCAAAACAGTCCCAACTCTCTTCAGCATCTTTACTATGAAATTCACCATTAGACATGATATCAACAAACTTGCGCGTCTTAGAATTTAAACTTTGGTAAAAAGTATTCATAAGGTGCCCAAGTTCACACTTAAAACGCGACCAAGAGAGTAGTAAACATTTAAACCGCCACCAACATTTTGAAAAAGGCTCCTCATCTCGTTGATAAAAATTTGAGACTTTTTGTAATAGCATATGAGTCTCGTACATAGGGCAGTAATCATCGAAAAATTGCTTTTGCATCTCAGCCCATGTACAATTTGATCTTAGACTCAAAGAATAAAACCAATCCTTAGCACTACCGCGCAAAGATAATGGAAATAATCTGAGTAGGTCGACTTCATCACTTAAACAAAGGTCCTCAAGTTTTTCAATATGCTCGCATGGGTTTTCAGAGTCTAAGCCAAGAAAAATAGAAAGCGGATAAATAACTTCGGGCTTCAACTCAAGGCTTTGTGCACTAGGAGAAAAACTCTCATATGATGGAGGATATGGTATTGTTGTTTGCCAATAATTGGGCAAAGGTTCCACCGAACTTTGAAATGGAACTCCAAACTCTCCATAGTAATCTCTCAAATAACTCATTTTTTTTATAAAAAAAAAAATATTTTTTTAATGCAAAAAGGAAAAAAAAATCTTTTAATGCAAACTAATCTACTGAAATAGGTAAAAAATAAAAAAATAAAAAATAAAAAACTAAACTAAACTCACGATGCTATTGGCAAAAATTCCTTAACTGCATTGGACTTCCTCAAACACCACGCAACTGTAACTTCAAATTCGACCTGCATGAAGTTAAGAAACCTGCACCAACGAAACAACTACAAAAAGAAATAAAAAATAAAATAAAATAATACTACTAATAAAAAATAAATTATAAACTAAGAATCAAACTAAAAACAAATTGAAAATACGCAACCGTGTTTTTACTCCCCGGCAACGGCGCCAAAAATGCTTGACCGTTCGGGTGATTAATAATTAACTAATATTTCGTCCCAAGCGTAGGACTATCGACCGGTGCAGCACAATAAATCCGGAAGTACCGGAGTCGAACCACAGAGACGGTCTACGGTGTTGACCCAAACAATGCTAGATTCTATGTTCGCAAATGGCTCTCAGGTAGCCACCCCTTGTTCAGATGACTGATTTAATTAACTAAATTAAACTGATTAAATTATTGGACTCTTAATTAAAACAAAGAGCACAGCCGTGGGCACTACAGTGTCCGCAACTAGCCTAATCCACATTCACTCGGGCCACAATTATTTAATTAATAGGTTTAACAATTTGAAAAGAATTCCCAACAAATGCGCACCACTTGTCACCAACCACTGCGCGCATTTGGGAATTGGCAATGCCCGGGTTCGTTTGTTAGAAAAGATTTCGTATTGAAAAACTGCGCATTAATTTGAATGATTCGGCACCGAGGTGGAGCGCGAATTAGCCTAGCCACGGGACACCTTCGTCCCGCGGCCGCACTCAATACGACTACTCACACATATTGAAATATATTGCAGAAGATGAATAGAAACTAAAACTAATCATGCTTTGAATAGATAAAATACAAAACCAATGGAAAACGATACCGTAATTGCAAAGGCAAAATTAATCCTGATATTCGATCAGCAAAACAATCTTGAAACTGGAATTCTGGAAATTAACTTGAAAGCGTAACACTGAACGAAGAACTTCCGCTCTGCAGCCGAAAACTTGAGAACTTAAAACCTAGGTAAAATTCGTGGAACCCTAATCTAGGTTAAAACATGAGTATTTATACTTAATCTCGTAATCCTCGTGAAAATCCAACGAAAATTCGGAAGTTAACTATGCGCAATATCCATACGACAGCGTTTACTGTGCGATCTAGTCATCCGGTAGCGCTACACAAGAATCCTAGTAGCGCTACCGCTTTGCTTCGGGCGTGCGTTGACCGATGTACAGCCCGTTGACCGAACCTCTAACGAACCGGTAGCGCTACACCCTTTTTGGTGTAGCGCTCAAGGACTCTCTGTTCAGTTTTTGCACCTTTTTGTGCCCAATTTGAGCGCTCCAAGGAATTGGGGTAGCGCTCCCGACGGTTTTCGACCACTTCCATGCATAATCCGCTCGTCTCCAACTCCTGATCGACGTGCATGCCCTTCCAACGCATCAAAATCACACTTACGCCCCTCAAATACCTGCAAATCCCTTTCAACACCAAAAATACCACGTGCACAAATTAATTGGAACATAAAGCTCGAAACGCACGTCTAACATGCTAAAATCCCCTACTTAGGCGCTCGGAAGCAAGCTTCCTACGCGCCTATCACTATTCATGTAATACAAGTAAGTATTTCCAAAGAAAAGATTTGCACAAAAGATATCCAACGCACTACGATTAAAGTTCCACATAATCTACTGCATCCCAATTAATTTTTTTAAAAAGAAATGTTTTACAAATAGAAGTATTGCATAAATTATTTCTAAATTATTTAAGGTGTAATTATTTCAGAGAAAACTATTATTGTGATCCTTATAAACATTTTAAACGTGAATAGCACCGTCGTTCCGTCCTTGAGGGTAGATTAACACGTATCGTGTGACATAGCATAGAAATTACTCCATGGGCTGCATTCCCCTCATAAAATTCGTGTCAGTTGTTATTAATATACTGGGACGTGTACGGGTGGGAATTTCGACACGACACGCAACCCATATAATATATATAAGAAGGTTAAGGTCGGTTATTTTTTGCACAACACACGAATATGACACGACACCTAAAAAAAGCTACTAAACATGTTATGACAGAGTTAAGATAATTTTAACACAAATGCGAAACGACACGACACGAATACGATGCGATGCATGGTGCCCATCCCTTGGGACGTGTCCATATGTCCGCAATGGAAAGAGGATCGATTTTACTTGTAACATTGTCGGGGAAGAAATTATTAAAATAAGATAAGGTGACTGATTTTTAAACTCCTTTTTTTTTTATATAGAATTTCTATGGGATCTACTAGGGTTTCCACGGATCGGTTCCGGCCGGATCGGTTCGGTTCGGTTCTCGATCCGATCCGCTCGTGACGAATTGTCGTTTTTAAGATCCGCAACCGTCTATAGATGTCATACGGATGGATCGGTTCGGTTGCGGATTGAGCGGATCAGGCGGATTTGGCGGATCAAAGAAGGATTATTAGACGGATTGGACGGATCGAGCGGATCGAACCAGAACCGATTCGATCAGAACCGAACCGAACCGTACCCGTCAAAATAAAAATATTATGATCCGCATCCATCCGTAACCTACCTCAGGTGAGTAAACGGACGGATCGGTTTGGACGGTTTGGGCGGATTGATCGGATTGGGCGATCCGTTGGACAACCCTAGGATCTAGTACCACTGCATGTTTGCATTATTGAGAACTGAGAAACTTGTATACATGTAAACTTCCAAGACCATGGTCCCGCTCCCGTATAGATAAGATAAGGCGACTGATTTTTAAACTTTTTTTTTTCTTTAATTAGAGTTATCCTCTGGGAAAAAAAAATGCGCTTCAACCCAAGGGATAAATCAAATCTAGACATATTGAATTTGAAACTTGGCAATCTCTTAGGTTCAAGATACAAGAGAGAATTTTTTTGTAATCTCTATCCCGGGCGTAGATGGTATTTCTTAATTTGACCGGACCAGATAAAGGAATAGTTGACGTGTGGGGGTGAGATCTCCAAGCACTACTAGTCAATACGATACTAAGTAAGAGGGGTACGTTGGGTCGATTATTGTTTGACACGTACATGAATATGCATGACACGCCCCGTCAATACGAAAAATTATGCATGTAACTTGATAATTAAGGACACATATAGCCGTTTAATTTTCCGTATCGACTCGTTAATCACAAATGACACCACTCAAAAACGATACGGCACAAAGCCGACTTTGCCAGCCCATAGCCCCTACTTGTGTTTCTTTAAAGATTACTTTGATTGTTTTGAATTTCTTAATCAGTTGAAGATTTGATTTCCCAAAATCACATTTTGTCAGATTCTATACAAAAATTTCAACGTAATTATGGAAGACAAGACATGCATGTTATTATGCAACCCATTACGAAACACTTTTTCAAGAAAAAACTTGCTGAATATTGAATTTCCCTAATCACTCTGTTTCCAGCCTATAAAGTCCAAAATTAATGAAATTCATTTAGGCTAGTATCCTAATTAGTTCGGGAGCATAACTTCTTATTCCATAGTTATTCCATAGTTGTTAGTTTATTGTTTAAAGAATTACTCTAAGGTCCATTGTAACTTTTTGTAACATGTCTAGTTCACCTCTTAGTTCTATAACTATTCTAATCCACATTTTTGCAATTTCTAAGGTGTAAGGTCTATTCTCCATTTTTAATAGACAAATATACACTCACATTAAATTTAATACATAATATACTTTCATAGGGTACCATAAGATTTTAGGCACTTTTATAGGGTACTCTAGGGTTTAGGGTGCACTTTCCTATTATAGGGTTTTTAATGGTTTAGGCACTTTCATAGGGGACCCTAGGGTTTAGGCACTTTCATATAGTATCCTAGGGTATAGGGTGCCCTTTCCTATTATAAGTTTTTTTAGTGGTTTAGACATTTTCATAGGGTACCCTAGAATTTTAGGCACTTTTATAGGGTACCCTAGCAAAAAAAAAAAAAAGGGTCACAAAGAAAGAGCATGTGACGGAACACATGCCCAGCATGTCGCCATCACCCCAGGGTTTTGCTTTTAATGACCCAGGACCCCCCTCTCTCTCTCTCTCTTACTTTTCTGATTTTTTGGAAACCACCCTTAGGAAACCGCCCTGCGGAAACCGAACACATGTCCAACATGTCGCCATCACCCTCAAGGTTTTGCTTTTAACCGAGGGTTTTTTTTTGTCTTTTGCTCACGCGTGTGGACTGCTTATCTTAGGAAATTATGTTGTGGACTAGAAGTATTAGGAAATAGCTATAGTAGACCCTATACAATTCTCCTATTATTGTTTTAGTTGCAATCGTACCTAAGTATTTAATTTTGAGACCTATGTATAGTTGTGGTTTAAGGAATTTGTCAAATCATACTTTGGTTTTGCTAATTTTTTTCTTGAGATTTTATCATTTTCTATGATTATGATATTATTAAATGTCCTCATTTTTTTTATTGGTTAAATAAGTTGCTAGTGTTGTTATGTGCATATTATAACTAATAAGGATCTTAATAGTATTAATCCGAACACGATACTTTTTAAAGCAGTTTGGATTAGTATTAAGATATTTGACATTTTTTTTTTTTTTTTTTTTGAGAAAGCAAAAAAAGATATATATTAAATGAAAATAAAAGGACAGTACCGGTCCACAAGTACAAAACAAAAAACAAAAAACAAAAAAACATAAAATTACAACAAAAAAATAGAAAATACAACTCGAGGTGTCAAACGTGCGTGTTGTGCTATTCAACTTCTGTGCAGACCGTGTTTCGTGCCATGCTCATTTACTTCATCGTGCCATGGCGTGCCGTGCCGTGCCATTTTACTTTATCGTGTCGTGCCTTTTTTAAGTCGTGCCGTGTCGTGTCGTGCCCGATTAATTAATCATGACGTGCTGTGCCGGCCCATTGACTTAATTGTGTCGTGCTGTGCCGTGCCTTTTTTTATCGTGTCGTGCCCGTGCCTTCTTTGTCATGTCGTGCCGTGCCTTTCTATCGTGTTGTGTTGTGCCGTGCTTTTTTTAAACCGTGTCGTGCCGTGCCTTTTTAAATCGTGTTGTTTACAGTTTACTTAATTGTGTTTGACATGTTTTATGTTAATAGGTGTTTTGACACGAATCCGAAAAACCAAATTGCCGGACAATGGAGGTTGGGGCAATTAATTGGGGAGCAATGGTGCACTTTTTGTCTTTGAACCAAGACAAGTGATCATGATAGGACACGAATATGGCGTGACACAACATGATTCTCACCTTTAAAGATGTGTGTAAACTAGCCCGAATATCTCTGACCCTCGAATCTAAAATTTTAATTTTATTTTTTGTCTTTGAATCAAGACAAGTGATCATGAGAAATCCACGTTTAAATGATGATTCGCCAAATGACCATAGCAGGGATGGAGTCAGAGGGTGGCCAATAGGAGTGGTCGCCACTGCAAGAAGAAAAAAAAACTCCTAGGATTATATTGGGGGAGAAAAAAAAATATCTTCCTATGAATTATATAGACTCACCCCTACAAAGTATTTTGAAAAAAATATCCGCCCATGCATAGTGAAATTCCTGGGTCCGTTTGTCGAGACGTCGACCATAGAACATTGGAAATGACAACACAAACAACGTACAATAATAATCGATATATATTCAAGGTTTTTTTTTTTTTTTTTAGGAATGGTCCTCAATGTATTAGTGAAATGTCAATTTGAACAACCTAAACTCTTTTAGATTTTATATTACGTGTAATAATTTTTTCTCGAGTTTGTTTGCACACTTATTCCTATATTGTGAACATCCATCAAATCCAAAAAATTCGCAATTGAATACCTAATATATTAGCTTAAAACAAAGTACATACTCTTAATGACAAATTTTTTTAAAAAAATAGAGAGCAAAAAGTACCTATTGGTATGGATTTCGTGCTCTGGCTTTTCTCTGAACAACAATCAACTCTATATGAACACTAATCAGGAAAAAAATTATACAAGTAATCCATATAATAGCTTAGCCCAGTTTTTGAATCTTATACATCTATTTATCTTTAGGGTGCTGATTTTGGGGCTCCCTTTTTTTATGCAAGCACTCCAATATTTAATGAAGTTACAAAACTACCCTTTTTAAGATATAAAAATTACTGAAGGCACTCCCCCCAAATTATCTCCTCATTTACTAAGGCACTCCAAACGGAAAAATGAACCAAAACCAAACATAAACATTAGGTTCTAAACATTAACATTACGTTCCAAACATTAAACATTCACAACATAAACATTAGGTTTCGAACATTAAATATGCATTTATGTCAGATTGCTTCACCCCACTTTGCAAAAAAAAAAAACACACTACATATTGCTAGATCTCCAAAATAAACAACACACAATTGAACATTTTGATGCTGCAAAATCTTCATAACGGTTGCAACACAAGATCTTTATATTTTCATACTCATTATCTACCATTTTTCCCTCAAAATCTTCATAACGGCCACAAATCTACATTTTAAAACTCATAGTGAGATAACTCTTGAGAGGATAGGTAACAGAACTCTCAAGAGACTTTGCATGGACAAAATGATGGTTTAAGCTCACTCTTTTATAAAACGCATCCTCCGCCAGGTATGAACCCTCATTTTTAAATTTCTATTGATCAGCCATTATCAATATAAAACCAACCATCAAGAAAATTACAAGTTTTAAGGAGTATAAAAGAAGCAAGTAGCATTGTAATTAATGACAAAGGTAATTAATTATAACATTATGTTTAATAGAGTACTCTCACATCTACAATATCTTGAATGTATCGATTTTTTTCAATGATTTTGAATGACCATTCTAACAAAAATTCCTTAAGGCACCGAAACAATCATTGGGTCTAGTCGTCTAGAACGAAATTGGAGCGTCACTTAAATGGTGCCCCTAAATACAAAATATCATCCTGATAAACGGCGGAAGCATGTCGATATAAGTGGGGTCACTTGACCCTACTCACTCTAATTTCTGGTAAGAATATTTGATAGTTGTAGCCAATTTGCTTTTATGACCCCACAAAAAAATTACAAAATTGCCTGAACCTACTAGTTAGTGCATATAGCATTTCTGTCAATTGTAACATATTATTTCAAGGGCTTATTTACCTTTTTAGTCCCCAAAGTATTCGCGAAATGTCAATTTGGTCCCCAATATTCAAATCGTGTCTATCGAGTCCCCAATGTTCACAATGTGTGTTTAAATGGTCCCTGTGTCTAACTCCGTCCGTCTTCTCCGTCAAATGCAGGGGTAATTTCAAAACTTCACCCCCACAGACACTTCATGGCCGGCTTATTTACCTTTTTAGTCCCCAAAGTATTTGCGAAATGTCAATTTGGTCCCCAATATTCAAATCGCAAAAAAAAATCAGAGAAGGAACATCGTTGGTCGATCTTGCTTGAAGATGCTGTTCAAATAAATCTCGCTTCAAGATGTATTGTTGGTTGATCTCGCTTGAAGAGGCCTCCCATGGGCGATTTATCGATCTGGGGCAATTTTGGACCAGACCTTGCAGAATATGAGAGAGAGAGAGAGAGAGAGAGAGAGAGAGAGAGAGGAGGAGGAGGAGGAGGAGGAGGAGAAAAAAAGAAAAATAAAATGGATCGGTTCAAAATCTGGAGATGTAAAAAAGACAAAAATCCCTCAATAATCTGTTTTTTACAGAGCAAGAAAAACAAACAGTAAACCCATAAGCATTTTCAAATGTAAACCCATAAGCATAGAGCTAGAATACAAGAAATTTCCAAGATCCCATCTCGGTTCTCACTTCTCGACGGCGACACAGTGGCTGTACTGGCTGGTGGTACATATCTGGCTGGTCCGGAATTGCCCCAGATCGATAAATCGCCCATGGGAGGCCTCTTCAAGCGAGATCAACCAACAATTCATCTTGAAGCGAGATTTATTTGAACAACATCTTCAAGCAAGATCGACCAACAATGTTCCTTCTCTGATTTTTTTTTTTGCGATTTGAATATTGGGGACAAAATTGACATTTCGCAAATACTTTGGGGACTAAAAAGGTAAATAAGCCGGCCATGAAATGTTTGTGGGGGTGAAGTTTGGAAATTACCCCTGCATTTGACGGAGAAGACGGGCGGAGTTAGACACAGGGACCATTTAAACACACATTGTGCACATTGGGGACTCAATAGACACGATTTGAATATTGGGGACCAAATTGACATTTTGCGAATACCTTGGGGACTAAAAAGGTAAATAGGCCCTATTTCAAGTTAATCTATAAAATATTGGCTCAATAGAATAACAATAATTGCTTAATATATTGTCGAACTTTTTAAAGTTGGTCATAAGGGAACTTTTTAAAGTTTTGGTCATAGTTCATAGAGACGGTTTAATGATACACAAAAACTTGACAAACAATTATCAAATGCATAAAAATTGAACAAGGACAAGAAATAATTCAAAATAATTATTTAGCCAAACTAGGCCTTATTGCATGCAGGGACGGAGCCAGGATTTTGGCGTAGGGGGGACGGATACAAACAATAAAAAAAAATTAAAATATGACAATGATATGAATTTTTACTAACTCAAAAAAAAAAATTAAATAAATAACACCAATACATATGAAACTAAACATGTTTTTAATATCAACTTAGATTGCAAAAGATATTAACGTTTATCTAATCCTATCTAGTATTTACTGAAAATCAGGTATCAGACCACATTAAATGAGCCTTAGTTCTTAAAAATGAACGTTCCCTGAGTCCCTGACTTTAAGTGAGTTGGGTTATAAATTTTGGGTCTTGTTTTGTTTAAAAGAAATGTAATTAAACTTCATTAAAACCAATTTTAGTACAAAGTTGTTTCATAACTTGATAAATATTAAAGTTGTTATTATTATTATTTTTTTAATGAAAAAACGGAGGGGGGACGGGACTATATAGTTTGATGATAAATTTCTTTTTTTCAATGTAATAGTACGAATTTTTTAAAATGTATGGGGGACGCCTGCCCCTATTAGCCCCTCTCTGGCTTCATCCTTGATTGCATGTCAAGAAGCCCTATTGTCAAGGAAGGATAGACTTTTGCCAAAACAATGTAATATTGACAATCCTTCTACGTACATTATGGAATTGAGGTACCTCAATGAGAGCAAAGAGAAAAAGATTCATTATTTACGTTTTATGAAAATTTCAATGAAAATCAGGATAGCGCGAGAAACTTCGGCCAGAGGGGGGTCGCTAGATTTGGTATAGTTGGCCTTTATCAAAAAAATTTAGAACTAAATTAGAGTTTTTTAAGAATCAGTGAAATTTCACTAACTTTTGAGGTCACCGGCCGGGAGGTGTTTCTGGGCGGAGGTGGGAGGAAATGATGAGAAGATAACAAAGACTAAGAATTGTTTTTAGTGAAATTTCACTAATATTTGAAGAGGTTTAATTATTTCCATCAAAAAGTTTAGAAGGCATGGTATCCTCGCTCATACATTTTTTGTTTTGCCTGGGATTGGTGGGAATTAATTCCCCAACGCTAGACCAGTTCGCTGACCGCCCGTATTCTCCTCTCCTCACTACAAGAAAGTTGAGATACCCAGCGGGCAAAAACGTTGGTAAAGGTGCCTCAAAACACTGCTATAGACATGCTTAGATCCGTCCTTGGCTTAGATAAATTTTCATCATATTTCGCTAGCCTCCACCCATATGACAAACAATCCTACTATTATAACAGGCCACGAAGTAAGAGAAAACAAACCTACATGGAACATTCAAACAGGGGAAAAAAGAAAAAGAAAAAGATCCTTGTGCTTTAGAACATAGTATCATTAAAGGTACGTGCTTTTACATGGAACCAAACACCATGTAGGTCATGGCTCTCAATGTGAAGTGCGTAATCGGATATCATCCATTATTCATACGTACTCTTATAACACGGTGCACGGATATCATAAATGGCACCTATAAGTTATAACGTTATTTCCCTAGCTCCTCAATAACCGCCGCCGCCTCGACCGCCTCGGCCTCCTTCGTAACCGCCTCCTCCTCTTCCACCTCGGCCTCCTTCATAACCGCCGCCGCGCCCACCTTCGTATCCTCCACCACGTCCACCTCCATATCCTCCACCATGTCCTCCTTCGTAACCTCCCCCTCGTCCGCCTCCGTATCCTCCTCCACGGCCACCTTCATAGCCACCACCACGGCCACCTGCATAACCGCCACCACGGCCGCCTCCGTATCCACCGCCTTGCCCGCCTCCGTATCCACCGCCTTGCCCGCCTCCGTATCCACCGCCACGCCCGCCTTCATAACCGCCGCCGTACTTGGCGTCATCTACGCCATTAGTCTGTTCAGCTGCACAAGGGTGGCAATTATTATACGAACACATTCAAGCAAAATGTCGGGTTGAAAGTTCAAACTCAATGAGGTGGCTTTGGGTTGATTGGTCAGAGTATTAAATGGCCAATACCAATCCCATACGAACCACTTGATCAGTGGTTTAAGTTCACTTGTATAGTTGTATTCCAACTTCAATTATTGGCAGTTCAAAAGAACTTGAATTATAGCATGGCAAAAGATTATAGTCAAAGCTCCATCGTTTCGCCGCATTATACTTCTATCCTCGTACAATTAGAGAAAACATTATTTACACTGACAGTCTATCTTTTGGAACACAAGGCGTAATATAATAGATTTGATGGAAAATTTAGTTTACACTACCGGTGTAAAGAATGTTCTCCCGTATAATTAAAGACAAGAGTTATCAAGTTTGGGGGTGTACACAATTCCGCCAATTAATTTTCCATTATTATGCTTTTTATTTTTGGAATATGATTTCGGAGTATTAATTAAGCACACAAACTACTGGCCCGGGTAGCAACTGAGATGATTAATGAAACAAATTAAGGCAAATCTATGCATTAATCAACAAGGTACAAAATCAATAAAATCAGTTTAGATAGACTCACTAGAAGTGGAAGTTTCAGCCAAATCCTTAGCTGCTACCTCCGAGGTAATGAGAAGAACAGTGGCCAGAAAAAGGCCAAGGAAAATAATTGCTTTAGAACCCATTTCTCTCTTCAGTTGATTCGATGAAATTGGATGGAATGAAAGTTCAATTTTGATGTCTATTTATAGGCTTAGCTAGAGAGATTTCAATGGCTGTGATAACACTTTAAAATGTGTGTGACATACCGGGCACGACACATTAAAGAGTGTTTGACATCTTCGTCCCAATGTGGTTGGGTGTTAGTAGTTGGTCATTTAATTATCCCTAAGTCAACAGGTTAGGGAAACTTCCTTAGAGTCTTTTTAGTCCAAAATATGGAGTAAATTCTTTGGGCTACATCTTTTGGGGATCTGATTCTCCAAAAGATGGATCCAGATCCTCTATGAGGATTTCTCTGTGAGGATCTTGTGAGGGTTTTGCTATGGGCTTGACAACACAATAAAAAGAGGATCTAATGGCTCACAGCCTTCTTCCTTGTTTCTAAATCAAAATTCTTGGACTATGATTATATTTTCACTGAAAAAATTCTTGTGTAAAATATATTATGAAGATATTATCCAAGTAATTTTACGTATTTCGTTTATAATCCAAAAATATATATTTTAATCAAGTACTTTTCGACATTTGTTTTGAAATGCTTCGCTTTATTAGATTTCTATAACCTAATCAATTGGATAATAATGTTTGATTTCACTATTGAAATTTTTTTATATAATCCAAAATTTATATTCTAATCAAGTACTTTTCGACATCTGTTTCGAAAAATGCTTCATTTTATCAAATTTCTATCACCTAATCAATTGGATAATAATGTTTGATTTCATGATCGAAATTTTTTTAGTCAATAGAGGATCAATATGATGTTCAAAAATTCTTTTTTTTTATTTATTTTGAGGATCAACGTCAACCACATGATGTCACATATGAGATGAACAAATAAAACAGAAATGAAAATCGGTTACGAGGGTGTTTGATCTGAGTCAATTATCATTTAGATTTTAAACAAAATATATTATGAAGATATTATCCAAACACTTTTACATATTCAGTTTATAATCGAAGAATTGTTTCAGTGAAAATATAATCGTAGTCCAAGAATTTTGATTTAGAAACAAGGAAGGCGGCTGTGAGCCATTAGATTCCTCTTTGTTGTGTTGTCAAGCCCACAACAAAACCCTCACAAGATCCTCACAGAGAAATCCTCATAGATCTGGATCCATCTTTTGGAGAATCTTTTTTAGTCTTTGTGAGTAAGCTACAATACACGTATTTGAGTTCAAAAATACCCTTTTTGGGTTTTGTTAAAATGTGCCCCTCATGCATGGACGGACGGATCCAAAAATCCAACCCAGTGAGGGCATTTTATTAATTGTAATTGTGCAATTTTTTCCTAGTCAACGATTTTGTTAGGGACAAGAAATCGTCTAAGATTGATTCTAAACCTAATATCAGACAAGAAATTATTGAAGGCTAGGGACCATTATAAAAGATCTCTCAAATTAAAAAATATCTAAGTTAAACAATTTTCTCATAATATTGTATCATTTTCTTAAAAAGAAGGGAAAAAATTAAAATTTAGGGAAAAAATGTTAGGGGAATTGTTATTACCATTATAGGTTTAAAAAATATAATAAAACTACCAAGTTGTTGTACAATGAAAGTTGATGGTCTAGTGGCAAGAGGGAAGACATTGGTTTTGGAACCAAAGGTCCAGAATTCAAACCTCAAGAATCACTATTATTTGATAACCTTTCAAATTTTGTGGCTTAAAAAGGAAGAGATTGGAGTCAAACTCATGACCTCCGGCTTGGAGGTGGTGCCTGACTTCGACACAAATAATATATATACGAAACTTATTTTCCACAATTAATTTTTTTTTTACATTGACAAGTGGGGGTCAGCAAGGGCACGTGCCCCCGCATGCCCCTCCTGGATACGTCCCTACCCCAGGCACATGATAAGGTTCATTAAATGAATCTAATTAAATCCACTTTTATAAAAAGTAGTAAAATTAATTGATATATTTTGATTTCCCATGCAAAAAATAGTAAAAAAGTTTGTGCCTATTGTATACTCCCTCCGTCCCAAATTGGATGTCCATTTTTTAAACTCGTGCTATTTTTCGATTGTTATATCTTTCAATTTATAATGTTTTTTTGCAACTATGAACACTTTGTATTATAGAACTCGTCGAGAACTATCAAACAAGATCCATATTGAATATTTTTGGAGATTCATATTGAAAGACATAAGCGATTGAAAATGGCACGGGTTTAAAAAATGGACATCGAATTTGGGAACGGAGGGAGTATAACTTAGATTTTCCCTGCACACAAAGGTTTAATTATACTCATTTAATAAACTTTATCATGTGCCTGGGGCACATTTTAACAAAACCATTAGAAAAAACAGTAATTTGTCTTCAACTTTAAGCAATAATAAAAAAATACTCTAAAATTTTAGTCCCAAGGCATCTTCGAATAGTATTAGTACTTTTTTTGGGGGTAAATATCCTCGTAGTATTACTTGTTCTTCTAGTTAGCGTCACAAGTCTGTTTCAACTTTCAGATTAGTGTTTGACATCGGATTTTTCCCTACTACTTCTAATTATTAGAGTAAATTAATGACGTAGAGTAGAGACAGCGACACCAGACACGTCAAACAAACCCTAACGCAGGGGAAAGCATGATTTTTGGTAAAGGTAAAACGGTGCAGTACGTATCATATTGCTCTCATGGTAAGCCGTGTTCGAGCATCATAAGACATTTGCATTTGCATACCCTTGACATTATACATGCCATTTTAGGGCAATCATAGCCCTCCCTCCATCGACCGGTAGAAAACTGCGGCATGAGGCTAAAAAAGTACGTAAAATTCGATAGAGTACGGAGGGAAGCTTAATTCTCTGTTTGGTACCTTGGAAAAGAAAGGAAAGGAAAATAAAAAAAATTCCTCTTCGTTTGTTTGGGTTAAGAGGAAAAAGGGAGGAAAAATAACTAATTAAACTAAATTATTTTAACTAAAAATTTCCCTCTTAACTTTTCTCAAATTTTCCTTTTTTTTTTTTCTCTCTTTTATTTTCTTTTGGTATTCCCTTGTGATCAAATCCCTGTGAATTATTCTTACTACTACTCTGCCTTTCAGAATGGCGACGTGTCCAATTGTGGCAACGAAAAGAGGAATTAACTTCCTTTATTTTCCCCCATTATCTTCAATAGTGAAATTACAAACAGTACCCAAAAAAAAAAAGTACAAAAAAAAGAAATTACAAACAAAATTGAACTCCTGTTGTAAGAAATTATTTTGTTGTCGGAACTTCTTATAAACGTGTTACATATGGAAATTGAGAGGCGACACTTTTCTTCCAATGTTTGAAAAATTTAACCCTTTTTCTCAATTCTTTTTATAGTTTAATGGTTTTTTATTTTAAATTTTACTAAGTGGGTGGTTGAGTAATTTTGGGCTTTTGTATGGTACTTTGACAATAGGGTGAATGATTTTGGGCTTTTGCGTGGTACTTTTGACAAACGGATGAATGATTTTTGGGTCTTCAAATCTTGTTATTCTCAAAGATTCGGAACTCGGAACGCTGTAGTACACAAAATTCGTGTATTAGAACGATATCTAGTCTTTGGCTATATGCTGCGTCACTTTGTCAAAAATGAATTCAAAAACACCACAAACAAATTCATAGTTGATTAAATGGAGTACAGGTCTACACATCAAATATTTAAATATTGCTAAAGAAAAAAGAACAGAAAAGAAAGATATGTACAAATACCCATAGACGTCGGTCGAATATTTGCAAGGGACGGATTTGACAACGATCAATGCGGGACCCATGCCAAAAATGGATCAAAAATTGCACGTTCTGGTGGAAGGGGTGTCCTTGCTGGGCACAATTATTTCTTTCGTCTTCATCTAGAATTTTTTTCCCCAATCGTAACCGTTAATTCCCAGGTGACACCAAGAACGTACGTTCAGATTTTGAAGTGGAAGAGTTCAATTACCCAGCTGTGAAGTAAGACCGTCAAAGTATAACAAACATTTCCTTGCATTAATGAAAGTGTCAGAACATTTGTCAATGTGAAGTTTCACAGCAAATAATCACACCTAAATTGCGACTTTATATGTTGTTGGGTGACTCATACTTAAATGCTTCACCTTTTAAATAGGTTTGAATTTATTCAATTTATATTGGGCCCTAGTAAGTAATATTATGAACTCTCCGTCGTTACTCTCCTAGGATTTACTCTTGTGCACACAACCGTAGATTAGTACGTTGTGCAAACTCCCAACTAACGGTATCAAAGCTGATGACTGACGATCCATGAGTTGACTCAATGGGTTGGCACGAGTGGATATTGAATGTGACTTCCGATGAGGCAAAGTGGCTTGATGATTGATGGATCTGAATAAATATAGCGGTCGAGAATAAGCCTAGTTTCTGCACTACTACATACCTAGGAAAATGCAAAGATTATACCCAGAATTTGACCTAGAATTTGAAAATCAATCGCGCGCACCCGGTAAACTGGTTTCCAGATCGATTTTTCCAAATTGGCTTAGACCTTTGGCTCAACCCGTGTGTGCGCGAGGCCTCTCTTGGGCCTAGCTCATCAATATTCCATGGGGCCTCCACACATATAAGGAACACAAATGTGTTTTAGCTAGCCAATCTGGGTACAAATGATTTTGAAGAACTCTTTTGAAATAATACACAACCCCAACAAAACTTATTTAATTTTGCTATTTTAGGTAAAAAAAAATATGAAAATATTTTAGTTTATGTGGAAGATTGCACATATAAGTTCTTGATTTTTTTTTGCTCGATTGTGTCCTATGTTACATGAACTCAGGTACGAGTATCGGTGCGGATGCAAATCCAAGCGTTGAAACTTAATATCAAATCTCAGGATATTGGAATACAAGTCCCCAAATTGGGTATAGCGATGGGGATATGTCTTGAACACTTGTTTGGAGTACATATTACATGAATTCAAACAAATGCGTTCGAACATAAAAGAGTTAAGAAAAATATGTTTTTGCTATTTCTTGTCTATGTGAAACTTGAAATGCAACTTTTCCAGTAAATGTCGTAACAAGTAGAGGATTCGAGTGTCAAAATGGATACGTGTGTCGGACATCTCGACACAGGTACTTAAAAAAAAAGAAGAATCCATGTAACATAAATTCTCTCAATTTGCAGAGAAATTATATATATGGGAACAATCCTCTAACGGCTATTTAGAAATTATAACTTGCTTTGGCACACCACACATTTGTATACTACTACTCTCTCCGTCCCAATTTTATAGTCCCAGTTGACACTTTTTAGCGTCCCAAAAATATTGTCCCACTTCAAAACTAAATGATAATTGTTAAGGAATTTCCTCTTTTACCCTTATATTTTGAAGTTAAAAGTAATAAAAAAGTAAGAAATTGCAATGATTGAAGGGTAAACAAGAAAAAACATGTTTTCAAAAGTACAATGATTATGTCCCCTTATTAAGTTAGAATCCCCAAAAGGGACTATAAAATTGGGACGGAGGGAGTATTTGAAAGTGTGGTAGAAGAGGCCGCTGGAACATTATTCGAGGAACACCGAATAACCTCTCCAATTTGCAGTGGCTGGCCGGGAGAAATTATTTTATTGGGACACGTTTACAAGATCCAATCCATGTCGACTGTTTTGCATTGATTTGTGGTACCGGCCAAGTGCTAAGTCTATAACCGACATAATGGTCCCGATGGATTATTGAACCTAGTGTTTTGGACGTGTGGCATTTGGTGTGAATGTGTGGTGTACTACATTGTTGTTTTGTAAATCACGAGCTAGGTTGCTTCGTCAAAATAAATTAAATTGGTTTATTTTCTTGTCTTTATTCAATTTTTTTTCGCATTTGTTAATGTCGTGTCGATGTTCGTCTTGATAAAAGTATCTAAAAAGTGTAAAATTTATAATTAAACTTTATTTTTTGTGACTAAAAACAAAAATAATAAATCACAAAAATTTAAATTATTTTTGTCTTTAGTGAACCTTTTTACAATTATCAAAATTTTAGACCTTTTAGATTTTTTTCGTCGAAGACAAATCCAATAAACCACAAAAAATCGACGCACAACTAATAAATGCAATTTTTGTTTGAATAAAGACAAAAAAATAAAGGGACAGTTTATTAGGGGTCCTGTACAAAAAAGTTCATTATGATTCCATCCTATGAGATTTGAATATTTATGATTCCATCCTGAAATTCAAATAAACCCCAAAATACCCTTTCTCTCTTCTGATTTTCCTAATATATTTTCTCTCTCCTAATCTTTCCTAATTTATCTCTCTCTTAATCTTTCCTAATTTATCTCTCTCTCTCTCTCTCTCTCTCTCTCTCTCTCTCTCTAAAATATCTCTGTTCTAATTTTTTTAATTCTCTCTTCTCTGATATTCTCACACCTAAAATCTCCAAACAAAATTAAAAGAAATAATCATGACATATTGACCTAATGCACCACAAAAAATGGCAGATTAATGCACCACAAACAAATGGTAGATATGAACCATGAAACATATGGTAGATTAATGCACACCAAAGTGCCGAGGTGCTAAACTAGTGAGCCATATTTTATTGTACCAAATCACCCAATATGGTAAATCAATAAACCATGTTCGCGTGTCAATAAACATAGTTTATTGGTTTACCACTTTTACTATATCAATTCAGCAAAATGGTAAATCAATAAATTATATTCACTGTATGAAATAACCATCTTTAGAAAGGCATGCGAACATGATTTATTGATTTCTATTTTTATTGTATCAAATAAAAATACCAGCCTTGAATCGAAAACAAACCACCATTGAATAAAAAAATACCGCCGCCATTAACAAGATCCGAAATCCACCACCACCATACAACACAAAACAAAAGATTACAGTAATCAAAACGAGATTGTGAGATCGATCGAGATTAAAAAGTTACTCGTTGGGTTTTTCCGTCGTTGTCGAGATCGATCAATTCCGAGTTTGGCAGCTTTGCATCGTGTGGCCAAATCGTGATAGAGTTCTATGCCGACACCACTCCACACACCGGAGAGAACTTTCAGAGCACTCTCCGGCCAAAACGTGATAGAGCTATTCGCTTCCGATCTCCGGCCTTCGATCTCCAACCACCACCGTTGCATGGTGGTGGTGGCACTCCGTCACCACCATCCCCGTTTAACCATCTCGATACAGAGAGAAAGTGAGACTAATTTTAGGATTTTTCAAACATACCACAGAGAGAGAGAGTGTGTGTATGTGATCTGTATAATATGTAATAGGTTCTCGTTCAAAAGGCAATGATCCATATAAGAGTAACATATTTCCGTTGAATAAGGGAATAAGATAAGTAACAATTTCCCATTCAGAAGGTAATGATCTAACAGATTCCCATTCAAAAGGGAATAATCCGTGTAAATGGTGTAATAGTTTAATTAGTATATATATTAATGATCTAACAAATTCATTTAAAAGGGAATGATCTGTGTAATATGTTAATTAGTATTTATATTAAAACTTTTTTTTTATAAATAGGAGCATAAATGTCAGATTATGCATTTCAGGATTGAATCATATATATTCAAACTCCATAGGGTGACATCCTAAGAATATTATTAGTACAGGATGCCTAATTAAAATTCTCAAAAATAAACTAGTTTGGTTTTGTTTAGTCAAAGCAACACCATTTCTTGATGAGCTCCACTCCGTTTTGCATATATTCAGTAGGCCGGGTGGTGGGTGGCCTATCCGGGTAGTGCGAATGGGCTCAGCCTGGGGCAGACCAAACAAAGCACAGGCCGCTCCACTTGATGGAGGCTTTGAAGGTCTCACTCCATTTTTTTTTCCGAAAAAGCTCCGCCAACTCTTTCCGTCTCTCTTTCTCTCTCCACCCTATTCAAACTCCATAGAACCAAGTAAGTTCGATGAAGGGGCTTTCAAAATCCGATTGACCCGAAATTTGTTGAGGTTTATTAAAACACCATGAAAAACAAAATGGTCGGTGTTGATCGTCGTAATTGTGTTGCGATCGTGTGGCTAATGTACATTAGACTATAGCAATATATATTGGTTCATAACTATGTAAGTTCAATGTATAACAATGAATGGTGGATACTGGTTCATTTTCTTAATGTTTGATCTAAACCGATACGATTTAACATCTTATCAATTCTATCATTCTCCCCGAAATTGATGATCATCGGATGTCGGTAACCACACGATCGGAACACATTCAGTGATTATAGTGGCATTTGAACACTATAATGCACCAGTTCAAAGCCATCTGATCTATTTTCTGCAAATCAGAACCGTTAGATGTGTTTAAAACGTGTTTATAAGGTCAAGTGCGAGGATTTGGCCAATAAAACTACCCAGAAGGGCTTGATCGGAGCAATTTTTCATATTGCGGTTTTTATGAAAAAATGCTTTGATCAAGCCCTTTTCGGGTAGTATTTTTTTCCCAAATCCTTCCGTAGGTCCTTAAAAACACGTTTTAAACACATCTAACGGTTCAGATCGTCGAAATTTTGTCCGAAATTTTGGCTCAATCGGGTTTATAAAGCCCCCTCATCCATAAGGAAAATTTGCCACATCTTAGGCTTTTAGCAACCAAAATTTCGATTGCCTTGTAAAAACCAACTTCATTGCAGTAAATAAAATTCCTTGCAAAATTTTTATTCTCCAAAATCTTGTTTCCGCCCCTTAGAAATCTGATGCATTTTTTTCAAGGGGACAATTAGCGAGGAATTTCGAAATTTTCTCGCACATACTCATGGCACAAAAATCACAGTTGCCTTTTAACGATGAATTTTAATTTCCTCGCAAATAACCCCTTTTTTTTTTGCAGCAACCGAAATTCCTCGCAAATTGGTTTCAACATTAAAATGTCTTTTAGCGACAAAATTTTATATTGCCTCGCGAATACCAATTTTTTTGCAGCAACCAAAATTCCTCGCAAATTGGTTCCAACATTAAAATGCCTTTTACCGACAAAATTTTATATTGCCTCGCAAATACCAATTTCTTTTGCAGCAACGAAAATTCCTCGCAAATTGTTTAGACCTTTAGCATCCAATTATTTTAACACAAAAATCATTATTGACTTTTAGTGTCAAATTTTTCTATTTCCTCGCAAATTGGCTGCAACAATTTGCGAGGAATTTTTGCAATTTCTCGCAAATACTTGTCTGGCGGGAGAAATTATTGGCGCCAAAGTTTTAGCGACAAGTTTTATCAAGGAAATATTCTTTCCTAGCAAAAAGGGTGTCTTTAGCGAGGAAATTAATTTTTTAGCAAGGGAACATTAATTTCCTCGCAAATAGTGCGCCTTTAGCGAGGAAAGTTTCAGCGAGGAAACCAATTTCCTCGCTAAATGCCTGACTTCTTGTAGTGATATTTCCGTTGAATAAGGGAATAAGATAAGTATCAATTTCCCATTCAAAAGGTAATGATCTAACATATTCCCATTCAAAAGGGAATGATCCGTGTAAATGGTGTAATAGTTTAATTAGTATATATATTAATGATCTAACAAATTCATTTAAAAGGGAATGATCCGTGTAATATGTTAATTAGTATTCATATTAATTTTTTTTTTATAAATGGGGGCATAAATGTCAGATTATGCATTTTCAGGATTGAATCATAAATATTCAAACTCCATAGGGTGGCATCCTAAGAATATTATTAGTACAGGATGCCTAATTAAAATTCTCAAAAATAAACTAGTTTGGTTTTGTTTAGTCAAAACAACACCATTTCTTGATGAGCTCCACTCCGTTTTGCATATATGCAGTAGGCCGGGTGGTGGGTGGCCTATCCGGGCAGTGCGAATGGGCTCAGCCTGGGGCAGACCAAACAAAGCACAGGCCGCTCCACTTGATGGAGGCTTTGAATGTCCCACTCCATTATTTTTTCCGAAAAAGCTCCGCCAACTCTTTCCGTCTCTCTCTCTCTCCCCACCCTACCTAAACCCTTGGTTACCTTATGAAAGTGCCGAAACCTAAACCCCAGGGTACCCTATAAAAATGCCTAAAATCTTAACGCACCATATGAAAGTGCCTAAACCACTAATAAAAAACCTAAATAGGAAAGTCCACTCTAAACTTAAACCCTATGAAAGTGTCTAAACCTAAATCCTAGGGTACCCTATGAAAGTGCCTAAAATCCTAGGATACCCCATGAAAGTACTTAAACCATTAAAACCCTATAATAGGAAAGTGCACCCTAATTGCCTAAACTCCAAAAAAGAGTGATTGACATTAACGGTAATTAAAAAATAATGAGTGACCTTAGTGATAATAAATATTTATTTTTTGTACCGGTCTGTAATAAAACCAACTATTTTTTACGGCAAATCCCATAAGCGACCAAATCGGTCACTTGGCCCGGAGCATTACGGGCTGATCGAGGTGTCGAATTAGACTCTGCAGGGTTGACACATAGCAGAGGAGGGGACGCGTGATTGCCGAGCTGTTACATTTGGTCACGTCACGTGGCACCAATTTTGATCCGGCCATCGGGCCATGTGGTGCGGTCAAGTGCTACTTGACAGCATGGTACTAGGCAATCGTCATGAACGACATTACATTAAAAATGGTTTTTTGTAACATCATAGGAGAGACGAGCTCGGCATAAGGAGGTCTGGCTCTGAGATTTATGGAACCGATTTTGTTCAATTAGGGCAACCGATTTTTTTCAATCAAGGCCCTCGAGTATTTGAATTGTTAAAAAATACCTATAGAACAAAAAACTTTCATAAAGAAGTCTTACAATCATTTAAGAGCATAACTACCATACGTACCTATAAAATTAGGGCCCCAAAAAATTAGTCCAAATTTAAAGGGTTTAAGGTGATAGCTTTACTGGCTTTATCCCACGGCCAACTCTGAGCACAAGCTATCTTGGCCTCCAAGGCCAAACGCTCCCTTGTGTAAAGGTAGAGGTGCAAATGTTGGGAAAAATGAATTGCAAACAAAATTCCGGAGAATAATTTAAATATACATGCAATACCTGAACTACAGACAACAAAAACTAAAGTACAGATTACAGTAACAAAACATAAGAAATAGCAAACCAAGTCTTGTGCTCGACGTGGTTTCTTTAAAACAGATTCACCCCTCACCGAAGGTGTTGGAGGTTTCACTGACGTCAGTCTCCCAAGACAAAAAAAAAATAGACCACAACCTTGGGAACAATACCAGCTATCGCCTTTGCGAACTAAAATTCTGCATCTCTCTTACACACACTCTGAACGAAATTCAGAAGTTACTATTTGGATCACTAAAAAATGGAGTGTTGTCCCCAAAAACAGTATGAAAATTATAAAAGCAAGAGGTGACTTCTGAGTTGCCTTGAAGGAATCAATGCTGCAATTCAAGAGCACATCATGCGGTGAACGTGGAGTCCGATTTTGTTCATTCCCATTTCAAGAAGGTGAATATTACCCTAATTATGATTAGTGGAAAAAGTTTAGGGTCCATGAGATTAATACAATTTTTGCTAAAAATAGGGATAGTTTGTGATGTGAACCACACTTTTTCGATCGAACAAAGTAAAAGTAACGTTCACCCTCTTTTAATGAGGGCGAACAAAATCATTCTCAGTTATCGTGGGCATTAGCTAGCAGCACAATATTAATTAACTTCGGTCAGTCCAAATTCGATGAACTTACAATGGACCTTTCGGTGGCCTCTAAAGACCTCTAAATGTGAAAGTTACATCTCCCGAATTAACAATAAGGTGGCAATGATATTTTTTTTACTTATTCGATCCGTTCATCTCTTAAAACTTCATTTTTGAATCGTATGTGTATAAAATCAAGTTATTTGGGTAGGTGCCTAATCCATTTGTGTAAAATAAAACATTAATTTTTAAAATTGGGGGTGGCATAAGGCTCCGTCCCTGCACATGCTATCTCTAGCTAGCTGGTCAGATATAGTTAACTCGATCCGTTCCGTTCTATCTTCCATTCCCCAACATACCATTCATTAATTTTTAAACCAAACTTGGGTGGCTAGATTGTTGATGTGGGATAAGTTGGTTCTCTTTCTTGGCTCCTGGTTTCTTGTGAAGGGAAAGAAACTTTGGCGCGTTGTTACTGGTTCTATTGTATGACGAGCGTCTTGAGGATTGAGAAAGTAAAAACCATCAAATTATCACATGGTTTCGAAATACCTCTGTTACCTCTCTTAGTCTCCAGTTTGGCTGGTTACAGAATTACGATGGCCATTTGTGATTTTTTGAAAGAACGTTACAACACTATTGAGCTTGCTCACCAATACCAGCTTCTCAGTCATCTTCAATCTATCAATGATATTCTTTCTCATGGGCCGCGATGTGTTGGCCACGAAGGCATGCTAAAGTTGCTGTAACTAAGTACTATAAAATGTTGAATTAAATGGTTTGTTTGACAAAAAAAGAGGAAGAAGATCCTTGTGCTTGCTTTACAACATAGTATCATTAAAGGTACGTGCTTTTACATGGAAACAAAGACTGATAAACACACACCAGGCCCTCACAGAAGAACTAGGTCATGGATATCATCCATTATTCATACATACTCTTATAACACTTATAAGCTGTAACATTCATTCGCTTCCTCCTCAATAACCGCCCCCTCCATAACCGCCTCCTCCTCTTCCACCTCGGCCTCCTCCATAACCACCGCCATGCCCTCCTCCGTATCCTCCACCATGTCCACCTCCGTAGCCTCCTCCACCTCGTCCGTATCCACCTCCACCATAGTACTTGGCGTCATCTACTCCATTAGTTTGTTCACCTGCACAAGGGTGGCAATTATTATATGAACACATTAAAGCAAAATGTCGGCTAAAAATTTGAAACTCAGTCGTTTTTAAGTTCACTTGTATTCCAACTTCAAGTCTGGGGACGTACACAATTCCGCCACTTAATTTTCCATTATTATGCTTTCTATTTTTCGAATATGATTTTGTTATTAATTAAGCACACAAACTACTTGCCTCCTCCATAACCGCCTCCTCCTCTTCCACCTCGGCCTCCTCCATAACCGCCGCCATGCCCTCCTCCGTATCCTCCACCATGTCCACCTCCGTATCCTCCTCCACCTCGTCCATATCCACCTCCACCATAGTACTTGGCGTCATCTACTCCATTAGTCTGTTCAGCTGCACAAGGGTGGCAATTATTATATGAACACATTAAAGCAAAATGTCGGCTAGAAAGTTGAAACTCAGTCGTTTTTAAGTTCACTTGTATTCCAACTTCAATTATAGGCGGTTCAAAAAACATTGAATTAAAGAGAAGAGTTATCAAGTCTAGGGACGTACACAATTCCGCCACTTAATTTTCCATTATTATGCTTTCTATTTTTGGAATATGATTTTGTTATTAATTAAGCACATAAACTACTTGCCCGGGTAGCAACTGAGGTAATGAAACAAATTATGGCAAATCCATGCATTAATTAATCAACAAGGTACAAAAACAATTAAATCAGTTAAGATAGACTCACTAGAAGTGGAAGTTTCAGCCAAATCCTTGGCTGTCACCTCTGAGGTAACGAGAAGAACAGTGGCCAGAAAAAGGCCAAGGAAAATAATTGCTTTTGAACCCATTTCTGATCTCTTAAGTTGATTGGATGAAATTGGATGGAATGAATATTGAAGTTCAATTTTGATGTCTATTTATAGGCTTAGAGAGATTTCACTGGCTGTGAAAGTTTGACATAAAAGGCACGACACATTAAAGAGTGTTTGACATGTTAGGCCTAATGTGGTTGGGGCTTAGCTAGTAGTTGTTCATTAAAGAGTCCAAAATATATATCCAAGACTTACGAGATGCACAATCCGGTTCACCTTTAACTTTGTAACCGTGGCTAAAAAAGCACGTAAAATTCGATAGAGTACGATGGGGAGCTTAGCTTGTGGTTTTCCTCTCTGATCAAATCCCTGTGAATTATTCTTAATACTACTCTGCCTTTCAAATCCCTGGAATTAACTTCTGTTTTTTTTTCCCATTATCTTTAATAGTGAAATTACAAAGAGAATGTAACTCCCCTGCAGTAAGAAATTATTTTGTTGTCCGAACTTCTTATAAACGTGTAACATATGGAAATTTAGAGGCGACTCACTTTTCTTCCATTGTTTGAAAAATTTAACCCTTTTTCTCAATTATTTTTATATTTTAATGTTTTTTTTTAATTTTAATTTTGCTAAGTGGGTGGTTGAGTAATTTTGGGCTTTTGTATGGTACTTTGACAATAGGGTGAATCATTTTGGTTTTTGCGTTGTACTTTTGACAAAGGGATAAGTGATTCAGATCCTCCAAATTTTGTCATTATCAAAGACCCGGTAGGTACCATGGATTGGGGATGGTGTAGTGCGCAAATTGCATTGCACCGTGGCGTGCATCATCCGACGTTTCATTCGACAATGTATGGCTCGAATTAATAACTTTTGAAGATTAACGAGAGCCATGATTTCTTTCTTTTTTGTTCTTTATTTGAGAGTCTTTTCTTTTTTCTAGACGATGATATTTCTTTCTTTCTTTTTTCTAGACGATCATCGAAGAACCGCGCGCGACTTTTTCGTCAGCGACATCTTCTCCCACGCTGGTATTGTTTTTGTTTAACTCTTACCCTAGCTGGCTCGGACAAATTATGTGCTTGACAGTTGAGGTTAACCTTATAAAGGTTTTTTACAGGAATATATAGTTTTACGCTGCAAGTAAATTTTGATACTTTCTAGTTTAAATTTTGGAATAGAAAAGACTGTCTAAATTTGGACTGTTAAGATCTGATCACTTTGTGATGCAGGACACGATTGGAAAGTTTCTTTATTTTTATTTTCATTTTTATTTTTATTTTTATTGCTTTAGAATAAGATTTTAATTAGGAATATTTTCATTTAGGTTAGAATTATTATTTTTCAGGTATTCGGTTTGATTTTCAATTTTATTAGGATACTTGGTCTACAAGAATTAGGATTTTATTAAGAGATTTCCTTATCCTTATAATGCCGCTTGTTTTGTACTTATTAATAGGGTTGTAGCCTATGGGCATATTCAATCATTCAATAAAATTCTAGAGTTCTCTTTATTTTCATTGTGCGCAAGGTGTTTATCATATTTCTCTTGTGGGTATATTTGTTAGAACGATATTTAGTCTTCTTCCGTTACAATGTTGCGTCAATTGGTATTAGAGCTGCATATTCCTTGTCTCGAATGATCACAATGAGTACTACATGTAATAAACATGGACGATCAAACCTCGCAGACCAACCCGAGGAGCAGTCCGTAACCATGGATATTTTCAAGAAGGATCAACAAAGTATGCTGAATCGTCATTATGACCATGATGTCAGGTATAATAAAATTTTATCTAAATTCAAGGATAATGAATATTTTGAGGATGTTCTAGAAAATTGGATACTTAACATTGAAGAGTTTTTCAAGTATATGGAGATTCCAAATAAACAAAAATGGTGGTATGTGTTTCTGTAGTTTACAGATTCCGCACTTAGTTGGTGGGTAGATTTGCATCGAGATAAACAGGGTAAGTGTCATATCCGTTCATGACCAAGAATTAAAAAACGTATGATGGAGGATTATTACCCTGGAATTATGAATAATTATTGAAAAAAAAATACGGATCAAAGCAACAAAATGCATCTACTCTTGCCAATGATGTCGTCGAGAAGTTGTTAATGAGGTTGTAATTTAAGTTGGTAATAAGAAAATTGAGATCGATGTTTGTAAACAACTTGATGAGGGCCAAAATTATTTTCTATTGGAGGTGGTCGATACTAATAGTAGCTAGTGCTGAGGAGGAAAATTGAGCTAGCAACACCAGCGAGGGTAAGTCGCTGTTGAAAGAATTAACTACAAGAGAACCGGTCAACAATCCATGTGAAGCAGGACATAGAGAATGGATTTACACCATGATTGTACTCTGAAAAATGCCGGTGTTGCTTATGGATTTTCTTAGTGTGGAGCAATTTGATTGCAATTCTAATATTCAATCATCAATAAAATTCTATGGTTCCCTCTATTTTACTTGTGCGCAAAGAGTTTATCGCTTCTCTTGTGGATTCAAGAGCTCACCTGTTGGAAAGATATCTAATGGTTCTAACCAATTCCTTTAGTAAAACGATATCTAGTCTTCTTCCGCTACAATGCTACGCCAATTTGTCAAAAATGAATCCAAAAACATCACAAACAAATTCATAGCTGATTACCTGTCCACACATCAAATATTTAAATGGTAACAAAAACAAAGAACAGAAATACAATAAAAAAAGATATGGACAAATACCCATACACGTAGCTCGAATATATGCCAGGGACGCATTTGGCAAGATCAACGCCGGACCATTGCCCAAAAATGGATCAATTGATAGCAAATATTTTTCATATAGTATATTTTTTTACCTAAAATAGCAAATTTAAATAAGTTTTGATATGAGATGACAAACACTTGCCTGCTTCTTTCGTGTTTATCTAAAACCAACGAATAGGCGTATAAGTTAACAAATATGTATCTATGTCACGGCCAAAGTTATACATTTATGAGGAATCTGTATCTATGTCACGGCCGAAGTTAATAAATCTCTATCTCATTTGTGAACCGTGCATTCGGTATTGATCTCTTTCTTCACATTCAAACTCCGCCTTCATTCTAATTATTACTCTATTAACCTATCTCCAAAACTAGGCTTATTCTGCACCACCATATTGATTCAGATCCATCCATCATTAAGCCACCTTCCTTCATCGGGTATCACATTGGATAAACAAGTCCATCGATTCAAAATCATCGGAAGTTACATTGATGGCATGCTGAGAGTACCCATGGATCGTCATCGTCTCGGATACCATTAGTTGGGAGTTTGTATAATGCATTGATCTACGGTTGTGTGCAACAGAAAGTCCATAATATTAATTATTGGGTCCAATATAAATTGAATAAATTCAGAACCTATTTATTGGGGGGCCTGGCATTGAAGTATGAGTCATCCAATAATTGTGCACAGCAAGGACACCCCTTGGTTGAACCTCACTCAGTTATTCCTCCACCAGAACGTGCATTCCGGGGGTGCTACTTTTCGGTCTTGTTTGGCACCCTGTTTTTCGCCCAAAAGGATGTCGTTTGCTCATTTTCTTAGTACACCTCCAAAGTTTCCAAGAACCCTGTTTAGAGAGTAAATTTTGAGGTTAAATTTTAGGAGATCTACGCTTTTTGGGGTAAGATATAGTTGGTTTAGGCACTTGGATATAGACACTTCGAGTTTAGGCATTTTGGGTTTAGGGTTTAGGCAATTTGGGAAATTAACTCTCCAAATAGGGCCCTTGGAATTTTTAGAGGTGTATCAAGAAAATGAGCAAAACTACATCCTTTTGGGCGAAAAGAGGGTGCCAAGTAGGGCCGAAAGCAGCACCCCGGATCCAGTAGGTGGACCATTCGCCGTTAAAAAAAAATAAATTAGGTGGACCATTCCAAGTAAGTTTTCATCTCCAATTAAAATTTTTTTAAATTTGCTATTTTAGGAAAATAAAATTTTCGTTTGTGGAAGATTGCACAACTAAGTTCCTTGATTCGTTTTTAGTTGTGTAAATTTGCAGAGAAACTAGTATTGGCAGTGACTTGCCAAGTCTATGACCGACAATTCGTTTTTAGCTGTGTAAATATTCGTTTTTAGTTGTCTAAAAGATCCAATCCATCTGTCGACTATTTGGCAGTGACTTGCCAAGTCTATGACCGACAATTTACGACTATTACTCAAGGTGCATGCACTTGTAAAATTCCGACACAGTGGTCCCGGTGGATTATTTAACTCAGTGTTTTGGATAGGGATGGAGCCAGTAGGGGCGGTCGCCCTTCCAAGAAAAGGAAAAAACCTTTAGTATTATATAGGAAAAAGGAAATTTACCTATGAATTATATAGGTTTCGTCCTGCAAAATATTTTAGAAAAAAATTCACCCCTGTGTAATTAAATTCCTGACTCTGTCCCTGGTTTTGTTTATGGATCTTTCCTATTATATGACTCACTCAACCAATGCAGGACCCTTGCCCAAAATGGATCAAATGGCACGTTCTGGTTGAGGAGCGACTGAAAAGGGTCACGTCTAAAAGATCCTATCCATATTTGGCAGTGACTTATGGTACCAGCCAAGTGCCAACTCTATCACTGACAATTTATGACTACCAGCCAAGTGCCAAGTCTATTACCGATCGACAATTTAATTACGACTTGTAAAATTCTTACACAGTGGTTCCGGTGGATTATTTAACTCAGTGTTTTGGATACGTGTAAATCACGATCTAAATATCTCGTTGAATGCCACACCACCCGGATAAACCGTACTAGCGTTGAACTCGTGTTATACACGGGCGAGTTTAACATGCACGTTCAATATATGTACACGGCATAGTAAGTAGCATGTGGGTCCAAATTATACACGCATAATATGATTATCCCTTTATGAAACAGTTTTTCTACTGTTAACTAAACTGGTTTATGCTCTCTCTTTTCTCTGAAAACCCTAGCCACCACTAATATTACTCTTCCTCTTTTCCCTCCCCTCTAGGATTTCAATACCCATCGTGGTGGGAGGGGAGGGCCATGGTACTATTTATTTTCGTCGTTCGTTCTTTCTTTTTTCTATTGTCTCTTTAGATCAACGACTTGTCGTCTGATCTGAGAGGGTTGTGTCTCTCGCTTTATGAGAGTTGTTAGTTTCGTCTTCGGACGAATTTTCGTCTTCGGACGAATTTTCGTCTACAAATCGGGTACTTTCAGGCGTGGTTGTTTTACAATGGTATCTGTGCCAAAAATGTTCTTACCCTACATGATATCAGTCGCAGGGCAACTCGTGGTGGCTTTTAAAATCTGTAGTTTTGTGACACAACTCGGGTACTCAAGGTGCATGCACTTGTAAAATTCCGACACAGTGGTCCCGGTGGATTATTTAACTCAGTGTTTTGGATAGGTGTAAATCACGGTCTAAATATCTATATGAACGCAACACCATCCGAATAAATCATACATGCACGTTCAATATATATATGTACACGGCATAGTAAGTAGCATGTGGGTTCAAAAAATTAATGAATCTTGCCGTGATATGAGTTCGTGTTCTTAATTGTTTTATGGATCTTGCCTATTATATGACTCACTCTTTATGCATGCATGCATGCGGCCATAATTCTAACTTGATTCAGAAAATGTCTCTGTGTACATGTTACTCCCCCATCTCAAAATAATAGTCCCCTCCCTCCAGCTAGGAAAAGACGGGTAATTTTCGGATTAGAAGATTAAAGTGCTTCCGTCATGATTGTTTGAGTTTATTCGCACGAAATTAAAGATCTCGATTAGTTCTTTAAATTTAATAAAAAAATTCAAAAAATTATCAATTATGAACGGAAGTGATAATTTTTTGTCCAAATATTGCACATCTTTTCATTAGGAGTATTAAAATAGGACGGAGGGAGTACTTCAATATGGTGAATGCGAGAATCCACTAGATTGTCCGACATCGGTGGGTTAGTTAAGGTAAACGTAAAATAGATACTGTTTCTTGGTATATGTTACTTCTTCCATCTCAAAATAATAGTGTAGACACCCCAATTTTTAATCCTCTTTTATCCCCAGTGATGAAAGAAATGTTCAGTAATACCATGGAACAGCTTGGAATAGCTATTGTGGATATCAGAATTTTCGGACAAAATTAGCTCTAAACCGTGCGGTTTACTTCATGAGCCGTACGGTTCAATTTTCAAACAAACAAACCGTACGGTTTACTCTAATAAGCCGTGCGGCTAACTCTATTAACCGTGCGGCTATGTGTCAGAAAATATTCGAAAATTTATTGCAGAAGCATCTCATCATTTCGGGAAAGATTTTGGCAAGATTTTATTCCTTTTTTCGGCTATAAATACCGCTCCTCTTCTCCCATTTTAACACACAGAAATTTTCCGTACCACCCCGATACGCCGTCAAAATTCTCCGGCCATTTTCCGTTCAAAAATCCCGTCCGAAATCCCGCCCGAAACTCTTGTCAAAACCACAAAACGTCCTCCGTTTTCTAGCAACCCATAATACACCTAGAAGAAGCTTCTGTCCGAAGTTTGCATCCAAGACATCCTAAAGTTTCTAAGCTGTCCAAAGATATCGTGAAGGTACGACTACATTTCGCGGTGTCGAGTTCAAAATCTCGATTCACCAAAAGGACCCCCGGGTCTAGGGTGACTATAATAGTCATTTCTAGGCTCGGATGGTCGAGCCATTCATAAAAATCAAGTTTTTCAAGCAAAACCAAGTCACTGTCCGAAAACTAAAATTTTGGAAAATTTTCTCAAAAAGTGAACCGTACGGTTCATTTAGGTGCACCGTACGGCCAACCTAAGTAAGCCGTACGGCTAACCTGAGCAGCCCGAAATTTTTCCCTGTTTTCCTCTGTTTACGCTCTGTTTTTCTGGTTTTCTGCAGAATGTTTATTACACTTTTACCCCTTTTGCTTTCCAAATATTATTACTAAGTCCTTTTGTTTAATTTTATTCTCGTTATTGTTTCATTTAATTTCGTTATTTACTTGTTTATTTGATCAAAGTTTTCAATAAAACGTTTTCCGAAATCCCACAAACATTTAGTAGAGACCGGGAATTTCCCGGGCAAGCGGGGTGCTTTTCAACAAAACCTTCCCCGTTCGTAACCTGGTTTCCGAATCCAAGAATCTTTTCGCAGATCAAATCTTTTTCAAAAAAAAAACGGCACAAGAGTCATCAATTATTTTCAACGGTTTCTCGGGTACCAAAATCACTTTCTAAAGTAAATCCCGGGTGGCGACTCACATTTTTCTATTTTCCTCGAAACTCGCCCGCGCGTGGATTTCACCGTCCACAAAATGGCGACTCTGCTGGGGACTATTTTTATTAATTCTTATTTTGATGTTTTACACTTGTAAAACGACCCCCGAAAGCTTGACAAAAACGAACACGCCCCGCGTGATCGAGAAAGGAATGGTGCAGTAACAGGGCTACGCCCGACCAATCCGGACTGGAGCTTTCCCGGTTGTTTGCCTGCGTAAAATTTCGAAATAAAAATTGATTTATTGGCGAGCCAAATTTGAAAAATATTTGTGGGATTTTGAAAACAGTTTTATTGCTAAACTTTTGCATTGCACGTGCATGGTTACTAGCCTCGCTGTTGCGTCTTGGTTACCCTACCCGGCTTGCCGGTGTTAGGACATCCCAAGATTCTCGGCAACCCCGGACGATGATGAGCCAGCCTGCCATTCGACCTTTGCCATGCAGTACACTTGGCACTGGGAGGCAAATATTGGCTCTAGTCTAGGTAACCCCCTTTAACCAAAACCCAGCCTTTGCATATAATCAACCGTAGTACTTTTCAACCTAGGACAGGGACCCACAGGGTAGGACTATTCGTTATATCCTGTTTATCTATTATCTGTTACCTATTATCAGTTTATCTGTTATCTCTACGTTCTGTTTGTCCGTCAATCGTGCATCCATCTTTGTATAAATCATTCCATGTGCACATTGTCTTCATCTTGCATGCATAGGATAGCTTAAGCCTAGGCCATTACTTCATGTTCACATCCACAAGGATTGCCCTGACAATCGCGCATTGTGTTGGATAGACGAAAATTCCTCTCTAAAAAAAAATCAAAAACAAAAATTCAAAAAAATGCTACAACTGGCTCTCTTTCCCAAAATAAAATACGCATTTCCTGTGTGGTAGAGTCATAATGTCTGGAGCACCATACAAGCGATTCAAGTCTACCCTCACCACCCACCAAGGGGCGCCCGTGTGGATAATCGAAGAAGTTTTGCCCGAGCAACCCCCATGCAAGCCAGAAGAGCCTCAACCAAGAAAACTCAACATAGAAGACCACCTGGGAGAGGACCTTGATGAAAAACTCAGTCTGTTGGCCGAAGCTAACTTGCCAGGCGTGTCTCTCCAATGGGATGCAAACGAAGGATGGAAATTTTGTTTTCCAGAAGAGCCAGAACCGATGCCAGAGAAAATCACCTTGATGATGGAACAAGATGACGGGGAATTCGCAACCATGCCACCCGTGAAATACTTTGATGCCAACGGCCAACCCGTTTACTACTTTGAAGACCCAGTCACGGGCCATAAGTATTGGGATGATTGTGAATGTGATGTTTGCTTTGCGGACTGCGTCCTCAATAATGATGGCATGACCCCACAGCAGCTTAAAGAACAGTACAAGCAAGAGAAGAACGGAGACCCCAAGGGGAAGGGAAAAGCTGATGAAACGGGAACCTCCGCAGGGTCGACATCTCCAAATCATCCTCCCTCTTAAGAACAAGCTTTCAAAGCCAGAAATGATCATCCAGTGAACAAATCAAGCCAATAAGGGTTTCTTTTTGAAGAGTCAAGTCAACATGCGACTCTTGTCTGTTATCGAGTCTGTTGCTGTTCGTTATCGAGTCTGTTGTCGTTTAATTATCGAGTTTGTCGCCAGATGTAAATATCCACAGACTTAATCCTGCCAGCAAGGCTTCTTTTTGAAGAATCAAGCCAGCTTGTGATTCTTGGTGCCTTTAAATTATTGAGTCTGTTGCAATTTGATTATCGAGTCAGTTGTCGAGTCAAGTCATCGCGTCAGTTTGTAAAAATTCCATGCTTTTAATGAAAAAGACCTTTTGAGAAAAAGAACCAAATTTGTAGTCCCGAACTACGTCACGGCCTGATTCCTCTCCATGGGGATACGTAGGCAACCACCGGTCCGGCCGTTGTTTTCATAAATCAGGGGAATTTGAATATATCCAACATAATAAGAAGGAAATTGGGGCGATCCTTTCATGCATCATGCATCATTTTCTTGCACATAGATTCTTTTCCATTTTTGCACATACACTGCACATTGCATCCCTGAGTTCTGTTTGTGCATATCATCAGTACTAACCATTGGCAAAAAGAAGAAAAACCTCATACCGGGTTGGACTCGAATCCCCGAACAGCGATTGGTTCGAACTGAGTCAGGAACAGAACAGTCAACCGGGAGCTCAGTTATGGCAGAAGAAACAGATGAAATTCAGCTTCTCAAGGATGCTTTAGAGGAACAGAAAACCAACAGCGCCAAGCAGATGGCCCAAATGATGCTCATGATTCAGAAATTAACTTCTCAACTCCCGCCGCCAGCAGGAGCATCAGGCAGCCAAAACATGGAATCAGTATTGGCCAAGCTCTCTAAACTCGAGGAGTCTGTCCAGAAACAGGAGAAAATAGCAGCTACAGGAATCGATATGGAGAAGTTGTGCCTTTTCCCAGATGCGAAGCTCCCCGACAAGTTCAAACCAATGGACTGGGACAAGTTTGATGGCAGTGGTGACCCGAAAGCTCATCTGCAGACATATGTGGGTACCCTATCCATGTATGACGTTGGGAAAGATGCAATGGGCCAAATGTTCCAGCAAACCCTGACTGGGCCTGCACTCCGCTGGTTTTTGAATCTGGACATCTCCAAGAAGAAAACATGGGAAGATATTGGGGCAGCCTTTGTCGCCCAATACAATTACAACATTCAGCTTGAGATGACTGTACGGGAGCTGGAATCAACCAAGATAGGGAAGAACGAGTCCTTTGCCGACTTTGTCAAGAGATGGAGAGGGAAAGCCTCTCAGATGATGGAACGACCTTCAGAAAAGGAACAAATGAGAATCATCACAAGGAATCTAGAACCGGATTTTGCCAAGCACTTGGTGGTCTTTCAAACCACCGCTGACTTCAAGACTTTCTATGAAGCCGGCCTGGCAGTTGAAGATGCTCTCCGAAGCGGCATATTTGAGAAAGGTGAATCTACCCCTAAACCAAGACGAGTTTACTCGGGCAACAGCAACACCTTGTTTGGACCCAACAACTACATTCAAAACCAAGCCAGCTCTTCCAACCCCAAACCAATCAAAACCGAACCTGTTAACCAGATCGCAACCCAGTCACGATTCCAGCAAACAACTCCCCCATCAAGAAGAGAATTTCACCCACTCCCTTTTCCCCTTGTCACAGTATACAAAAAACTCCTCGACCGAAAAGCCATCCAGCCTCTCGAACCTCGGGAACTACCCAAAGAACTCTCCCCCAACCACAATCCAAATGCCTACTGTGCCTACCACCAGATGCCCGACCATCACACCAACAATTGCATGCGTCTCAAACACAAAATCCAAGATCTTGTGGACGATGGAACCATCCCACTTCCCGATCAAAAGCCCAACACCATTTCCTACCCTTTGCCAAACCACAAGCAAAACACCCAAGTCAGCCAGATATCCTTCATCCCCACTACAAAAAACCTTACCTCCACTACATTTGACCCAAGCCTATATATCGTCACAGCCACCGAACCAAAACCCGTTGTCTCCCTGCCAGAAGATCTTGGGATTCATTTCCTTTCACACACCAGAACAATGCAAAATCCGAGATGGAGTGACGTTGTGGAGGAAGAAGAATGGTCCATGAGCGATCATGATTGGGAGGAATCCCGACAAGCATTGTTTGGTTCTTTGCTAATCTCTGGGGACCCAAGCCAATTCATCATCCCCGAATTCCTGGGGAAGCCCACTGTTCATGCTTGACCGTTCGGGTGATTAATAATTAACTAATATTTCGTCCCAAGCGTAGGACTCTCGACCGGTGCAGCACAATAATTCCGGAAGTACCGGAGTCGAACCACAGAGACGGTCTACGGTGTTGACCCAAACAATGCTAGATTCTATGTTCGCAAATGGCTCTCAGGTAGCCACCCCTTGTTCAGATGACTGATTTAATTAACTAAATTAAACTGATTAAATTATTGGACTCTTAATTAAAACAAAAGAGCACAGCCGTGGGCACTACAGTGTCCGCAACTAGCCTAATCCACATTCACTCGGGCCACAATTATTTAATTAATAGGTTTAACAATTTGAAAAGAATTCCCAACAAATGCGCACCACTTGTCACCAACCACTGCGCGCATTTGGGAATTGGCAATGCCCGGGTTCGTTTGTTAGAAAAGATTTCGTATTGAAAAACTGCGCATTAATTTGAATGATTCGGCACCGAGGTGGAACGCAAATTAGCCTAGCCACATGACACCTTCGTCCCGCGGCCGCACTCAATACGACTACTCACACATATTGAAATATATTGCAGAAGATGAATAGAAACTAAAACTAATCATGCTTTGAATAGATAAAATATAAAACCAATGGAAAACGATACCGTAATTGCAAAGGCAAAATTAATCCTGATATTCGATCAGCAAAACAACCTTGAAACTGGAATTCTGGAAATTAACTTGAAAGCGTAACACTGAACGAAGAACTTTTGCTCTGGAGCCGAAAACTTGAGAACTTAAAACCTAGGTAAAATTCGTGGACCCCTAATCTAGGTTAAAACATAAGTATTTATACTAATCTAGTAATCTTAAAGAAATCCGAACGAAAATTCCCGAAATCCTCCGCGCATAGGCCAAACGGTGCCGTTCAGTGGCCTTACTAAGCAACTCGGTAGCGCTACAGGGAATGTAGGGAGCGCTACCGCTTGCCTTCGGGCGTGCGTTGACCGGTTGCTCCTTGGTTTGACCGTTGACCCCTTTAATATAAACGCGCCGGTAGCGCTACATCACTTTTGGTGTAGCGCTCAAGAACCTCCTGTTCATTTTTGGGGCCCTTTTGTGCCCAATTTGAGCGCTCCAAGGAATTGGAGTAGCGCTCCCGACGGTTTTCGACCACTTCCATGCAAAATCCACTCGCCTCCAACTCCTGATCGACGTGCATGCCCTTCCAACGCATAAAAATCACACTTACGCCCCTCAAATACCTGCAAATCCCTTTCAACACCAAAAATACCACGTGCACATATTAATTGGAAAATAAGGCTCAAAACGCACGTCTAACATGCTAAAACCCCCTACTTAGGCGCTCGCAAGCAAGCTTCCCACGCGCCTATCACATCCCCCAACTTGAGCGTTGCTAGTCCCTAGCAACGAACGAAACGAAAATAATGAAAACAACGACTCAATAAGGGATACGAGGGTTATGCAACCTGTACAAAATCGAATGAGCACTTTAAATATTATCTCTTTACTACCCACAACTCGGTCACATGCATGCTCTAACAAAAATACGAACAATTCCATTCCTTGACAAGGTTTAAGATAGAGTGCTTCCACGTGCCACAATATCACTCATACTTACTGAAACACTCTACATCCCATGTGAGGCGCCTGGCGAATAACGTGGATTGGACAATCACCACATGCCAGTCAAATCAACGCCAAGATATGCAATGAAAGCTCACGAATCAAGATACCACACATTCATAATCTAAATATAACACATGCATGCAAGAGAGTCAAACGACGTGCATCGGGTTAACTAAGGGCTTTGATAGGCTTATAATGACCGTGGTTAACAAGAAAAGGGGAAAAAACATGCAAAGGGTGACGGCCTATAAAAACTCATGGTCAGTCTACCCAGACTGGCCGTCACCAACACAGATAATGCCACAGAGTCCGGGATAACGGTTATAAATTAAGACTCAAAAACCACCGACTCACAAATACTCCCCAAAAATGAATGATAACACCACCACCTTAGCTAGCTCTGCGTGCTACTCCTTCGTGCTCACATCCTCGAAATCATAGCTCAAGTAATCCAACTCAGGTTGCCTCTTAGGGTTCCATAACTTTGGTAAGTTTAGGTTTGGAAGGTTTAGAGGTTAAGGTTTGAATGGAGAAGAAGGAAGCGGGAAAATGAGAATGATGGGGTGGAGAGAGAGAGAGAGTGGGGAAAAATCGGATGGTCCCCTCAACTTGACCGCGTTTTCTTCTTTTTTTTTTTTTTTTTTTCCTTTTTTTTTTTTTTTTTTTATTTTTTTTCTTTTTGCGCGGCTACTATGATTTACTCTCTCTTTTCTTTTATTATGGGAAAAACGTTTATGGATGGTTTAGAATGGTTAGGAATTGGGTTTATTGATACAAGATTCGTTAGGGCTAGGTTTAAGGCGGGGTTTTTGACTGGACAAAGGTTTTTTTTTTATTATTTTTTTATTTTTAAACCAAAGACATGGCACCCAAAAGCGACATTTGTATTCTTCCAAAACGATGATTCTCCTTTATTCCGATGATTCGAGACCTCTAAAATGCGCACAGAGCTGTACCACCACATTAATTCCACCCAATCACCGGTTTCCTAGGTTTGACACAGGAACTGACATGGACTGGTTTAAAGATGGGGCAATGGGACACATTTAGTGGTTTAATCATGCAAAAATGGCCTTGTTTCATCCCCTAAGCACGTCACCAACTCTCACACATGCATGCAAAATATTTAAACTATGATATGTGATACAAACGCCTACTATTTTGTGCAAGTGCGGAAAGTGAAGAACAATGAAACATGGGATGCTTTAAGGATATACTGTGCACACCGTGAGAACACCTACTCAACCTTGCTTATGGTGCGGAAAATACTCAAACATGGAAGCCAGATATATGCATGTGAACAAGTTAAACAGACAAACAGTGAGACAAGAATCTAGCATGCTCACCTAACTCATACAAACAAGCATAACAATCGTATCCCCACATTCAAAAATTAAACCCCTAACCGACTAACAACGCTCAAATAACGTGTACAAAGTACACCCCTTTCCCCCAACTTGAAAATTGCTTTGTCCTCAGAGCATGAAGACAGACATAGAAATAGAAGAATAAGGGAAAGAGATGGACCGTCGGATGGCAGCCAACCATCATGACCCCGGCCGATGTATGGGGAATTTGCCATCACTGTTGCGTTTCGTCATCAGAACTGCTTCCAGGATCCGCTCCTTCGGACCTAAAGAGGTCCACAGCCAGTCACACAGAGCCGCGCCGAAGCTTTATTGGACTGACAACCGCCACATTTCGTGGCACCCCTGCTCGAGGCTCCTGAATGCCTCACTCACTCCGACGGAGAGGCCCAAACTACCAAGGCTGGTGTGGTAGCATGCTCGTCCTGCAAAAGACTGAAGAACCAACTACCAACTAGGCAACAAATGACGTCAGTCTTGCCGCTCGTGAAAGCCGGGCCACAACAAATAAAGAAAGCAACTAAAGAACACCACCAGACCTTCACGCAGTCTCACGTGTCATACTTTTCTCCCCATCCCCCAACTTAAATGGAAGAGTGGGTGGCTATACAAGACCATCAAATTTTTTTTTTTTTTTTTTTTTTTTAAAGGAAAGCAAGAAAAGGAAAAGCTAAAGATTAAAATTGCCCTTACTAACCGGAGCTGGGCACACGATCCTTATTTTAATAGCGGCGTGCGAAGCTATAAACACCCAAGTCAATGATGGGTACCCCTAATCGCTAGGAGTCGGGTCTACACTTAGTTAAAAGCATGGTACGCGTGAGCTACCCGTACAAACATGGCTGAAAAAGCCTACTCAGCCTGCATCTAAAAGCTTCACAACCTCAGCCCGAACCACCTCTTTCATATGGGGATTCAAGTGCCGCTGAGGCTGCCTAGAAGGTTTCACACTATCCTCAACCTCCACACTCTCCTCAACATTTAACATCCCTAACAGACTTCCTACCTCCTCATCATCCTCACCCAAAGTACTAACACTATAGACATCCACCTCCATTTTCTCCTTGCCAACAGATAACTGGACCTTGCCAGTTTTGCAATTCATAACAGCATTGGAGGTGGCTAAAAAAGGACGACCTAAAATGATGGGAGTCTTTTCTAGAACCTCGGGATTTGAGCAGGTGTCTAGGACAATAAAATCTGCAGGGAATTGGAACTCACCTACCTTAATCATCACATCCTCCACCACACCCTTTGGTACTCTCACACTCCGATCCGCCAACCGCAGTGACAGAGAAGCTCTCAGATTGCCTAGGCCCAGTCTTAAGTATGCGGAATAAGGGAGTAAATTAACACTCGCCCCCAAGTCCAACAATGCTTTATCGAATGTCTGGCCTGCGATAGCTATAGGGATGGTGGGACACCCTGGATCCTTGCACTTGGCAGGAATCTCAGTTTGAAAAATGGAGCTCACTACCTTGGTCAAAACCACGTTGTTCTGACTCTTGCGCTTTGTTGTGCAGAGGTCCTTCAGAACCTTCGCACACTGGGGAACAGACTCAATCGCCTCCATCAGAGTAATAGGGAACTGCACCCTCTTAAAAAGTTCTAACATCTTATGATTCGTACTCGCTTAGGCTTCACCGCCAATCTTTGGGGAAATGGAGCTAATGGCATCGGGCGGCGCGTTGGAGTCGTGGGGGCGCAACAAACAGGCACCACCACCTTAGGTGACTCCTCACTCTCCTCTACCTCCTTCCTAGGGACATTGACAATATCAGGAGTTGCTCTCGGTGCATCCACTGGCTCCAAGGGTGGAACCTGTTTTTGCTTTGTCTGAATGGTCTTATCAATCAATTTCCCACTCCGGAGAATGGTGATCGACTTAGCCTCCTCCTGATTCTGACTCTGAGTATTAGGACCTGTAGGATGTCCTAAGTAATGGGCACCCGCTGAACTACCCTGAGCTGGAAATCTACCCCTCTCCTGCTGCAGTTGACCGACAACCGCAATGAGTTGTGACATCTGGGTTGTAAGGGCTCCTATTTGCTGCCTTGTTTCAGTTTGAAATGTCATATGTGATTGCATCAGGGAATTGACATTATCCTCTAACTTATGATCACGCGCGGTCATCTGTGAATAACCTGGGGGAGGGCCACTAGTGGATGGACCTGCCCCCCTACCAGGCTGTGACTGGTAGTTATATGGGATGACTTGGCCTTGCGGAGTCCTGGGTGCTTGGGACTGATGAAACTGTTGCGGCGGAGGCGGCGCAAGGAGCTGCGCTTGACCTCCACCTGCGGGTCTATGGTCTGACCACCCAAAGTTGGGGTGATCTCTCCATCCCGGGTTATACGTATTTGAGTGTGGGTCCCAATTCCTCACAGCATTTACCTCTTCCTGATTATTCTGACTCGCTCCCTTAGCAGCTAAAAATCCGGGGCATGCAGTTGCGATGTGCCCCTTACACTCACACCACACACAGACTTCCTCTATACTGACCTCATGCACTGGACGAGTCTGCCTAACTTCTAATTCCTCTAGCTTCTGCGCCATCTTTTCAACCTGGGCCTGGAGTCGCTGGTCACGTATGGTAACGGGGATAACGTTGGACCCAGAAGGTCCGGACCGATCAAAATCAGAGGGTTCTAATGCCCTCTGCCTATCTGCTAGGTCATCCAGAAAATCCCAACCCTCATCCGCAGTTTTGGACAAGAAGTCGTTCCCTTTACACGAATACTCTATGTGCTGGATTGTCTCAGCGTTGAGACCCAGGTGAAAGAATTCGACCAACTGTATCTTCTCAAAACCAGGGTGTGGCATTCTTAGGAGCAAATCCTTGAAACGCTCCCATGCCTTCACAAAAGACTCTCCCCTCTCTTGCCTAAAGCCTTGGATTTGACGCCTTAAACTATTAGTTTTAGCCTCAGAAAAATATTTCCTGTAAAACGCGTCATGCACATGCGCCCATGTGGTGAAGGACTGAGACTTTTGCATTCTGAACCATCTAAGTGCGCCATCTTTTAAAGTTGCCTCAAACAGCTTGAGGCAGGCATTGTCGTATTGGGTAGTAGACGCCAGGTTGCGCACTAACCCCTCAAATGTCCGCACATGTTCGTACGGATCATCAGACTCTCTCCCATAGAAGTTAGGGAGGCTATTTAGGACACCAGGTTTTACAGTGAAGGCATTGCGTGCCTCCTGTGTCTCTTGAGGAAACACAATCGGCCCGGGAGGAGTGGTCCTCTCGGGATTCAAATGCTGCCTCAACGACGGTTGTTGAATTACCTGTTGGTCTCCCATTTCAAAAGACTCTGGTTCGGAAACTGACTCTGACTCTGACTCTGACTGATAAAGCGGATTATTGAAATTAACTGACTCGACAGGTAAATCTATGTAGAGTCCACCAATGGGGATGGACTCCGACCGACTCTCTACTGACTCTGACGAAGAATTCGAAGACTCTGCCTGACTAGACCTGTTCTCTATCCTAATCAGGCGATTAGTACGATCACGGTAGTAGAGAGGATCAGGCTTACGTACGACTTGCTTATCTCTACCTATGATGACTCAACTACAAATTTAACAAACACTAAACTAACACCGTTTGAAACACACGTCACCGTTCCCCGGCAACGGCGCCAAAAATGCTTGACCGTTCGGGTGATTAATAATTAACTAATATTTCGTCCCAAGCGTAGGACTCTCGACCGGTGCAGCACAATAATTTCGGAAGTACCGGAGTCGAACCACAGAGACGGTCTACGGTGTTGACCCAAACAATGCTAGATTCTATGTTCGCAAATGGCTCTCAGGTAGCCACCCCTTGTTCAGATGACTGATTTAATTAACTAAATTAAACTGATTAAATTATTGGACTCTTAATTAAAACAAAAGAGCACAGCCGTGGGCACTACAGTGTCCGCAACTAGCCTAATCCACATTCACTCGGGCCACAATTATTTAATTAATAGGTTTAACAATTTGAAAAGAATTCCCAACAAATGCGCACCACTTGTCACCAACCACTGCGCGCATTTGGGAATTGGCAATGCCCGGGTTCGTTTGTTAGAAAAGATTTCGTATTGAAAAACTGCGCATTAATTTGAATGATTCGGCACCGAGGTGGAACGCGAATTAGCCTAGCCACGGGACACCTTCGTCCCGCGGCCGCACTCAATACGACTACTCACACATATTGAAATATATTGTAGAAGATGAATAGAAACTAAAACTAATCATGCTTTGAATAGATAAAATATAAAACCAATGGAAAACAATACCGTAATTGCAAAGGCAAAATTAATCCTGATATTCGATCAGCAAAACAACCTTGAAACTGGAATTCTGGAAATTAACTTGAAAGCGTAACACTGAACGAAGAACTTTTGCTCTGGAGCCGAAAACTTGAGAACTTAAAACCTAGGTAAAATTCGTGGACCCCTAATCTAGGTTAAAACATAAGTATTTATACTAATCTAGTAATCTTAAAGAAATCCGAACGAAAATTCCCGAAATCCTCCGCGCATAGGCCAAACGGTGCCGTTCAGTGGCCTTACTAAGCAACTCGGTAGCGCTACAGGGAATGTAGGTAGCGCTACCGCTTGCCTTCGGGCGTGCGTTGACCGGTTGCTCCTTGGTTTGACCGTTGACCCCTTTAATATAAACGCGCCGGGTAGCGCTACATCACTTTTGGTGTAGCGCTCAAGAACCTCCTGTTCATTTTTGGGGCCCTTTTGTGCCCAATTTGAGCGCTCCAAGGAATTGGGGTAGCGCTCCCGACGGTTTTCGACCACTTCCATGCAAAATCCACTCGCCTCCAACTCCTGATCGACGTGCATGCCCTTCCAACGCATAAAAATCACACTTACGCCCCTCAAATACCTGCAAATCCCTTTCAACACCAAAAATACCACGTGCACATATTAATTGGAAAATAAGGCTCAAAACGCACGTCTAACATGCTAAAACCCCCTACTTAGGCGCTCGCAAGCAAGCTTCCCACGCGCCTATCAGTTCACATTCCAGAAAGTTCCCATGTCTATCAGGTCAATGTCACCAAGCAAAGCAAAGAAGAAAAGGATCCAAATCCTCTAGAAGAAATTCTGAGGCCAGACAGGCATCTAACAGACAGTATCTCGCCGCTTGCACACTTCAGAGAAGAAGGTCATTTTGTCATAGAAGCCGCCTTCGGAAACCAAGATTGGTTCCCACAAGCATACATTAGTGACGGGTCTTTACCACAGCCATCAGCACCATTCCCGCCATCATCTAATGTATCAGTACTAGTCGATGACCCTCTGACTACCATCTGGGATGAAGAAGCAGTAATTGATATCCGAGTAAGCAATGATGAGGTGTGGACTGTCAACAAGGCCATGTTGGACCCATCCTTTTGGCAAGACTCTGAGGTAGACAACCTCAAGACAGGGATAGAAGCAGTAAAAATCGAGGAACAAAGGGCCAGAAACGATCTGATGAATTTCTGGGCCGAGGATGAAGAAACAATGCAGAAAAGGGAAGCTATCAGGGCTGGCAAACGAAAGGTCAATGAAGAATACATGAATTTCTGGGGTGAAAATCAGGAGTTATGGGAAGAAACGGTCAACAGAATAACCAGAAGTGGTCGAATCTACCAACCAGCTCACCTCCAAGGTGGAAATTCCTCCAACCATGCCACAGTAGGGGATTTTGTTTGGGATGATCCCATCCTCGAGGACGCAATTCCTGACCATCCAGAAGGCACTATCCGACAGAATCCGACTGCTAGGCCACTCCCGAAGAATCCCCCGGTAACAAGTGATCCAATTCAGAAACAGCTCGAGAGAACTCCCGCCTCAGTGTCCATTTGGGGGTTACTCTCTTCATCTCGGGAGCATCGTCAGAAACTGATCAAAGTTCTATCAAACATGGAGGTACCGCCAGATACTCCTCCTGAAACAATGGTGGCACTGCTTACACCAACTCATGCAAAGCATGTTGTAGTTTTCACTGAAAAGGATCTGCCACCAGAAGGAGTCGGTCACAACAAGCCATTGCACATTACTCTGAAGTGCATGGAAAAGTGGGTCCCAGTTGTGTTATTGGATAATGGATCTGCCTTGAATGTCTGTCCTCTGCGTACAGCCTATTGTTTGGGTTTTAAGAACAAGGATTTTCAGCCATCAAATCTTGGAGTGCGTGCTTACGACAACACTCGACGGGATGTGATTGGGACCGTTCAGATGGAAATAATGATAGAAAATTTTGAGACCAGTGTTGAGTTTCACGTGCTCGACATCCCCTCATCATTCAACCTGTTGCTGGGCAGGCCATGGCTCCACCGATCAGACATCATGGCTGTACCTTCCTCCCTGCACCAGAAAGTTCAGCTTGGGCTGGCCACAGGAACTTTGACCATCTATGGAGATTCTGGAATCCGCCCGCATGTCCCCGACAATGCTCCCTTGCTTGAGATAGCTCACGGGGAAGAGGACATCGCTCTGGGAGGTTTTTCTTTCGACACTTCCAACGGTGTATTCACTATCAAAATGGACGAGGATTTTTCGATAAAATCAACCGCTCTAGATATGATGCTAAAAATGGAGTATTTGCCCGGTCTAGGGCTTGGTCGCAACAATCAGGGGGTAGCAGAATTCCCCAAGTTTCTAACAAACAACCACCGTTTTGGGCTTGGTTATGAATCTGGTCAAAGCAGGAAAATACAAGCTTGTGCCGGGAAAGGACCTATCCACTTCACAAAAGCTTCAGAAGCTATCTATCGAGGGGACCCGGAGCCATTCTGGGATATGGAAACAAAAACCAAGCTGCCAGGATTTGAAATCTTTTCTGACAACACCTGGAGTAGCGAGGATGAAACAGAAGAGTGGGAGGAGCCAGCTAAAAGGCTTCATGTTGTCTGGATCGAGGTTCTTGACTCAGGGGATCTTTTATCGCTGTTTGGGGAAAAAAGTCCACTAGGTATGAGAAAGGGTGAGCCTGCTGCAACGCTTGTTGATTTAAAGCCTGTTGAGGATATGGAGCTAATGATGCTGGGACAAGAAACTCTGGAAGATGTTGCCACGCTCATTGTGGATGCCAATGGAACTTATAAAAATTGCACTTTTGTACCTAGAATCATTTACACTGGCACTGATTTTGAATCTAAGTCTGAATCTAGCACTGCATCTAGTATTGAGTCTGGTTTTGAGTCGGAGCCTGAATCTGTTATCACTCCGCGTCATCACTTCTCTTTTGAATTTGAGTCCACTCTCATGAATCATGCCCCAGGGGCCCCCTCCTTTGAAATAAATGAAATCGACTTTGCTTATCTTACTGTGTCCGAAATAAATTGTGTCGACCCCGATGATGAGGGGATCGAGTTTAAGGAAGAAATTCTGAACGAACTCCGATCTCTAATCGAAGGGAAGATGAAAGGCATGCTCAGCCTATAAAAGAAGAAGTTATTTCTATAAATTTGAGAGATGAGAGTAATCCGCGCATGGTTCAAATTGGTTCCGGACTGTCTCCAGAAGAATTTAAAGCTCACTCGGATCTCCTGAAAGAATTCGAAGATGTTTTTGCATGGTCACACGCAGATATGACCGGTATCGACCCTGAGATAGTGGAGCATCGAATCCCTTTGTACTCTGATGCAAAGCCTGTCAAGCAGAAACTGAGAAAGATGAGACCAGATTGGGTATTGGAAATCAAGAAGGAAGTTCAGAGACAAATAGACGCACGATTTCTAATAGTCACTGAATACCCTCAATGGGTCGCGAATATTGTGCCTGTTCCTAAAAAGAATGGGAAGATCAGGATCTGTGTAGACTTCAGGGATCTGAACAAAGCAAGCCCGAAAGATGATTTTCCTCTGCCACACATAGACGTGTTGGTAGATAACACCGCAGGGCACGCGTTGCTATCATTCATGGATGGATTCTCGGGTTACAATCAGATTCTCATGGCTCCCGAAGATCGTGAAAATACTACCTTCACCACGGAATGGGGCACCTACTGCTACAGGGTTATGCCATTCGGGCTGAAGAACGCAGGATCTACCTACCAGAGAGCTGCCACAACGTTGTTACATGACATGATCCACAAGGAAGTAGAAGTATATGTGGATGACATGATTGTCAAGGCCAAGGAAAGAGAAGGGCATCTGCCAGCCCTCAGGAAATTCTTTGAGAGAATCCGCAAATACAGATTGCGCCTCAATCCAGAGAAATGTACATTCGGAGTCACAGCGGGAAAAATGCTCGGATTCATGATCACCACACGAGGGATTGAGGTGGATCCGTCAAAAATCAAAGCCATTCTGGAAATGGAGCCACCTCGAACAGAGAAGGAAATACGGAGCTTTCTTGGAAAAATCCAGTTTATCAGCAGATTCATTGCCAAGTTAACCTCTACTTGCGAGCCGATGTTTCATTTACTCAAGAAAGGTGTATCATTCAAGTGGGACAATAAGTGTCAGCAAGCTTTCGAGACCATTAAGAAGTATCTTCAAAACCCTCCGGTATTAACGCCACCCGTGCCGGGGCAACCTCTCATTCTATACTTATCCGTCACATCTTCGGCTATGGGATGTATGTTGGCACAAGAAGGAGAAAGAGGAAGTGAGAAAGCTGTTTACTACATCAGCAAGAAAATGATGGGGTGCGAAGAGCGGTACACGTCACTGGAAAAAGTCTGTTGGGCGTTAGTCTGGGCTTCCAAAAAACTGAGACACTACATGCTGGCTTATTCCGTAAAGCTAATCTCACGAATGGATCCACTCAAGTATCTGTTTGAAAAGCCAGCGCTGACAGGAAAACTGGCACGGTGGTTGCTAATGCTAACTGAATTTGATATCAAGTATGTCACTCGGAAGTCAGTAAAAGGAAAAGCAGTTGCAGAATTCCTAGCAGATCATCCTGTAGAAGGGCCAGAAGATGTAGAGTTCGAATTTCCTGACGAGAATGTAATGACAACAACCAACGACGTCTGGATGCTGTATTTTGATGGGGCAGCCAATCAGAAAGGATTCGGAATCGGAGTATTGCTGGTCTCACCAGAAGGGTCACACATCCCTCTTGCTTTCAAGTTGAAATTTGAAGTCACCAACAATCAAGCGGAGTATGAAGCGTGCATAGTAGGAATGGAAGCTGCCTTAGAAATCGGGGTTAAGAGACTAGAGGTAGTCGGGGACTCCAATTTGGTGGTGTCACAAGCCAACGGGGAGTGGAAGGTGAAAGAAGACAAGCTTAAGCCTTACCACCAAGATCTCGAAGATCTAATCCCACGATTTCAAATGGTCACATTCACTCATGTTCCAAGATTGAAAAACAGATTTGCAGATGCTCTAGCTACTTTGGCCTCAATGGTGGAGGTACCAGATGGAGTTAAGCTCAGACCAATCACGATTGAGCAGAGGGACAAGCCTGTTTTCGAATATGTCATGGTTGTCAATGAAACTGACGACGGTCTGCCATGGTATCACGACATTTGGAACTTCATCGAGAAAAGGGAGTATCCGCCAAGAACTGAAAAGAAGGACCAGATTGCTCTCCGGAGATTGGCCTCTCAATACATCATTTGCGGAGGAAAGTTATACCGGCGGTCGCATTGCGGAGTGCATAAGTTGTGTGTGCATGGTACGGAAGCCACCGTGATCATGGAAGAAATTCACGAAGGAGTCTGCGGTCCTCACATGAATGGGATAATGCTTGCAAAGAAGATTCTCCGTCAGGGGTATTACTGGTCAACCATGGAAACTGAGTGCGTCCAGTATGTGAGACAGTGTCACAAGTGCCAGATTCACGCCAATCTCATGCATATACCACCGTCAGAATTACACTCCATGACTTCACCTTGGCCATTCTCTACCTGGGGCATTGATGTTATTGGCAAAATTACACCAGCTGCGTCTAACGGGCACAAGTTCATCTTGGTAGCAATCGATTATTTTACCAAATGGGTCGAAGCTGCTTCATATGCAACTTTGACGGCAGTTCAAGTCTCCCACTTCATCAAGCAGAACATCATCTATCGATATGGTGTCCCTCAGGCTTTTGTATCAGACAACGGGGTTCATTTCAAGGGCAGAGCCGCAGATACTCTCGAAGACTTTGGAATCCAGGTTCATAAATCAACTGTCTATCGGCCACAAACCAATGGAGCCGTGGAAGCAGCAAACAAAACCCTCAAGACAATACTGGAAAAGTCCATTCAGTCTGCAAGGGATTGGCACGAACAACTGCCGTTAGCATTATGGGGATACAGGACATCCATCCGTACTCCGACGGGGGCAACACCTTATTCTTTGGTATATGGCATGGAGGCCGTACTCCCAATTGAGCTTAAAGTACCATCCTTGAGAGTCATGGTTGAATCAGAGATCAGCGAAGCGGAATGGCAAAGCTCGAGATTTGAAGAGCTTATGTTATTTGATGAAAGACGGCTCAAAGCTTTGTATCACGTCCAGGGTTATCAGCGCAGAATCGCACGGGCATTCAACAAGAAAGTGAAATCTAGGGATTTGCAAGAAGGTGACATGGTTTTAAAGGAGATCCGGGCTCCAGTCTTTGATCCTCGCGGGAAGTTCCGACCAAAGTGGGCAGGTCCATACATCATCAGGAAAATCTTGTCTGGAGGCGCGACGCAACTCATCGATCTCGACGGCAACGAATTCTCCACTTTGGTTAACATGGATCAACTCAAGAGATATTACCCCTGAGAGGAGCTCGCTGGACTGAAAACCGCAAGGGCGGGCAGTGCCAGGAAAAATTTAGAGCTAGCCTGCTAAGTCGAAAACCCACATCGGGCGATTTAGGCAAAAGTTAAGGCAGATCGATCAAACGAGCTCGCTAGACCGAAAACACGAAAGGGGCGGCACTAGGCAAAATTTAGAGCGCAAAAGGAGAGTGTCAATACTCAAGTGAACCCTAGCCAAATTTGTACTTTCGAACTACGTTATGACCTGATTCCTGTAAAAAGGATACGTAGGCATCCTCACCTTGAGGACCAGTCACCATCTTTCAAAATATCTCTTTGAGTTGATATCTGGCCGTCACGTGTAAATCTAAATGCAACTCTCATAATTCATCTTTATTCAAATAAAACTTCTTGGATTACATGGCTGAGCATGAAACTTTCAAAACACAAAGCAAACAACAGAGCATGACCTTGCACGAAGCATCTCGTGGGTCTAAGCAATTTATTTCGGGCACATTAAGATTGAGTTCAAAAGTCAACTTTGGCTTCCATGTTCCCTTGTTTCTATGTCTCTTATTAGCCATCTCACATAGCGCTCTGAAAGATTGACACTCGAGTACTGATCTCTCGGGATGGTTACACGCTCCCTCCAAGTGTTCTGATAAGCTCTGAAAGTGGCAAAGTTGTGGGTTCGGCATGACAAAGTTCTCTGACGGCGGTATTTTCTGACGAACGCCAAGCTGACGGAGTACACGGTTTGGAATGTAGAAGGTCCAGCAAGATAAACCAGCCAGAATCACCCGCTGGCGTCCCATATTGCTCACAGTCATGGCAGGGCTGTCAAGCCAAGCCAAGCGCCAAGCAATTATCTCTTCTGTAAGCCGGGAAAACACCCTGAACCAGCCATGCACATCATCAGAAACTTCCAGAAAATCCCTTTGAATGAATCCCCGTGTTTCATGAATCCGCCGCCGTGGCACCGGTTCCAACAAATTAGCCTTGTCACATAGCCATATCTGTATCAGAGAGAAAACCAGTAAGGAACTATAGACAACCTAAACACGAGCGTTGAGGTAAAACCAGAATGTGGGAAAAACCGGAAAAAGGAGAGCTGAGTGAGAAACCTACCTGTAGGAGCAAAGCACTACCTTCAAAAACATCGGTATCCCCAGCATGAACTCTGTCCAGTCCCATCAAAGTCTCCGCCAAAACCATCGGAGCCACATCTTTGCGCTCCTCAATTTGCATGGCAACGCCAACCAATGATGAACTCGCCTGCCCATCGGAATGGACAAACAAGAAAGCAGCCAGCAAGCAAAGACACAGTGCGAAACCTTCCGGACAAAATTGTGCTATGACCCGCGGAATGTTGATAATGCCTCCTTGGAGCGTGGACTTCGCTGCTTTATTACTTATCCCGAGCTTGGCAGATAGCACATTGGCAAAGTTTATCCCGTGCATAGGTATGACCGGCATCTCCAGGTTAAACCCGCCAAGGTATGCATGGAACTCCTCCACAGTGGGGCATAACTCGTGAAGGCCGAAACGAAACACATGCACCTTCGGATCCCAGAATCGAACCGCAGCATGCAAGAGCTCAGCGGATTGATACGTCCCGGATACAGCGCAGCGAAGTCAACCGGTGACCCTGAAAGTTGAGCCACCCGATGCCATCAAGTTCATCGAGCCAAGGCCGAACCAAAGCCGAGAAACTCATGGTTGAGTGAGAAATGTAATAGAACAAGAGGTTTTAGGTTTTCAGAACCCAAAGGAGTTGCGAAAGAAGGCCATTTATGGTAAGCATAGATAAGAAAACTTTTTGAAATTGGCTGCCTCGTAAAACGTGCCAACATTGAAGAGCGTGGAGAATCTTCTCAAGAGCTTGAAAGAACCTCGAGGAAAGCAAGGCCGGGTGATTTTTGGAACCAAAGAACTCTCAGATAACAAGACACACAGGAGCCCAGAGACCTGCAACGAAACTCAAAATTTTGGCAGTTTCAGAAGTGAGCCGTGCGGCTCATTTGGGTAGGCCGTACGGCCTATCTCAGTAAGCCGTACGGCTAACCTTGTGGTTTTCATGACCGAATTTTGACTCAGGCCACCATAAGTCGTTTTGGGTATATTTTGGGAACTTTCCCTATTCATACAAGTGGTAAAGAATGTTTTAAAGCCGTGGGAAAAATCAATTTGAATTTTGGCTCAGGTACTCCGAAAGCTCAGATACACCAAAACAGACAGCCCGGAATGTGTCACATTGCTCTTCCAGCATCAACGGCTCCAGCAAGCCACGTCGAGCATTCGCAAGGATATTATAGGGTTATTTGGTGGATTTTACGGAAAACTTTGAGTTCCCGAAATGCCCAAGCCCGGAATCGCCTGATACTACCCGAACGAGGAGCGCCGGCAGGTCAAAACGCGCCCGAGTGTCAATATTCTTATTCCATCCATTCGAGCAGATATGACATGCATTTGTGATATGTTAGAAGTGTCGCTTGGCAAATATCAAGGTTTCAGGCACAATGGGCCATGTTATGAGTTTCTTGTAAAATTTCGAGTTCATTGAGTCAGTTTGTATATACATGTTTCATCATTCCCATTCCAATCCAAAGTTACATATTTTTATTTTTCTCAGGGGCATATATAGCATATTGTCAACGTTCAGTCACTCGCAAAGCAATCATGTGCAAAACTTGACTTTTCTTTCAAAATGCGTCAGTGTGAATCATTTAAAGCATAACGAATATGTGCAATCTATATAAGAACTAAATGGCATCCCTATCATGGGCATAAATGTACATCTATCTGGGGCAAACTGGCCCAATATCAAAAGCTACCACGGCTCGCAGGCCGTATCCATGAAAAAGAGAAAAGTGGGGCAAACAGGCGCCCAAATCTAAACTGAGCACGCAGGCTCGTCCTAAAAACCACTACGTCGCCTTTTCGTAGGCAGGCGACGACCGAGTGTCAGAAGCAGGTCCTCCTCGGGGGTGCCCTCACTGCTGCTACCATCACCACCACTGCTCTCTCCATCTCCCTCCGGGGGAAGCCACTGCTCTCTACGAGCCGAACTCGAATTTAGTTTCAAAAAATACTCACGCTTGTGATATGAAGTAAAATATGAGTAGCATATATAATTTGTTCATACTGCTTTAATATTAGTTTTAAAAAATATTCACGCTTGTAATATGAAGAAATAGTAGTATAATTTGTTCATACTACTTTAATACTATTTATTTAAAACGGAGATCAAGTTTTATTTTTTGTATGCATGTTTTCAATCCAAGACTTATATATGAGATGCACAATCCGGATCACGTTTAACTTTGCAACCATGGCATGAGGCTAAAAAAGTATGTAAAATTCAATAGAGTACGGAGGGGAGCTTATATAACTTGTGGTTTTTCCCTCCCCTCTGATCAAATTCCTGTGAATTAATAGTGAAATTACAAATGTCGAGGGGCGATGAGGCCGAATGTCACAACGAAAGAGGAATTAATTTCTTTTTTTTTCCATTATCTTTTTTTCCATTACCTTTTTTTTTCCCAAACACTTTTAACTTTTAATGCCGCTTGTTTTGACATGATTTTATAACTTTTTTATTCTAACCTAAGTTAGAATTTCTCTTCTCATAAATAGGTTTGTAGCCTATAGGCATATATAAAAATTAAATTCTAGAGTTCTGTTTATTTTTTTCCTTATGTACAAGGTGTTTATCACTTTTCTTGTACATTTAAGAGTTCATCTGTTAGAGTGATATTTAACCAATTCGTCTATTTACACAATATCTAGTCTTTTTCACTTTGTCAAAAATGAATCCAAAAAATCACTCACAAATTCAAAGTTGATTAAATGTAGTACTGGTCCACACATCAAATATTTAAATGCTTAACAGAAAATGAATAGAAAAGAAAGATGCGGACAAATACCCATAGACGTCGGTCGAATATATGCAAGGGACGCATTTGGCACAGATCAATGCAGGACGCTTGCCCAAGATGGATCAAATGGCACGTTCTGGTGGAGGAGCGACTGAAAAGGGTCACGTCTAAAAGATCAAATCCAAATTTGGCAGTGACTTGTGGTACCAGCCAAGTGACCACTGACAATTTATGACTACCAGCCAAGTGCCAAGCCTATTACCCACAATTTAATTACGACTTATTACTCAAGGTAAAATTCCGACACAGTGGTCCCGGTGGATTATTTAACTCAGTGTAAGTATCTCTATGAACGCCACACCACCCGGGAAAAAAATCATACTAGCGTTGAACCCGTGTTATATAGGGGTGTCAAACGGGCCGGGTCGGCACGGGCACGGCACGGGTACGGCACGTCGGTAGGCGGCACGGCACGCCAGAGGCACGGTAAAATCTTGGCACGGCACGGTATAAGTTGGCACGCGGCACGGCACGGGCACGTAAATGAGCGAGAACGGCACGGGCACGGCACGGGCTAAGGTGGCACGTGGCACGGCACGACACGGTCTTCTACGGGCACGGCACGGACACGATAAAAAGTCAACGTGGCACGAGGCACGGCACGGCACGACTTTATTCTAGCACGGCACGGCACGGCACGGGCACGGGCACGAGCACGAGCACGACGAGCACGGAAGTTGGCACAGCACGGCACGACACGACACGGAAGTAGGACGGACATGGCACGACACGGCACGAGCACGGAAGTTGGCCTGGCACGGCACGACACGAGCACGGAAGTTGGCCTGGCACGGCACGACACGGCGGCTCGGCACGGGCACGGCATGAGCACGGAAGTTGGTCTGGCACGGCACGACACGGCGGCTCGGCACGGGCACGGCACAAGGAAAAAAAAAATGTTCAATAATTTATTTGTATGTTTTTTTTGATAATCACAAAAATAAAAAAGAATTATTTTTTGGTTGTGTAACTTGTGTTACTAAATTATATATTTATATCAATTTTTAAAAAAATTAAGTCATGAACAAAAAAATAAACAAGAGGGAAAAAGAAGTTACAAAAATTTTATTGATTTATTTTATTTTATATTTTAATTTTGAGAGAGAGAGAGAGTTTGGACCAAAAAAATAAAATAAGCTTTTAAAATATTTTTTTACATGTTTGATAATTGATACAATGTCTTTTAATTTTTATCTAATAAAGATTTTGAAAAAAAAAAAACATTTTTATGTAAGAAAGATTTTTATCTAATAAAGATTATAAATTATACAAATTAAATTTGATTTCTTTCATAGTTTGATTAGTTTCACTGTCTCACTCTCACATGAACACAATAAGTCAATAATGGGCGTCCACTTTCCGGACCAAATTTCGACGATCGGAACCGTTAGATGTGTTTAAAACGTGTTTTCAGCGTCCTACGTGAGGATTTTGCAAAAAACAATACCCGGAAGTAGTTGATCCGAGTAGGTTTTCGTAAAACTACTATATGAAAACCTGGCCCGATCAAACCTTTTGGGTTTTTTTATTTTCCAAATCTTTGCATAGGACCTTAAAAACATGCTTTAAACACATCTAACGGTTCATATTTTTTAAAAATTGATTAGGTGGCCTTGAAGTGGTGCATTATAGTACTGAAATTCCAATAGAAGCACTAAATGTGTTTCGATCGTGTTGTTACTGATATCGGATGATCATCAATTTTTGGGAGAATGATAGAATTGACGAGATATTAAATTGCAACGGTTCAGATCGAACATTCGGAAAAACGAGTCTACACCTACCTTGCAATTCTATGCATCGAACTTACTTGGTTATGAACCAAGCTACTGTGTTATGGTATAATGTACGATAGCCACACAATCGCAACACAATTATGACGATCCACACCGTTCACTTTGTTTGTGTTGATGTTTTAATGACTCTCGCCAATTATTTCGACGATCAGATTTTGAAAGGCCCTCCATCGCAGCACAATTACGATGATCCTCACCGTTCATGTCGTACAATGGCTTTAGAGGCCCACTTTTTGGTCCCACATGAATAATCCGAACCGTTAAATGATTTCAAAAAAATGTTTCGTACGGCTTTGCCAAAAATCAGGTCAATTGGATATGCGTAACTCGTCGATCCACGTTACAAATATCCAATTGATTTCAATACTTGGAGTTTTGGATAGACCAGTTACGCATATCCAATTGACTTGATTTTTTGCATGGCCGTACAAAACATCATTTTGCAATAATTTAACGGTTCGGATTATTCGCGTGGGACCCAAAAGTGGCCCCCCAAAGTCTTTTTCTGTTCATTAGATATTTGGTACCGGTAACCTAGCTAGCCCTAGTATAAATATACCATTATAAGGCATTACCAGCCACTTTTCTTGTAACCCTAATCTGCTAATCGTATTCGTATGATCGTATCTCTCTCTCTGACTGTCAAACAAACGGTCGTCTCTCTCTCTACTCTCTCTCTCTAGTCTCTCATCGATCTCATCTCAGACTCTCAGTAATCTCAGACTCTCAGTCACCATCATCGATCCACAGACCACAGTCATCGATCTCAACTATTTACTCTCATCGATCTCAGCTCACTGATCTCAGATTCTCAGCCACCATCATCGATCCACAGTCATCGATCCACAGTCATCGATCTCAGCCACAGTCACCACGATCACGATCCACAGTCACCGGGCCACCACCCGTCGGCGCTCACACCCCCGTCGCCCGTCGGTGCTCACACCCTGTCACGATCCACAGTCACCGATCCACACTCTCTCAACTCTAATCACCAGACCATCCACCGCTCACCAGTCGCGATACACACTCTCTCTCTACTCTAATCACCGGACCACCACCGCTCACAGCCACAGTGTAGTCACGACTCACAACTAGGGTTTGATTTGTCTGGACTCTAAAATCTAGGGTTTGATCAGTCATTCATTCACCACTTATTTACTCATTCAGAACTGATTTATACTGTTTGTTTGTGTAGATGGATGCTTTTGATTTTTCTGATGATGAACATGGTGGAGACCCTGTTGTTGCACCAGAGGGACAGGGTTTGGAGTCCGTAAGTGTAGGCGAAGCTGCTTCAAACATTGTTCACACTAGAACAGGGCCTTCTGGTTCTACTCTAGCAGATTCAACTCCTAGTAATTCAACACGTAGTGGTTCAAAAAGGCTACGCACGTCATGGGTATGGAAACATATGTCTATAGTTGAGCACTTTAAAGATGCAAATGGTATTGACATAGGAGCTAGGGCTGCATGTAATTATTGTGGCACACATTATACTTGCGTTAGTGATACTGGAACAGGGCCTCATGGTAGACATCTTAGAAATAAACATCCAGATAAAATATTGAGTGGTGAATCTGCGACTAGTTTGAAAGATTTTACTTATACGAAAGAAAACATGAGAGTAGGACTGGCCCGTTACGTAGCTGCAGCTGAACAACCATTTACTTTTGGTGATGATATTAGATTTGAATATTTTATGCAAAATCATTTGAATCCTGAATTTGGTAAAGTTTCTAGAAATACAACCCGTAGTGATACAATGAAAGCATATAATGAAGTTAAAAAAGATTTGATTTGTGAACTTGGTAAAGTTGGTGCGATAGCTTTTACTTCTGATATGTGGTCTGGTTGCAATAATCGTGGTTATATGTGTGTTACTGCTCATTATATAGACTCTATTTGGACTTTGCGAAAAAAATTTATTGCTTTCCGTTTAGTGGAGTATCCTCATGATGCTGAAACGATTTTTGAAAGTATTATGTGCGTGTTTAGGGATTATGAACTTGTTGATAAAATTTTTAGCATTACTTTTGACAATGCAAGTGCTAATACTGCTTCATTACCATTGTTTAAAAGAAATTTGTCTCCTGCTTATTTTGGTGAATTATTGCATGTTCGATGTGTGTGCCATGTGATTAACTTGGTTGCGCAAGATGGTTTGAAACATATAGCATCACAGATTTCAAAAATTAGATCTGCTGTTCTTTTTATTGGTACTTCCTCATCTAGGCAACAAGAATTTGATAAATTGTGTGTTTCTTGTTACAATGTGAAACCAAAACAAATGAACTCCGATATTGTGACTCGTTGGAATTCGACCTACCTTATGTTAAAGTCATGTAGGAAATATAGTGATGTGATATCTGCTTTTTGTAACCAGAGGTATCGTGGTGATTCTTTATCTCCATCTGATTGGAAAATTGGTTTTGAGTTCATGAAATTTTTGAAAGTGTTTTATGTTGCTACATTAGCTTGTTCTGCTGTTCGTTCTCCTTCTTCTTGTGTTGTGCTTAATCATCTCTACAATATTAGTCTCCTTGGAAGGAGGCATTCCTTGGTATTATTTTGGAACCAGGTTTTGTTACTTGTCTCCTTGGAAGGAGGCATTCCTTGGTACTCTTATGTCTTTTTGATGTGTCTCCTTGGAAGGAGGCATTCCTTGGTGTTTATGAATATGTGTTTGTTTTAGTCTTTAAGCTCTGCCATGAATTTACTTGTTTAATATGGTACATGTGAAGCAGTTGTTACTTGATAAGGCCAATGATGAACTATGAGGCCACTAATGTTTGTGTTGGTAGCAGGACCTGTTTGGCTTGAAATCTTGGTCTGTTTGTCATATGTGCTATCTGTTTGTGTAGTTGTGCTATCTGTGCTCTGTATGGCTTCATTTGTTTACCATTATTTCTGGGCAGTGATGCATAATTGTGTATATTGAGGTTCTGGCTCTTTTGGTTCATTGATCCTTATGCATTCTAGTATTACTCATGTCAAACCTGGGCAATGATGACAAAGTTGAGCCTGTTGATTTGCTGCTGCTGCTCCTGTTGTAGTTGTAATTCTGTGGTTTTTGGCAATCTAACATTCTAACTAAAGGGCTGATTATGCATACTTCATTTTGCAATCTTACTAAAGGGCAATGATGAATCATTTATAATGTTCATTTCAAGCTATCGCGGTAATTACCTTGGCGGGGCAATCTAACTTGCAGCCAGTGGGTACCCTTAAGTAATGTCTGAGCCCATTTTACATACAAAGGCTCATTTGAATCTACTTAAGTCCAGTCTTTTTTTGAAAATCTCGGGTTTTGCTATTTGCTACTGCTACTGTGGAATGGATCATGCACTGTGCACTGTGCACTGCTACTAGAAAATTTGGATTTGACAAATAAACACTTGACATGCTCACTTATATTTTAATGGGTTCTAATGGGTTCTCTCTCTTTCTTACATTACTTCTACACTTTACTTTGTTGAAGGCTGCTACATTCCTTTTCACAGTGAAAACTCATGGTGTTAGTGATATGCTCATATAAGTGTTCCCCAATTGATTGTAAATTGGGCTCTCATATCTCGGATCTCATTGATCCATGGGTGTCTGAGTATTTAAAAGAAAGTTATTTGCTCTGCCGTGAGTTGAGCTGCTGCAGATGTACTGTTTGTTACACCCCTGTTACTTGTTACTGCTACTGTATCCCACATGTTACTCCTCTTACTTCTGTTGCATATGTTTTGGTCACTATACTGCTGCTATGTTTCTAAGTTTCTATGTTTCAGTACTGTTTCTACAAACAGTACTGTTTCTGTGCTCTTTACTGCTGCTTTACCTACTGGTTACTGCTACTGCTGCTGCAAGTGTCTCGGTTGCAGCTCTGTAGTGTTAGTTGTGGCTCTGCTGCTGTACCCATATACTATGCACCTGTTAGTTTCTGGGCTATGATAACTACTGAGTACTAAGCCACTAATGGAAAAAATGGGCTACGATGACTACTGAACCTGAGATTTTGTGAGTACTGAGTACTGTTTGTATTTGTTTCTGGCCTTCTGGGCAGTAGCTGTTTGTGTTTGTGGGCAATTACTACAGTTATGGTTCGGATGGATTGTCTTTCGGATGGTTCGGATGGATTGTCTTTGGTCTGATTTTTGTCTGTGGTCACTGCTGCAAGCACTGGGATTATCATGTGGCCTGTTTTACTCCATTCTCTGCCTATTTTACTCATTTCTGGGCTGTTTTACTCCATACAAGGCAATGATTTAATGATGAATTATCAATTATGAGCCTTTTGGCAATGATGGTTGCTAAGCCATTTTGATATTAATATGCGTATGCAGCCTATGATGGATTACTGAGGCCTTGGTAACTCACTACCACCACGGATTTAGCCAATTACGTATTGCATGCTTTGTGTTTCTGTGTGTGTCTTCTGGGTTTTATTTTAGATTAGTTGCACATAGTGATTATCTGTGGAGTGATTGCACATAGTGCACCTTTTGCCTATTTTAGTAGTACTGTAGTACATACCATGTGAGGCATGCATGTGTTTTTAAATAGTTTTTTTCTCTCAGTTTGACAAATTTGGAAATAATAATTCCATCTTTGTGAAGGACATAATAATTCCATCTTTGTGAAGAGGTATTTAAATTAATAGTAATCATAGCAACCAAATAGGCCAACATTATTTAGTACTTTCAGTAGTACAAAAATTCTCAAGGACCTAGCTTTAATGCTCTCTCCCTCACTCGTCAATTATGTGAAGGACTGCTTCTTCGCTTGTTGACCCCGCAACTTAGGAAGGCTGGAAAAAGGTCTCGCAAAGTAGATGCAAATTCGGTGGAGATTAATTCATTGACCCCATTTCTTTTCTTGTTCAGGTTGTGCCATTTTGCTTTATAGGCATGTGACTAAAATTTGATAACTTTCATGTTGATAGGAAGATAATATCATTCCTTGGTGGAAATTGATGTCGTTGTTGAAGCTTTTAGAAGCTCTATTTGTGTTGTACGTACTAGTCCCCTGGATGGAACTAGTGAGCTATGGATTAAAGATATACTGGAGTACTCCTTATTGTCATTGTTTCTATTGATTGTTTACTTTTCCTTTTTTGTTTAATCTGTTCATTTGGATCAGCTATGATCTCTTTGTTTAAGTAGGCACATTGTTCTGGAGCTGCTGTCCTTTGCAGTGTATTATGTTTTGCTCCAGTAGTCCACTATGTCTGTTTGCTGCCCAGGTGGCTCTGTGATTACAATCCAGTTTGCTGCCCAGTTTGGTAGTAATGTTTTTCTGCTAGTAACGTCCAGTTTTAATGCCATCTTCATTGCATGAGGGACTGCAATTTTGAATTGCTATTTTCTGAGTCATGATCTGGGCAGCCGTGTGCTGGGATTGTCTTAAAATAAATGAAATGCTGCTCAATTTTTTCCACAATTTCTGCTCATCTGTTGCATGTTTCATTTACTTGGGCAGAGCTATCAACTGTTGGGTGGTTGTTCATTTCACAAACATTGCTTTGGCTTAGCCTTGGGGGGCTGTCCCTTGGCATTATGATTAATTTCCTTGGGAGGGGGCTGTCCTCCCGTTCTGAGTTCAGATGGTATGATCAAAGAGCTTTTTTCCTATGTAAATATTTGTCTTTAGTCGGGCACAAAACATTGATTCTGAGTTCTCTGTCTGTCTGTCTCTCTCTCTCTCTCTCTCTCTCTCTCTCTCTCTCTCTCTCTCTCTCTCTCTCTCTCTCTCTCTCTCTCTCTCTCTCTCTCTCTCTCTCTCTCATGTGTAATATTTCATTTCATATTTTGTGCCCGGGCCTCATGCATTCATCATTTTTGGGACGTAAGGATTTTCTTTTAGGCAGCTGGTGGACTAGAGAAGGCAAATCACGAAATGAAAAATATATGGTGTCGGCACGACACGACTAATTAAACGCACGACACGGCACGACTAAAAAAAGGCATGGCACGACACGACAAAAAAGGCACGGCACGACACGACTAATAAAATGCACGGCACGTCGGCACGACACGACTAAAAAAATGCACGGCAAGGCACGACACGACAAAAAGGCACGGCACGACACGATAAAAAAAAGGAATGGCACGGCACAACACGAGTAAGTCAACGGCACAGCACGATTAACTAATCGGGCACGGCACGACACGACACGACCTCAAAAAAGCACGACACGGCACGACACGATGAAGTAATTTGGCACGGCACGTGGCACGGTTGGCACGGCACGCCATGGCACGATGAAGTAAATAGGCACGGCTTGGCACGGCACGAAGCACGGCACGGAAGTTAAATGGCACGGCACGGCACGGCACGCACGTTTGACACCCCTAGTGTTATACACGAGCGAGTTTAACATGCACGTCCAATATATGTACACGGCATAGTAAGTAGCTTGTGGGTCCAAATTATATATGCATAATATGATTATCCTCAAATTAAACAGTTTTTCTACCGTTAACTAAACTGGTTTATGAATTCTTTTCCTTTTAATGCTGCTAGTCTTAACATGATTTTATAAACTTTTAGGCCCCAAATATTTGATAGACTTTTTATTTTTATTTCATTTTTCCATAATTTCTTGATTAACAAGAAATTGCCTTGTTTGATTCCTATCTAAGTTAGAATTTATCTTCTCATAAATATGTTTGTAGGCTATAGATAGGCATATATAAAAATTAAATTCTAGAGTTCTGTTTAATTTTTTTTCCTTTGTGGATTCACTTTTCTCTTGTGGATTCAAGAGTTCGTTTGTTAGAGCGATATTCAATCAATTCATCTATTTCAACGATATCTAGTATATTTCGATACACACGCGCTCCATCACTTCGTAAAAAATGAATCCAAAAAATCACACACAAATTCATAGTTGATTGAACGTAGTACTGGCCCACACATCAAATATTTAAATGCTAATAAAAAAAAAAGAACAGAAAAGAAAGATGTGTGACAAATACCCATAGACGTCGGTCGAATATATGCAAGGGAAGCGTTTGGAAAAGATCAATGCGGGACCCATGCCCAAAATGGATATAAAATTGCACGGTCTGCGGTACTTTGGAAACATGTCATTTAATCGTAACCGTTAATTCAATTATTTCTTTTGTCTTCATTAAATGTAGTACAGGTCATAAAAAGGCAATAGACATGTGTGAGAAAAAGTAAACCCTAGGAGCCGCTCTCTCTATCTCAACTCTTCACAGCCCCATTATTGCAGCCCCTCCTTCCCCTCCCCCTCCATGGGTTGCACACCCTTTTGGCGGCGGGAGGGGAGAGACTAAACCCCTTTCTAGATGTGGTTTCCCCTTCCCCTTCTGCATTAGATCCGCCTTCCGTTCGCTAATCGTTGGGACTTGGCATTCCGCAGCCCTGTTGAACGTTACAATTCGTCTGCTCCTCCTTTGTAACCTTACGGGTTCCGGCGGCTTCTTAGGCTCCGGTAGAGGCGCGTGACCGGTTGGAGGTTTGGTTTAGAGATGGGCTGCTCAGCGACGAAGGGGAGTGTATCTTTTTTCTCGTTTCTTTTGTGTTTTGTCCGGCTTTAGGCCGGTTATGTCCGGTTTTAGGCCGGTTTTTGTCCGGATTTTGTCCGGTGTGTTCCGTTAGTTTGGTCATACGCTTTCTCGTTGTATTTCTGTGACCTGTTGTCGTTGGAGTGTCCGATCTGTGGACTCCCAATCTTTCCCATGAGAATCTTTGATGAATACTATCTATCAACTTTTGACCAAAAAAAATGTAGTACAGGTCCACACATCAAATATTTAAATATTGCTAACGAAAAAAGAAATTAAAGATATGTACAAATACCCATAGACGTCGGTCGAATATATGGAAGGGACGCATTTGGCAACGATCTATGCGGGACCCATGCCAAAAATGGATAAAACAACGTTCTTGTGGAGGATCGACTGTGCGAGGTTTGATGAATTTGGTTGAACCGTTCAACCAAGGGGTGTCGTTGCTGGGAACAATTATTTCTTTTGTCTTCATCTAGAATTTTCATTCTCTTCTTTTTCTTTTTTTCTTTTTTTGGGAATTATAAGGGCAAAATGTGTTTTAGAGAAATTTGCAAAATACATTACATTTTGCAACAGAAGTAGTGTTTGAGAAAATAATGATAAAAATAAGTTATGAATGAGTTGTTTACCATTTTACCCTTGTTTCTTTATTTTAGTATTAAAAATATGCATGAATATTATTTTTACCAAGTCTTTTGGAGTCATAATGGGAAATAATTTTGCAAACGTATCCCATCGAATTTTTTTTTTTGGGAAATTCCCTTTTTTTTGGTAATTGAAATTCTCTTCCACTTAATAAAAAATTGTGAAAAAACAGAAGTAATTGCAAAAATATAAATATTTGGTCCAAAAAAATGATGAACGTTAAAAATTATTAAATGGGACATGTTCACAAGATCCCATCCATGTCGACTATTTTGCATTGACTTGTGGTACCAGCCAAGTGCCAAGTCTATCACCGAGAAATTATCAACATTTTATGCGTTTTAGATTTTTCTCGTCGAGACGAATCGAATAAACCACAAAAATTTGATGCAAAACTAACAAATGCCAATTTTGTTTAAATAAAGACCAGAAAAAAATAAACCAGTTTTGTATTTTTAGTCAAACTAACACTAACCCTAAGGGGGTGTTCCACTAACAAAAACATTTTTTTCCAAAAACTAAGACAAGTCCTTTTGTCATGATACATCACATAAAAAACCGTGAAAAACCAGTTTATTCTATAAAAACAACATTAACGGAACACCTCATAAATATCTTGTTTTGTCTAGGCTATTATTCGTATTTCCTAATTAGTCGAACTTTCCTTGTGCCGTGTGATCGATATCCTAGTTATTGAGTGATCTTGGTGGTTAAGTTTGTAGGCTATACAAAGGCATATCAATGTTCAATAAAGTGTGAAAAGATTGGTTCTTGGTAATTCTATTTTGCTAGTCGAAACTAGGGGAAATAGATGGGAAGAGGAAACACCGGAGAGAAAGGGACAGCCGGCGATGACCGCCGGTAAAGGAAGAGCAGGGATGGAGCAGGGTGGCTAGGGTTTCATGGGAAGGAGATGGACGGTCTCTCTCTCATGTCTGTCTTTTTTCTTTTATTCTTACCTATTTACCCTTATAACAAGAGTCCTTCTTCAATTTTACTTTTATTATTTTATGCCTCGCCCTGAAATTTTTTTATGCATAAAATTTTACTTTTATTCTTATATATTAACCCTTACAACAAGAGTCCTTATTCAATTAGAATGTAGAAGTATATTTTCATTGTGTAATTAGAATGTAGAGGAGAGAGAGAGAAAATGTTAGGACTAATCATTGTGTAATTAGAATGTAGAAGTATATTTTCATATATTTATCTTGCTCATCTATATTACATTACACAACGGTTTTGAGAATGTCTCTCTCACAACTGTCCTATGTGGCAGTTTTGAGGGTCGTGATTGAATTTTAAAACTTCTTCTCAACTAATTCGAGGGCTGAAACTACTTTCATTTCAAATTCAAAATCCTAAATTAAATGAATTATCTTATACGGCTAAGATTGAGAAGAAACGAATCAAACGGCTTAGAGGGATTCCACTTAATTAGGTTAGTTAGGTTAAATGCAGACATTAAAATACGCTCACTGTCTTCTAAAGTAAAAAAAATACTCCTTTAGGGTTTAGATCTAGGATTCAAAATTTGAACCCTACAGTGTATACGCCCCTCTTCTCTAATGTACAATACAATGTTTCCTCCCTCATTCACGGCCACTCACTGTAACCACGATTTTAACCTCCTGCAGATGGACGAGAAACTCTCGACCCCAATCGACTTTGGTCTCCCGATTAGTCATCTTCTCTCGATTTGTGTTTGTTTAAGTTGATCTTTTTTCTTTTCTTTTTTTTTCTCTTTTTGCCGTTCTAACCGCTTACAATTTTGTTTTTTTTACCAGGAAACTACCTGCATGGAACCTGGTAAAGTCACACTCTTCCTATTTTATGTTAAAGTGATGAATAGAGTTCATGATTTTGAATGTAACAATAGATTTTAGCCTTTACTTGACTTTTTGTTTCGGTTTGTGTTCTAGCAATAATAGTGGCACAATTATCGGTATCAATGGTGATTATTGTGTTAGTAGTATATTTGCATTGATGGGTACATATTTCCAGAATGAAGTTAATACTTGAAAATGGACGAACAAAAACAAAAATGAGCAAGAAGGCAAGGGAGGACGAAGGATGGAAAAACTAAATGATGACCAAGAGTAGTTGAATTTGGTCGAAATTTCTTTTAATCCGATGGCCAATAATTATTAGGATGTTGGTTCGGGGTAAAAGTGAAAGCCATGCACTCAAATGGCCTATTTTCCACTCTTCGAACTTGATTTGATGATGGAATGTTAAGAAGAATGCATATTCTTTTTTTGTTTGGATAACTCACCGTTCGGGACAGCTTATACGCACTATATTTGTAACGAATATGAGGAGAATTTTTTTGTTTTCCTGATCGGCAAAAAGAATTTCGTTCTCCAATTTGTGTTGACAAACCAATCTAGCTTACAATAGTAGCGAAGGAACTCACGTTGGATGTAGATTTGTTTTGACTGCATTACAAGATGCGTAGTCTTTTGATTTCTGGGATACGATTTTTACGGTTGAACATAACTCCATTCAAAGATGGTTAAATAAATGCATATGTAAAGATGGTTAAATAAATAAGTACACTCAACAGTAAAGAAGGATAAATCCATTTAAATTGAATTTAGAACGTGTCAGCACGGGCAATCCCTAGTCTTATAGGAGTATATGATTCTGGCTTGGAGATGTTGGACATCTCAGGAGAGCATCTAGGCGCAGGTCTTCGAATCCAAGTATTTGAAGGACTCTTGTTTTTGGATGCTACTAAAGGACATCGGGCCAGCCCATCGTGGCAAGCAATTCTCATGGGCCGCGATGTGTTGGCCAAGAAGGCGCAGGCATGCTAAAGTTGCTGTAACTAAGTATAAAATGTTGAATTAAATGGTTTGTTTGACAAAAAACGAGGAAGAAGATCCTTGTGCTTGCTTTACAACATAGTAGTATCATTAAAGGTACGTGCTTTTACATGGAAACAAAGACTGATAAACACACACACCATGCCCTCACAGAAGAACTAGGTCATGGCTCTCAATGTGAAGGGCATAATCGGATATCATTCATTATTCATACATACTCTTATAACACTTATAAGCTGGAACATTCATTCGCTTCCTCCTCAATAACCACCCCCTCCATAACCGCCTCCTCCTCTTCCACCTCGGCCTCCTCCATAACCGCCGCCATGCCCTCCTCCGTATCCTCCACCATGTCCATGTCCACCTCCGTATCCACCTCCGTATCCTCCTCCACCTCGTCCGTATCCACCTCCACCATAGTACTTGGCGTCATCTACTCCATTAGTCTGTTCAGCTGCACAAGGGTGACAATTATTATATGAACACATTAAAGCAAAATGTCGGCTAGAAAGTTGAAACTCAGTCGTTTTTAAGTTCACTTGTATTCCAACTTCAATTATAGGCGGTTAAAAAAACATTGAATTAAAGAGAAGAGTTATCAAGTCTGGGGACGTACACAATTCCGCCACTTAATTTTCCATTATTATGCTTTCTATTTTTGGAATATGATTTTGTTATTAATTAAGCACACAAACTAACCGCCGCCATGCCCTCCTCCGTGTCCTCCACCATGTCCATGTCCATGTCCATGTCCGTATCCACCTCCACCATAGTACTTGGCGTCATCTACTCCATTAGTCTGTTCAGCTGCACAAGGGTGGCAATTATTATATGAACACATTAAAGCAAAATGTCGGCTAGAAAGTTGAAACTCAGTCGTTTTTAAGTTCACTTGTATTCCAACTTCAATTATAGGCGGTTCAAAAAACATTGAATTAAAGAGAAGAGTTATCAAGTCTGGGACGTACACAATTCCGCCACTTAATTTTCCATTATTATGCTTTCTATTTTTGGAATATGATTTTGTTATTAATTAAGCACACAAACTACTTGCCCGGGTAGCAACTGAGGTAATGAAACAAATTATGGCAAATCCATGCATTAATTAATCAACAAGGTACAAAAACAATTAAATCAGTTAAGATAGACTCACTAGAAGTGGAAGTTTCAGCCAAATCCCTGGCTGTCACCTCTGAGGTAACGAGAAGAACAGTGGCCAGAAAAAGGGCAAGGAAAATAATTGCTTTTGAACCCATTTCTGATCTCTTAAGTTGATTGGATGAAATTGGATGGAATGAATATTGAAGTTCAAGTTTGATGTCTATTTATAGGCTTAGAGAGATTTCACTGGCTGTGAAAGTTTGGCATAAAAGGCACGACACATTAAAGAGTGTTTGACATGTTAGGCCTAATGTGGTTGGGGCTTAGCTAGTAGTTGGACATTAAAGAGTCCAAAATATATATCCAAGACTTACGAGATGCACAATCCGGTTCACCTTTAACTTTGTAACCGTGGCATATGAGGCTAAAAAAGTACGTAAAATTCGATAGAGTACGATGGGGAGCTTAGCTTGTGGTTTTCCTCTCTGATCAAATCCCTGTGAATTATTCTTAATACTACTCTACCTTTCAAATCCCTGGAATTAACTTCTGTTTTTTTTCCCATTATCTTTAATAGTGAAATTACAAAGAGAATATAACTCTCCTGCGGTAAGAAATTATTTTGTTGTCGGAACTTCTTATAAACCCTTTCTCTCAATTATTTTTATATTTTAATGTTTTTTTTTTTTAATTTTGCTAAGTGGGTGGTTGAGTAATTTTGGGCTTTTGTATGGTACTTTGACAATAGGGTGAATCATTTTGGCTTTTTGCGTTGTACTTTTGACAAAGGGATAAGTGATTCTGAGCCTCCAAATTTTTGTCATTATCAAAGACCCATTAGGTACCATGGATTGGGGATGGTGTAGTGCGCAAATTCCACTGCACCGTGGCGTGCATCATCCGACGTTTCAACGATGTATGGCTCGAATTAATAACTTTTGAAGATTAACGAGAGCCACAATTTCTTTCTTTTTTGTTCTTTATTTGAGAGTCTTTTCTTTTTTCTAGACGATGATAGGTACTCATCGAAGAACCGTGCGCGACTTTTTCGCCAGCGACCTCTTCTCCTACGCTGGTATTGTTTTTGTCTAACTCTTACCCTAGCTAGCTCGGACAAATTATGTGCTTCACAGTTGTGGTTAACCTTATAAAGTTTTTTTACAGGAATAGTTTTACGCTGCAAGTAAATTTTGATACTTTCTAGTTTAAATTTTGGAATTGAAAAGATTGTCTAAATATGGACTGTTAAGATCTGATCCCTTTGTGACACGATTGGAAAGTTTCTTTATTTTTATTTTTTTTTATTGCTTTAGAATAAGATTTTAATTAGGAATATTTTCATTTAGGTTAGAATTATTATTTTTCAGGTATTCGGTTTGATTTTCAATTTTATTAGGATACTTGGTCTACAAGAATAAGGATTTTATTAAGAGATTTCCTTATCCTTATAATGCCGCTTGTTTTGGAATGATTTTATAATTTGACTAGGCTTTTTATTTTTATTTCCTTTTTTCGTAATTTATTGATAGGCAATTGCCTTGTTAGAATTTTTCTACTTATTAATAGGGTTGTAGCCTATGGGCATATTCAATCATTCAATAAAATTCTAGAGTTCTCTTTATTTTCATTGTGCGCAAGTGTTTATCACTTCTCTTGTGGGTTCAATGGTATATCTCTTAGAACGATATCTAGCCAATTTGTCTAATAGAACAATATTTTGTCTTCTTCTGATACAATGTTGCGTCAATTGGTATTAGAGCGGCATATTCCTTGTCTCGAATGATCACAATGAGTACTACATGTAATAAACATGGACGATCAAACCTCGCAGACCAACAAAGTATGCTGAATCGTTATTATGGCCATGATGTCAGGTATAATAAAATTTTATCTAAATTCAAGGATAATGAATATTTTGAGGATGTTCTAGAAAATTGGATACTTAACATTGAAGAGTTTTTCAAGTATATGGAGATTCCAAATGAACAAAAATGGTGGTATGTGTTTCTATAGCTTACAGATTCCGCACTTAGTTGGTGGGTAGATTTGCAATCTTTAAGATCGAGATAAACAAGGTAAGTGTCATATCCGTTCATGACCAAGAATTAAAAAACGTATGATGGAGGATTATTACCCTGGAATTATGAACAATTATTGAAAAAAAATACGGATCAAAGCAACAAAATGCATCTACTCTTGCCAATGATGTCGTCGGAGAAGTTGTTAATGAGGTTGTAATTGAAGTTGGTAATAAGAAAATTGAGATCGATGATTGTAAACAACTTGATGACGGCCAAAATTATTTTCTATTGGAGGTGGTCGATACTAATAGTAGCTAGTGCTGATGAGGAAAATTGAGCTAGCAACACAAACGAGGGTAAGTCGATGTTGAAAGAATTAACTACAAGGGAACCGGTCAACAATCCATTCGAAGCAGGACATAGAGAATGGATTTACACCATGATTGTACTCTGAAGAATGCCGGTGTTGCTTATGGATTTTCTTAGTGTGGAGCAATTTGATTGCAATTCTAATATTCAATCATCAATAAAATTCTATGGTGCCCTCTATTTTTCTTGTGCGCAAAGAGTTTATCGCTTCTCTTGTGGATTCAAGAGTTCACCTGTTGGAAAGATATCTAATGGTTCTAACCAATTCCTTTAGTAAAACGATATCTAGTCTTCTTCCGCTACAATGCTACGCCAATTTGTCAAAAATGAATCCAAAAACATCACAAACAAATTCATAGCTGATTACATGTAGTACTGGTCCACACATCAAATATTTAAATGGTAACAAAAACAAAGAACAGAAATATAAAAAAAAGATATGGACAAATACCCATACACGTCGCTCGAATATATGCAAGGGACGCATTTGGCAAGATCAATGCCGGACCATTGACCAAAAATGGATCAATTGATAGCAAATATTTTTCATATTTTTTTTTACCTAAAATAGCAAATTTAAATAAGTTTTGATATGAGATGACAAATACTTGAAATGGTCCACCCACTTGATGTGGATGGCCTGCTTCTTTCGTGTTTATCTAAAACCAACGAATAGGCGTATAAGTTAACAAATCTGTATCTATGTCACGGCCAAAGTTAATAAATCTCTTTCTCATTTGTGAACCATGCATTCGGTATTGATCTCTTTCTTCACATTCAAACTCCGCCTTAATTCTAATTATTACTCTATTAACCTATCTCCAAAACTAGGCTTATTCTGCACCACTATATTGATTCAGATCCATCAATCATTAAGCCACCTTCCTTCATTGGGCATCACATTGAGTTTAGGCATTTTGGGTTTAGGGTTTAGGCAATTTGGGAAAATAACTCTCCAAATAGGGCCCTTGGAAATTTTGGAGGTGTATCAAGAAAAAGAGCAAAACTACATCCTTTTGGGCGAAAAGAGGGTGCCAAGTAGGGCCGAAAAGCAGCACCCCGGATCCAGTAGGTGCACCATTCGCTGTTAAAAAACAAAAATTAGGTGGACCATTCCAAGTAAGTTTTCATCTCCAATCAAAACTTTTTAAAATTTGCTATTTTAGGAAAATAAAATTTTCGTTTATGTGGAAGATTGCACAACTAAGTTCCTTGATTCGTTTTTAGTTGTGTAAATTTGCAGAGAAACTACTATTGGCAGTGACTTGCCAAGTCTGTGACCGACAATTCGTTTTTAGCTGTGTAAATATTCGTTTTTAGTTGTCTAAAAGATCCAATCCATCTGTCGACTATTTGGCAGTGACTTGCCAAGTCTTATGACCGACAATTTACGACTATTACTCAAGGTGCATGCACTTGTAAAATTCCGACACAGTGGTCCCGGTGGATTATTTAACTCAGTGTTTTGGATAGGAATGGAGCCAGTAGGGGCGGTCGCCCTTCCAAGAAAAGGAAAAAACCTTTAGTATTATATAGGAAAAAGGAAATTTACCTATGAATTATATAGGTTTCGCCCTGCAAAATATTTTAGAAAAAAATTCACCCCTGTGTAATTAAATTCCTGACCCTGGTTTTTTTGTTTATGGATCTTTCCTATTATATGACTCACTCAACCAACGCAGGACCCTTGCCCAAAATGGATCAAATGGCACGTTCTGGTGGAAGAGCGACTGAAAAGGGTCACGTCTAAAAGATCCTATCCATATTTGGCAGTGACTTGTGGTACCAGCCAGGTGCCAACTCTATCACTGACAATTTATGACTACCAGCCAAGTGCCAAGTCTATTACCGACAATTTAATTACGACTTGTAAAATTCTTACACAGTGGTTCCGGTGGATTATTTAACTCAGTGTTTTGGATACGTGTAAATCACGATCTAAGGCCTCCTTTGGCAAAAAAACCAAAAAGTGGTTTTTTAAAAAACCACTTTTGTCCTTATTCAATTTTTTTTTGCATTCGTTAGTTTTGCATCAAGATTTTGTGGTTTCTGGATTACTCTCGACGAGACGAATCTAACAAGTATAAAATTATTCAAAAAAATTAATTTTTTTTGAATAAAGCCAAAATAGGTGGATTATTGGCAAATAATCCACCTATTTTGGCTTTATTCAAAAAAATTTGAGTTTTGACCATAATTTTATACTTTTCAGAATCGTCTCGTCGAGAGGAATCCAGAAACCACAAAATCATGGCACAAACTAACGAATGCAAAAAAAAATTGAATAAGGACAAAAGTGGTTTTTTAAAAAACCACTTTTTGGTTTTTTTGCCAAAGGAGGCCTAAATATCTCTATGAATGCCACACCACCCGGATAAACCGTACTAGCGTTGAACTCGTGTTATACACGGGCGAGTTTAACATGCACGTTTAATACATGTACACGGCATAGTAAGTAGCATGTGGGTCCAAATTATACACGCATAATATGATTATCCTCTTTATGAAACAGTTTTTCTACTGTTAACTAAACTGGTTTATGCTCTCTCTTTTCTCTGAAAACCCTAGCCACCACTAATATTACTCTTCCTCTTTTCCCTCCCCTCTAGGGTTTCAATACCCATCGTGGTGGGAGGGGAGGGCCATGGTACTATTTATTTTCTTCGTTCGTTCTTTCTTTTTTCTATTGTCTCTTTAGATCAACGACTTGTCGTCTGATCTGAGAGGGTTGTGTCTCTCGCTTTTTGAGAGTTGTTAGTTTCGTCTTCGGACGAATTTTCGTCTACAAATCGGGTACTTTCAGGCGTGGTTGTTTTACAATGGTATCTGTGCCAAAAGTGTTCTTACCCTACATGATATCGGTCGCAGGGCAACTCGTGGTGGCTTTTAAAATCTGTAGTTTTGTGAGTTCATTGGTGCGAGAATGTTTGGTTGGAGTTCATCCGATTGTCTGGGTATTCTTTGTTTTTTATCTTTAACAAGCACTAAGTCTCTTCAGAGATGTTGATTCTAGGTATGAATCTTGTAAGTGCCGTTGTTTGTGTCAGACCATGTCTGGGTTAGGGTGAAACACATCGATTGCCTTGTGCGTTTCTTGTTCTTTATTAAGTTGATTAGTTTGGCTTTATCCAAGATCTTTGTAATGAATTCCGTTTTTGTAAATGCTGTTGGGCGTTCATTAATATAATCTTCTCCTTTCCGTGCTAAAAAAAAAAAAAAACTGGTTTATGAATTCTTTTCCTTTTAATGCTGCTAGTCTTAACATGATTTTATAACCTTTTAGGCACCAAATATTTGATAGACTTTTTATTTCTATTTCCTTTTTCCGTAATTTCTTGATTAACAAGAAATTGTCTTGTTTGATTCCTACCTAAGTTAGAATTTATCTTCTCATAAATAGGTTTGTAGTGTTGTAACGAACGCTATGAATGCGACTAAGTTGGGAGAAAGCAAACAAAACAACAAGCAATCACACAACACAAAAATATACGTGGTTCCCCCAAGATTGAGGTACGTCCACGGGCGAGGAGAGAGAGAGTTCACTATCAATGGTGAAAAAGAGATACAAAGAGCCGGCTATGATCTGTAACTCTGGAGAGGCCACAATATGAGAGATAGCCAAAGGATCCCTAAAAGTCTATTTATAAGAAGCACAATCAATTGGAAATCCTAAACACAGTAGGAAATCCTAAACACAATTGAAAATCCTAAATGCAATAGGAAATCCTAAACACAATAGGAAATTCTAAACACAATTGGAATTCACCCAAAAAAGGAAAATTCAAGGCACAATTCCAACATGTAGCCTATAGATAGGCATATATAAAAATTAAATTCTAGAGTTCTGTTTATTTTTTTTCCTTGTGTGCAAAGTGTTTATCACTTCTCTTGTGGATTCAAGAGTTCGTTTGTTAGAGCAATATTCAACCAATTCGTCTATTTCTATGATATCTAGTCGGGGAATGCCATTTTTTCACCTATTAAAAAAATTGGTCTGGAAATGCCGTACTTCCACCCGGATAAATCATACTAGCGTTGAACCCGTGTTATACACGGTCGAGTTTAACATGCACGTTCAATTAATATAGGTACACGGCATAGTAAGTAGCATGTGGGTCCAAATTATATACGCAAAATATGATTATGCTCAAATTAAACAGTTTTTCTACCGTTAACTAAACTGGTTTATGAATTCTTTTCATTTTAATCCTGCCAGTCTGAACATGATTTTATAACCTTTTAGGCACCAAATATTTGATAGACTTTTTATTTTTATTTCCTTTTTCCGTAATTTCTTGATTAACAAGAAATTGCCTTGTTTGATTCCTACCTAAGTTAGAATTTATCTTCTCATAAATAGGTTTGTAGCCTATAGATAGGCATATATAAAAATTAAATTCTAGAGTTCTGTTTATTATATAGGAAAAAAGAAATTTACCTATGAATTATATAGGTTTGCCCCTGCAAAATATTTTAGACAAAAAATTCGCGCCTGTGTAGTTAAATTCTTGGCTCCGTCCCTGGTTTTGGATAGGTGTAAATCACGATCTAAATATCTATATGAACGCCACACCACCCGGATAAATCATACTAGCGTTGAACCCGTGTTATACACGAGCGAGTTTAACATGCAGGTTCAATATATGTACACGGCATAGTAAGTAGCATGTGGGTCCAAATTATAATACGCATGCATAATATGATTATCCTCAAATTAAACAGTTTTTGGAAATGTGCCGGGTTATATGAAGCAAATATATAAATTTGCCAACTCACCAGGGATGTATTTACCAAACGGGGGGTATTGTGCCAAAAAGTGTTGTAAATAGACTCGCCCTTAATTAAACTGGCGATGCAGCTAGACGGATGAACAAGCAACGTTCACTCCAACCAATGCTTAGACAACGGACACAGCCAAAAAACTAATGAATCTTGCTGTGATATGAGTTCGTGTTCTGAATTGTTTATGGATCTTGCCTATTATATGACTCACTCTTTATGCATGTATGCATGCGGCCATAATTCTAACCAGATTCAGAAAATGTCTCTCTGTGTACATGTTACTCCCTCCATCTCAAAATAATAGTCCCCTCCAGCTAGGAAAAGATGGGTAATTTTCGGATTAGAAGATTAAAGTGCTTCCGTCATGATTGTTTGAGTTTGTTCGCACGGAATTAAAGATCTCGATTAGTTCTTTAATTTAATAAAAAAATTCAAAAAATTATCAATTATGAACGGAAGTGATAATTTTTTGTCCAAATATTGCACATCTTTTCATTAGGAGTTTAAAATAGGACGGAGGGAGTACTTCAATATGGTGAATGCGAGAATCCACTAGATTGTCCGACATCGGTGGGTTAGTTAAAGTAAACGTAAAATAGATACTGTTTCTTGGTATATGTTACTTCTTCTGTCTCAAAATAATAGTACGCACTAGCTACGAAAAGATGGTTAATTTTTCGGATCAGAAGAATAAAGTGTTTCCGTTTATAATTGTTCGAGTTTCTTCGCAAAAAAATAAAGATCTTGAATTTGAATTTCGAGTTTCTTCGCAAAAAAATAAAGATCTTGAATTTGAATTGCTCTATTTCAAACCACGTTGAAGTTGAACTTCAATGAATATTCAGAATTTGGTCAATCACACTTTGAAATAGGGTGGGTCTATTTGCAACCCTTTTTTGGCTCCATACAGCCCTTGCAAAATAAATACCAAAACCTCCTCGCGAAAAGACCATTTAGCCCCTCAAATTACTTCATACCACCTAATTACACAAACCTTTTTGCTACATACCAACCCACTCCACTTTTTCCCAACCTATCTTCCTCTTCTTTTCTCCTCCATCGTATTCCCTCCTCCCCCAGTCGAATAAAATCCCTCCTCCCCCTCCAGTCGAAAACAACCCAGCCATTAATCCCCGTTGTCCTCCTCTGCCCTTCATCTCTCATCTCTCTCATTGGAAAACCTTGGTGAATCAATGGAAGGATCTTCTCCCTCACTAGACTTGGAAGAAGAGAGATCCAAAGATTAATGGAGCAACTTACACCTCCAAGTCCACTAATGGATGCACAAATACAGACCAAGAGTAACCCGGACATGAAGATTTTCAAGGAAAAAATGACCCAAGAGTAACCTATTGCTTTTTCGATTTCTCAGTCGTTGTACGTTCGAAACGGTACCACAATCCCGAAAATCGCAATACATTTCGGTAGTTAATACCCGAAATTGGTGATGGTAGTTCATATCCGCAATATTGGCCATAATTCAGTGGTTTGTATTCAAATTATGTGTTTAGTTTCGAGAGTTAATATCCGAAATGTGCCAAAACCAAGGAGCAGACATTGTTAACGGCAGTTAATATCCAATATGTTGGCCATAATTCCGTAGTTTGTATCCGCGTTATGTGTTTAGTTTCGGGAGTAAATATCCAAAATGTGCCAAAACCAGACGAGTAAAACAGCGGCAATTTCTTCGACTGGTTCGACGGAGAGGGCGATGGCTGAGGTGAGAGAGGATGGAGAGAGAGAGAGAGAGAGAGAGTAGATCGGTCGGAGGAGTGGTCGGAGTAGAAAGTCGGTTTTGCTCAAGTAGCGATGGTGATGGAGGTCAGACGGAGGGAGGAGGGAAGAGAAAAGGGTTTTGAGTTTTGAGTGGGGGTTTGAGTGGGTTTTGAGTGTTTGAAATGACTGAAATTTGAGGAAAAAAAATTAAGAAGAGCAATTTTGGAACTTTACCGGGTTATATGAAGTAAATATAGAGATTTGTCACCTCACCAGGATTGTATTTAGCAAAAGGGCTGTATGAAGTCCAAAAAGGGTTGCAAATAGACCCGCCCAACTTTGATATGTTGGCACTCTCTTGGGCCACAAAAGCGATCTTGAATTATTCATCTCGGAGGTCTGATACATGGATATATATATATATATATATGTGTATGCTAGGGATCAACTTGATAGGACGTTGAGAACACATAGATGTTTGTATAATGAGAAAACATACATTTTAAAGTGAACGAATTTAGTTTCAAAAAATACTCACGCTTGTGATATGAAGTAAAATATGAGTAGCATATATAATTTGTTCATACTGCTTTAATATTAGTTTTAAAAAATATTCACGCTTGTAATATGAAGAAATAGTAGTATAATTTGTTCATACTACTTTAATATTTATTTATTTATTTATTTAAAACGGAGATAAAGTTTTATTTTTTGTATGCATGTTTTGAATCCAAGACTTTTGAGATGCACAATCCGGATCACCTTTAACTTTGCAACCGTGGCATGAGGCTAAAAAAGTATGTAAAATTCGATAGGGTACGGAGGGGAGCTTATATAACTTGTGGTTTTTCCCTCCCCTCTGATCAAATTCCTGTGAATTAATAGTGAAATTACAAATGTCGAGGGACGATGAGGCCGAATGTCGCAACGAAAAGAGGAATTAATTTCTTTTATTTTTTCATTATCTTTTTTTGCATTACCTTTTTTTTATTCCGGAGAGTCGATCTTAGGTTGGAAAGGATGGAGCTGGGCGCTCCAACCATTGGGCCAAAGGACACTATTGGTACAGCATTTCCTACTTTCATATTTATAACTTCGTTACAAATTTTTATAGGCATATATAAAAATTAAATTCTAGAGTTCTGTTTATTTTTTTCCTTATGTACAAGGTGTTTATCACTTCTCTTGTACATTTAAGAGTTCATCTGTTAGAGCGATATTTAACCAATTCGTCTATTTACACGATATCTAGTCTTTTTCACTTTGTCAAAAATGAATCCAAAAAATCACTCACAAATTCAAAGTTGATTAAATGTAGTAGTACTGGTCCACACATCAAATATTTAAATGCTTAACAGAAAATGAATAGAAAAGAAAGATGCGGACAAATACCCATAGACGTCGGTCGAATATATGCAAGGGACGTATTTGGCACAGATCAATGCAGGACCCTTGCCCAAGATGGATCAAATGGCACGTTCTGGTGGAGGAGCGACTGAAAAGGGTCACGTCTAAAAGATCAAATCCAAATTTGGTAGTGACTTGTGGTACCAGGCTACCAGCCAAGTGACTCTATCACTGACAATTTATGACTACCAGCCAAGTGCCAAGCCTATTACCCACAATTTAATTACGACTTATTACTCAAGGTAAAATTCCGACACAGTGGTCCCGGTGGATTATTTAACTCAGTGTTTTGGATACGTGTAAATCACGATCTAAGTATCTCTATGAACGCCACACCACCCGGAAAAAAAATCATACTAGCGTTGAACTTGTGTTATACACGAGCGAGTTTAACATGCACGTTCAATATATGTACACGGCATAGTAAGTAGCTTGTGGGTCCAAATTATATATGCATAATATGATTATCCTCAAATTAAACAGTTTTTCTACCGTTAACTAAACTGGTTTATGAATTCTTTTCCTTTTAATGCTGCTAGTCTTAACATGATTTTATAAACTTTTAGGCCCCAAATATTTGATAGACTTTTTATTTTTATTTCCTTTTTCCATAATTTCTTGATTAACAAGAAATTGCCTTGTTTGATTCCTATCTAAGTTAGAATTTATCTTCTCATAAATAGGTTTGTAGCCTATAGATAGGCATATATAAAAATTAAATTCTAGAGTTCTGTTTATTTTTTTCCCTTGTGTGCAAGGTGTTTATCACTTCTCTTGTGGATTCAAGAGTTCGTTTGTTAGAGCGATATTCAACCAATTCGTCTATTTCAACGATATCTAGTCTATTTCGATACACGCTGCATCACTTCGTCAAAAATGAATCTAAAAAATGACACACAAATTCATAGTTGATTAAACGTAGTACTGGCCCACACATCAAATATTTAAATGCTAACAAAAAAAGAACAGAAAAGAAAGATGTGTGACAAATACCCATAGACGTCGGTCGAATATATGCAAGGGAAGCGTTTGGCAAAGATCAATGCGGGACCCATGCCCAAAATGGATATAAAATTGCACCGTCTGCGGTACTTTAGAAACGTGTCATTTAATCGTAACCGTTAATTCAATTATTTCTTTTGTCTTCATTAAATGTAGTACAGGTCATAAAAAGGCAATAGACATGTGTGAGAAAAAGTAAACCCTAGGAGCCGCTATCTCTATCTCAACTCTTCACAGCCCCATCATTGCAGCCCCTCCTTCCCCTCCCCCTCCATGGGTTGCACACCCTTTTGGCGGCGGGAGGGGAGAGACTAAACCCCTTTCTAGATGTGGTTTCCCCTTCCCCTTCTGCACCAGATCCGCCTTCCGTTCGCTAATCGTTGGAACTTGGCATTCCGCAGCCCTGTTGGGCGTTACAATTCGTCTGCTCCTCCTTTGTAACCTTACGGGTTCCGGCGGCTTCTTAGGTTCCGGTAGAGGCGCGTGACCGGTTGGAGGTTTGGATTAGAGATGGGCTGCTCAGCGACGAAGGGGAGTGTATCTTTTTTCTCGTTTCTTTTGTGTTTTGTCCGGCTTTAGGCCGGTTATGTCCGGTTTTAGGCCGGTTTTTGTCCGAATTTTGTCCGGTGTGTTCCGTTGGTTTGGTCATACGCTTTCTCGTTGTATTTCTGTGACTTGTTGTCGTTGGAGTGTCCGATCTGTGGACTCCCAATCTTTCCCATGGGAATCTTTGATCAATACTATCTCTCAACTTTTGACAAAAAAAAATGTAGTACAGGTCCACACATCAAATATTTAAATATTGCTAACGAAAAAAGAAATTAAAGATATGTACAAATACCCATAGACGTCGGTCGAATATATGGAAGGGACGCATTTGGCAACGATCTATGCGGGACCCATGCCAAAAATGGATAAAACAACGTTCTTGTGGAGGATCGACTGTGCGAGGTTTGATGAATTTGGTTGAACCGTTCAACCAAGGGGTGTCGTTGCTGGGAACAATTATTTCTTTTGTCTTCATCTAGAATTTTCATTCTCTTCTTTTTCTTTTTTTCTTTTTTTGGGAATTATAAGGGCAAAATGTGTTTTAGAGAAATTTGCAGAATACATTACATTTTGCAACAGAAGTAGTGTTTGAGAAAATAATGATGAAAATAAGTTATGAATGAGTTGTTTACCATTTTACCCTTGTTTCTTTATTTTAGTATTAAAAATATGCATGAATATTATTTTTACCAAGTCTTTTGGAGTCATAATGGGAAATAATTTTGCAAACGTATCCCATCGAATTTTTTTTTTGGGAAATTCCCTTTTTTTTGGTAATTGAAATTCTCTTCCACTTAATAAAAAATTGTGAAAAAACAGAAGTAATTGCAAAAATATAAATATTTGGTCCAAAAAAATGAGGAACGTTAAAAATTATTAAATGGGACATGTTCACCTGATCCCATCCATGTCGACTATTTTGCATTGACTTGTGGTACCAGCCAAGTGCCAAGTCTATCACCGAGAAATTATCAACATTTTATGCGTTTTAGATTTTTCACGTCGAGACGAATCGAATAAACCACAAAAATTTGATGCAAAACTAACAAATGCCAATTTTGCTTAAATAAAGACCAGAAAAAAAAACCAGTTTTGTATTTTTAGTCAAACTAACACTAACCCTAAGGGGGTGTTCCACTAACAAAAACAGTTTTTTCCAAAAATAAGACAAGTCCTTTTGTCATGATACATCACATAAAAAACCGTGAAAAACCAGTTTATTCTATAAAAACAACCTTAACGGAACACCTCATAAATATCTTGTTTTGTCTAGGCTATTATTCGTATTTCCTAATTAGTCGAACTTTCCTTGTGCCGTGTGATCGATATCCTAGTTATTGAGTGATCTTGGTGGTCAAGTTTGTAGGCTATACAAAGGCATATCAATGTTCAATAAAGTGTGAAAAGATTGGTTCTTGGTAATTCTACTTTGCTAGTCGAAACTAGGGGAAATAGATGGGAAGAGGAAACACCGGAGAGAAAGGGACAGCCGGCGACGACCGCCGGTAAAGGAAGAGCAGGGATGGAGCAGGGTGGCTAGGGTTTCATGGGAAGGAGATGGACGGTCTCTCTCTCATGTCTGTCTTTTTACTTTTATTCTTACCTATTTACCCTTATAACAAGAGTCCTTCTTCAATTTTACTTTTATTATTTTATGCCTCGCCCTGAAATTTTTTTATGCATAAAATTTTACTTTTATTCTTATATATTAACCCTTACAACAAGAGTCCTTATTCAATTAGAATGTAGAAGTATATTTTCATTGTGTAATTAGAATGTAGAGGAGAGAGAGAGAAAATGTTAGGACTAATCATTGTGTAATTAGAATGTAGAAGTATATTTTCATATATTTATCTTGCTCATCTATATTACATTACACAACGGTTTTGAGAATGTCTCTCTCACAACTGTCCTATGTGGCAGTTTTGAGGGTCGTGATTGAATTTTAAAACTTCTTCTCAACTAATTCGAGGGCTGAAACTACTTTCATTTCAAATTCAAAATCCTAAATTAAATGAATTATCTTATACGGCTAAGATTGAGAAGAAACGAATCAAACGGCTTAGAGGGATTCCACTTAATTAGGTTAGTTAGGTTAAATGCAGACATTAAAATACGCTCACTGTCTTCTAAAGGAAAAAAAATACTCCTTTAGGCTTTAGATCTAGGATTCAAAATTTGAACCCTACAGTGTATACGCCCCTCTTCTCTAATGTACAATACAATGTTTCCTCCCTCATTCACGGCCACTCACTGTAACCACGATTTTAACCTCCTGCAGATGGACGAGAAACTCTCGACCCCAATCGACTTTGGTCTCCCGATTAGTCATCTTCTCTCGATTTGTGTTTGTTTAAGTTGTTCTTTTTTCTTTTCTTTTTTTTTTTCTTTTTGCCGTTCTAACCGCTTACAATTTTGTTTTTTTTACTAGGAAACTACCTCCTCATGGAACCTGGTAAAGTCACACTCTTCCTATTTTATGTTAAAGTGATGAATAGAGTTCATGATTTTGAATGTAACAATAGATTTTAGCCTTTACTTGACTTTTTGTTTCGGTTTGTGTTCTAGCAATAATAGTGGCACAATTATCGGTATCAATGGTGATTATTGTGTTAGTATTATATTTGCATTGATGGGTACATATTTCCAGAATGAAGTTAATACTTGAAAATGGACGAACAAAAACAAAAATGAGCAAGAAGGCAAGGGAGGACGAAGGATGGAAAAACTAAATGATGACCAAGAGTAGTTGAATTTGGTCGAAATTTCTTTTAATCCGATGGCCAATAATTATTAGGATGTTGGTTCGGGGTAAAAGTGAAAGCCATGCACTCAAATGGCCTATTTTCCACTCTTCGAACTTGATTTGATGACGGAATGTTAAGAAGAATGCATATTCTTTTTTTGTTTGGATAACTCACCGTTCGGGACAGCTTATACGCACTATATTTGTAACGAATATGAGGAGAATTTTTTTGTTTTCTTGGTCGGCAAAAAGAATTTCGTTCTCCAATTTGTGTTGACAAACCAATCTAGCTTACAATAGTAGCGAAGGAACTCACGTTGGATGTAGATTTGTTTTGACTGCATTACAAGATGCGTAGTCTTTTGATTTATCTATGTGTATTTCTGGGATACGATTTTTACGGTTGAACATAACTCCATTTAAAGATGGTTAAATAAATGCATATGTAAAGATGGTTAAATAAATAAGTACACTCAACAGTAAAGAAGGATAAATCCATTTAAATTGAATTCAGAACGTGTCAGCACGGGCAATCCCTAGTCTTATATGATTCTGGCTTGGAGATGTTGGACATCTCAGGAGAGCATCTAGGCGCAGGTCTTCGAATCCAAGTATTTGAAGGACTCTTGTTTTTGGATGCTACTAAAGGACATCGGGCCAGCCCATCGTGGCAAGCAATTCTCATGGGCCGCGATGTGTTGGCCAAGAAGGCGCAGGCATGCTAAAGTTGCTGTAACTAAGTATAAAATGTTGAATTAAATGGTTTGTTTGACAAAAAACGAGGAAGAAGATCCTTCTGCTTGCTTTACAACATAGTAGTATCATTAAAGGTACGTGCTTTTACATGGAAACAAAGACTGATAAACACACACACCATGCCCTCACAGAAGAACTAGGTCATGGCTCTCAATGTGAAGGGCATAATCGGATATCATTCATTATTCATACATACTCTTATAACACTTATAAGCTGGAACATTCATTCGCTTCCTCCTCAATAACCACCCCCTCCATAACCGCCTCCTCCTCTTCCACCTCGGCCTCCTCCATAACCGCCGCCATGCCCTCCTCCGTATCCTCCACCATGTCCATGTCCACCTCCGTATCCACCTCCGTATCCTCCTCCACCTCGTCCGTATCCACCTCCACCATAGTACTTGGCGTCATCTACTCCATTAGTCTGTTCAGCTGCACAAGGGTGGCAATTATTATATGAACACATTAAAGCAAAATGTCGGCTAGAAAGTTGAAACTCAGTCGTTTTTAAGTTCACTTGTATTCCAACTTCAATTATAGGCGGTTAAAAAAACATTGAATTAAAGAGAAGAGTTATCAAGTCTGGGGACGTACACAATTCCGCCACTTAATTTTCCATTATTATGCTTTCTATTTTTGGAATATGATTTTGTTATTAATTAAGCACACAAACTAACCGCCGCCATGCCCTCCTCCGTGTCCTCCACCATGTCCATGTCCATGTCCATGTCCATGTCCACCTCCACCATAGTACTTGGCGTCATCTACTCCATTAGTCTGTTCAGCTGCACAAGGGTGGCAATTATTATATGAACACATTAAAGCAAAATGTCGGCTAGAAAGTTGAAACTCAGTCGTTTTTAAGTTCACTTGTATTCCAACTTCAATTATAGGCGGTTCAAAAAACATTGAATTAAAGAGAAGAGTTATCAAGTCTGGGACGTACACAATTCCGCCACTTAATTTTCCATTATTATGCTTTCTATTTTTGGAATATGATTTTGTTATTAATTAAGCACACAAACTACTTGCCCGGGTAGCAACTGAGGTAATGAAACAAATTATGGCAAATCCATGCATTAATTAATCAACAAGGTACAAAAACAATTAAATCAGTTAAGATAGACTCACTAGAAGTGGAAGTTTCAGCCAAATCCTTGGCTGTCACCTCTGAGGTAACGAGAAGAACAGTGGCCAGAAAAAGGCCAAGGAAAATAATTGCTTTTGAACCCATTTCTGATCTCTTAAGTTGATTGGATGAAATTGGATGGAATGAATATCGAAGTTCAATTTTGATGTCTATTTATAGGCTTAGAGAGATTTCACTGGCTGTGAAAGTTTGACATAAAAGGCACGACACATTAAAGAGTGTTTGACATGTTAGGCCTAATGTGGTTGGGGCTTAGCTAGTAGTTGTTCATTAAAGAGTCCAAAATATATATCCAAGACTTACGAGATGCACAATCCGGTTCACCTTTAACTTTGTAACCGTGGCATATGAGGCTAAAAAAGTACGTAAAATTCGATAGAGTACGATGGGGAGCTTAGCTTGTGGTTTTCCCTGTGAATTATTCTTAATACTACTCTGCCTTTCAAATCCCTGGAATTAACTTCTGTTTTTTGTCCCATTATCTTTAATAGTGAAATTACAAAGAGAATATAACTCTCCTGCGGTAAGAAATTATTTTGTTGTCCGAACTTCTTATAAACCCTTTCTCTCAATTATTTTTATATTTTAATGTTTTTTTTGTTTAATTTTGCTAAGTGGGTGGTTGAGTAATTTTGGGCTTTTGTATGGTACTTTGACAATAGGGTGAATCATTTTGGCTTTTTGCGTTGTACTTTTGACAGAGGGATAAGTGATTCTGAGCCTCCAAATTTTTGTCATTATCAAAGACCCATTAGGTACCATGGATTGGGGATGGTCTACAAGAATAAGGATTTTATTAAGAGATTTCCTTATCCTTATAATGCCGCTTGTTTTGGAATGATTTTATAATTTGACTAGGCTTTTTATTTTTATTTCCTTTTTTCGTAATTTATTGATAGGCAATTGCCTTGTTAGAATTTTTCTACTTATTAATAGGGTTGTAGCCTATGGGCATATCCAATTATTCAATAAAATTCTAGAGTTCTCTTTATTTTCATTGTGCGCAAGTGTTTATCACTTCTCTTGTGGGTTCAATGGTATATCTCTTAGAACAATATTTTGTCTTCTTCTGCTACAATGTTGCGTCAATTGGTATTAGAGCGGCATATTCCTTGTCTCGAATGATCACAATGAGTACTACATGTAATAAACATGGACGATCAAACCTCGCAGACCAACAAAGTATGCTGAATCGTTATTATGACCATGATGTCAGGTATAATAAAATTTTATCTAAATTCAAGGATAATGAATATTTTGAGGATGTTCTAGAAAATTGGATACTTAACATTGAAGAGTTTTTCAAGTATATGGAGATTCCAAATGAACAAAAATGGTGGTATGTGTTTCTATAGCTTACAGATTCCGCACTTAGTTGGTGGGTAGATTTGCAATCTTTAAGATCGAGATAAACAAGGTAAGTGTCATATCCGTTCATGACCAAGAATTAAAAAACGTATGATGGAGGATTATTACCCTGGAATTATGAACAATTATTGAAAAAAAATACGGATCAAAGCAACAAAATGCATCTACTCTTGCCAATGATGTCGTCGGAGAAGTTGTTAATGAGGTTGTAATTGAAGTTGGCAATATGAAAATTGAGATCGATGTTTGTAAACAACTTGATGAGGGCCAAAATTATTTTCTATTGGAGGTGGTCGATACTAATAGTAGATAGTGTTGAGGAGGAAAATTGAGCCAGCAACACAAGCGAGGGTAAGTCGATGTTGAAAGAATTAACTACAAGAGAACCGGTCAACAATCCATCCATTCGAAGCAGGACATAGAGAATGGATTTACACCATGATTGTACTCTGAAGAATGCCGGTATTGCTTATGGATTTTCTTAGTGTGGAGCAATTTGATTGCAATTCTAATATTCAATCATCAATAAAATTCTATCGTTCCCTCTATTTTTCTTGTGCGCAAAGAGTTTATCTCTTCTCATGTGGATTCAAGAGTTCATCTGTTGGAAAGATATCTAATGGTTCTAACCAATTCCTTTAGTAAAACAATATCTAGTCTTCTTCCGCTACAATGCTACGCCAATTTGTCAAAAATGAATCCAAAAACATCACAAACAAATTCATAGCTGATTACCTATAGTACTGGTCCACACATGAAATTATTTAAATTGTAACAAAAACAAAGAACAGAAATAAAAAGGAAAGAAAGATATGGACAAATACCCATACACGTCGCTCGAATATATGCAAGGGACGCATTTGGCAAGATCAATGCGGAACCATTGATAGCAAATATTTTTCATATTTTTTTTTACCTAAAATAGCAAATTTAAATAAGTTTTGATGTGAGATGACAAATACTTGAAATTGTCCACCCACTTGATGTGGATGGCCTGCTTCTGTATCTATGTCGCGGCCAAAGTGAACCATTTATGAGGAATCTGTATCTATGTCACGGCCGAAGTTAATAAATCTCTATCTCATTTGTGAACCGTGCATTCGCTATTGATCTCTTTCTTCACATTCAAACTCCGCCTTAATTATAATTATTACTCTATTAACCTATCTCCAAAACTAGGCTTGTTCTGCACCACTATATTGATTCAGATCCATCCATCATTAAGCCACCTTCCTTCATCGGGTATCACATTGGATAAACAAGTCCATCGATTCAAAATCATCCATCACAACACTCTTATCATTAAGCCACTTTGCCTCATCGGGAGTTACATTGGATATCCACTAGTACCAGCCTATTGATGGCATGCTGAGAGTACCCATGGATCGTCATCGTCTCTGATACCGCTTGTTGGAAGTTTGTATAATGCATTGATCTACGGTTGTGTGCACAAGGGCCAATCCTAAGGAAATCACAACAGAAAGTCCATAATATTAATTATTGGGTCCAATATAAATTGAATAAATTCAGAACCTATTTATTGGGGGGCCTGGCATTGAAGTATGAGTCATCCAATAATTGTGCCCAGCAAGGACACCCCTTGGTTGAACCTCACTCAGTTACTCCTCCACCAGAACGTGCATTCCGGGGGGTGCTACTTTTCGGTCTTGTTTGGCACCCTGTTTTTCGCCCAAAAGACGTCGTTTTCTCATTTTCTTTGTATACCTCCAAAGTTTCCAAGATGGTTTGGTGAGTAAATTTTGAGGTTAAATTTTACGAGATCTACGCTTTTTGGGGTAAGGTATAGTTGGTTTAGACACTTGGATATAGACACTTCGAGTTTAGGCACTTTGGGTTTAGGGTTTAGGCAATTTGAGAAATTAACTCTCCAAATAGGCCCTTGGAAGTTTTTAGTTGTGGAAGATTGCACATCTAAGTTCCTTGATTCGTTTATGTGGAAATTAATTTTCGTTTATGTGGAAGATTGCACATCTAAGTTCCTTGATTCGTTTTTAGTTGTGTAAATTTGCAGAGAAACTACTAATTGCTTTTGGAACAATGCTCCAAGGGCTTTGCACATGCCGCAGTACACATTTGTATACAAAAATGTGGGATCGATAGAAAAGGGTCACGTCTAAATGATCCAATCCATCTGTCGACTATTTGGCAGTGACTTGCCAAGTCTATGACCGACAATTTACGACTATTACTCAAGGTGCATGCACTTGTAAAATTCCGACACAGTGGTCCCGGTGGATTATTTAACTCAGTGTTTTGGATAGGTGTAAATCACGATCTAAATATCTATATGAACGCCACACCATCCGGATAAATCATACATGCACGTTCAATATATGTACACGGCATAGTAAGTAGCATGTGGGTCCAAAAAATTAATGAATCTTGCCGTGATATGAGTTCGTGTTCTTAATTGTTTATGGATCTTGCCTATTGTATGACTCACTCTTTATGCATGAATGCATGCGGCCATAATTCTAACTTGATTCAGAAAATGTCTCTGTGTACATGTTACTCCCCCATCTCAAAATAATAGTCCCCTCCCTCCAGCTAGGAAAAGACGGGTAATTTTCGGATTAGAAGATTAAAGTGCTTCCGTCATGATTGTTTGAGTTTGTTCGCACGAAATTAAAGATCTCGATTAGTTCTTTAAATTTAATAAAAAAATTCAAAAAATTATCAATTATGAACGGAAGTGATAATTTTTTGTCCAAATATTGCACATCTTTTCATTAGGAGTATTAAAATAGGACGGAGGGAGTACTTCAATATGGTGAATGCGAGAATCCACTAGATACGTGTAAATCACGATATAAATATCTCTATGAACGCCACACCACCGGATAAATCGAACTAGCGTTGAACTCGTCTTATACACGGGCGAGTTTAACATGCACGTTCAATTATGTTCACGGCATAGTAAGTAGCATGTGGGTCCAAATTATATACGCATAATATGATTATCCTCTTTATGAAACAGTTGTTCTACTGTTAACGAAACTGGTTTATGCTCTCTCTTTTCTCTGAAAACCCTAGCCACCACTAGTATTACTGTTCCTCATTTCCCTCTCCCTAGGGTTTCAATACCCATCGTGGTGGGAGGAGAGGGCCATGATACTATTTATTTTCTTTGTTCGTTCTTTCTTTTTTCTTTTGTCTCTTTAGATCAACGATTTGTCGTCTGATCTGAGAGGGTTGTGTCTCTCGCTTTGTGAGAGTTATTAGTTTCGTCTTCGGACGAATTTTCGTTTACAAATCGGGTACTTTCAGGTGTGGTTGTTTTACAATGGTATCTGTGCCAAAAGTGTTCTTACCCTACATGATATCGGTCGCAGGGCAACTCGTGGTGGCTTTGAAGATCTGTAGTTTTGGGAGTTCATTGGTGCAAACATGTTTGGTTGGAGTCCATCCGATTGTCTGGGTATTATTTCTCTTTTATCTTTAACAAACACTAAGTCTCTTCAGAGATGTTGATTCTAGGTATGAATCTTATAAGTGTCGTTCTTTGCGTCAGGCCATGTCTGGGTTAGGGTGTGCGTTTCTTGTTCTCTATTAAGTTGATTAGTTTGACTTTATCCAAAATCTTTGTAATGAATTCCGTTTTTGTAAGGGACGTTGAGCGTTCATTAATATAATCTTCTCATTTCCATGACAAAAAAAAAAAAATGGTTTATGAATTCTTTTCCTTTTAATGCTGCTAGTCTTAACATGATTTTATAACCTTTTAGGCACCAAATATTTGATAGACTTTTTATTTCTATTTCCTTTTTCCGTAATTTCTTGATTAACAAGAAATTGTCTTGTTTGATTCCTACCTAAGTTAGAATTTATCTTCTCATAAATAGGTTTGTAGTGTTGTAACGAACGGTATGAATGCGACTAAGTTGGGAGAAATCAAACAAAACAACAAGCAATCACACGACACAAAGATATACGTGGTTCCCCCAAGATTGAGGTACGTCCACGGGCGAGGAGAGAGAGAGTTGACTATCAATGGTGAAGAAGAGATACAAAGAGCCGGCTATGATCTGTAACTTTGGAGAGGCCACGATATGAGAGATAGCCAAAGGATCCCTAAAAGCCTCTATTTATAAAAAGCACAATCAATAGGAAATCCTAAACACATTAGGAAATCCTAAACACAATTGAAAATCCTAAATGCAATAAGAAATCCTAAACACAATTGGAATTCACCCAAAAAAGAAAAATTCAAGGCACAATTCCAACATGTAGCCTATAGATAGGCATATATAAAAATTAAATTCTAGAGTTCTGTTTATTTTTTTTCCTTGTGTGCAAAGTGTTTATCACTTCTCTTGTGGATTCAAGAGTTCGTTTGTTAGAGCGATATTCAACCAATTCGTCTATTTCAACGATATCTAGTCGGGGAATGCCATATTTTCACCTACTAAAAAAACTGGTCGGGAAATGCCGTACTTCCACCCGGATAAATCATACTAGCGTTGAACCCGTGTTATACACGGGCGAGTTTAACATGCACGTTCAATTAATATATGTACACGGCATAGTAAGTAGCATGTGGGTCCAAATTATATACGCAAAATATGATTATGCTCAAATTAAACAGTTTTTCTACCGTTAACTAAACTGGTTTATGAATTCTTTTCATTTTAATGCTGCCAGTCTTAACATGATTTTATAACCTTTTAGGCACCAAATATTTGATAGACTTTTTATTTTTATTTCCTTTTTCCGTAATTTCTTGATTAACAAGAAATTGCCTTGTTTGATTCCTACCTAAGTTAGAATTTATCTTCTCATAAATAGGTTTGTAGCCTATAGATAGGCATATATAAAAATTAAATTCTAGAGTTCTGTTTATTTTTTTTCCTTGTGTGCAAGGTGTTTATCACTTCTCTTGTGGATTCAAGACTTCGTTTGTTAGAGCGATAAAATAACGTTCTTGTGGAGGAGCGACTGAGCGAGGTTCAGGGGGTGTTCCACTGACTTAATTTTTTTGTTTTTTTGGATATTTTAGTTTTGCAAAAAAAACTAACTTGTTCCATTAAAATAGTTTTTTGTATGTTTAGTTTTGCAAAAAAAACTAACTTGTTCCATTAAACTAGTTTTTTGGCTTTTTTTATCTTTAGTTTTGTTTTAATTAAAAAGTTATCTCATTCCACTAACAAAAAAACCACTTAATTTTTTTTTTAGCGGGCCTCAATTTGGTTGAACCGTTCAACCAAGGGGTGTCCTTGGTGGGCACAATTATTTTTTTTGTCTTCATCTAGAACGTACATTCAGATTCTGAAGTGGAAGAATTCAATTACCAAAAATACCAATATTTTCAATTTAGCCAAATCAGGCCTGAATTTGGTTGAACCGTTCAACCAAGGGGTGTCGTTGCTGGGCACAATTATTTCTTTTGTCTTCATCTAGAATTTTTTCCCCCAATCGTAACCGTTAATTCCCAGGTGACACCAAAAACGTACGTTCAGATTTTGAAGTGGAAGAATTCAATTACCCAGCTGTGAAGTAAGACCGTCAAAGTATAACCAAAATTTCCTAGCAGTAAGAAAAGTGTCAGAACATTTGTCAATGTTAACATCAAATAAACACAACCAAATTGCGACTTTATATGAGAAAATAATGATGAAAATGAGTTATGGGTGAGTTGTTTACCATTTTGCCCTTGTTTCTTTATTTTAGTATTAAAAATATGCATGAATATTATTTTTACCAAGTCTTTTGGAGTCATAATGGGAAATAATTTTGCAAACGTAGCCCATCGAATTTTATTTTTTTTTGGTAATTGAAAGTCTCTTCCACTTAATAAAAAATTGTGAAAAAGCAGAAGTAATTGCAAAAATAAAAATATTTGCTCCAAAAAAATGATGAACGTTAAAAACATTACACAAATTAAGAACATACATAACTAAAACCACACTTTAACGAGTTCCGAACATGGTGTTCGCCTTTTATTATTATTATTTTTTATGTAGTATTATAGTGTGTATGAATAATGTTTTTAGTCATTTTTCAAAAATATTTTGTGAAATTGATGTGTCCCTTATATAAAAGTCCCCGGTGTATACAGATTTTTTCGGGTAATTAGAAAGAATAAAAATTGGCAACCAACTAAAGGCAAAAAAACGATTAAGTTACAATAACAATTACTTAACTCAAATCCCATAAAGACAGTTTTCATTTTTTTTGTATCCTTGTGATAACAAAAAAAAAAAAAAAGACTACGAAACAAGACTAATCGCAAAAAATCCAATAGGGAAAAAAAAAATGACTACGAAGCAAGTCAATCCTAAAAAATAGACTATAGACATATTGTTATGTGATTAATGACTAATTTACGATGTTAATTAAAACTTTTATCTGATGGGTTTGTTTTGAAAAGGAGGACATTTGGGTCTTTGGTTGTAAGGGAAAATGAGAAGGCAAAAAAGAGAATAGGAAAAGGACCTCTTGAGCTCTTTTTGGCTTTTGCTCTCCTTCCATCAAAATTGAAAATGCATTTTGGTAGAATGTGTTTTGACTCAACTCTCCCAAACACTCAAAAATGAAAAAACTGAAAATGAAAATGTAAAAAAGAACCTCCCAAACACCCTCAAATAGGTTTGTATTCATACAATTTATATTGGGCCCAAGTAATTAATATTATGACTCTCTGCTGTTACTCCCCTAGGATTGGGTTACTCCCTTACTCCCCTAGGCTTGGCCCTTGTACACACAGCCGCAGGTTAATGCATCATACAAACTCCCAACTAACGGTATCAAAGTTAATGACTGACGATCCATGGGTAGACTCTTAGTGCACATCAATGGGCTAACACGAGTGGATATCCGATGAGACAAAGTGACATGATGATGGAGTGTTGTGATGAACGGTTTTCAATCAAAGGAGTTGTTTAATCCAATGTAATTCCGATGAAGCAAGGTGCATTGATGATGGAGGACTGTGATAGATGGATTTGAATAAATATACCGGACGAGAATAAGCCTAGTTTTTTGTAGATATATTAAAAGAGTGGTGATCCGAATCAAGGAGGAGTTTAAATGTAAATAAAGCGATCAATACCTAATCCACGGTTCAAATATGAGAGAACCAGTGGCGGACGCAGGATTGTAACTGTGGGGGGCTACTCCATAGCAAATATACATAAAAATTTAAAATGTACTAAAAATACACTACTACTACTCAGAACCTTGGGGGTTTGCAGGGGCCAAAACCCCCCCTATCACCCCCCAGGTCCGCCCCTGGAGAGAACGATTCGTTAGCTTCGGTCTTTACATAGATACATACCATACGGTGATCAAATTCCCTTTAAATGGTTATTATATGGTGTTTAGGGGGCGCAATAAATCCGGAGGGAGTAACTTACATGCCTAGTCATTGGTTTTAGATAAACACAAGAGAAGTAGGCCATCCACATCAAGCAGGTGTGGACCATTCAAAGTATTTGTCACCTATTCAAATTTGCTATTTCAGGTAAAAAAATATTTTAGTTTATGGCGGAGATTGCACATTTAAGAGCATCCTCATCAGGAGAACCAAAATTTTCACCAAATTTAACTTCAAAAACACTTTTTATAAATTAGCAAGTCACTTTATCAAAAACTCACAAAATCAGACTCTCTATTTTAACTTTACTATATTAAACTATTCACCTCAAATTTATATAAAAAAAAAACCAATCCCACAAAAGTTTATCTCCACAGGGAAGACTTTTTCGGTGCAGGTGGTGGACCCCCCAGCCATTAAAGTATTCTCCCCCATACATATGTAGACACGTGTGTACCATGGCCCCCCATCCCATTAGTGTAATGCCCCCCTCCCTGACACGCATGCAGCCAACCCCCCCAACTTCTGACGCAAAACCGGGAAAAACAATAAAAAACATTTTGGTGCGTGAATAGTACCGCACCAAATTTGGTGCGGTACTGTAGAAAAAATGATTTGAGGAGTGGGAATAGAGAGGCTGATATTGGGTGTTTTAGGGGGTTTGGCTCCCTATTTTAACTCAAAAGTTAAAATAGGGGGTGAGATAAGGATGCTCTAAGGGCATCCTTATCAAACTCACCAAAAAAAACACCAAATTTAACCTCAAAAACACCTTTTAGAAATTAGCAAGTCACTTTATCAAAAACTCACAAAATCAGACTCTCTATTTTAACTTTACTATATTAAACTATTCCCCTCAAATTTATAAAAAAAAAAAAAAGGCCCTCCTTAATTTCCCCGCCTGGGGATGTTTCGGACAAAAGAGAACAAAGTCAAAAAAATAGAGACACGTGTCAGGACCTGCCCCCCCTTCATTCCATTAACTTTTCTCTCCCCCACACAAACCCCGCCACGTGTCCCCCCACCCCCGCCCCCCTCTCTCCTCCTCCTGTTTCTCTGACGCTCTCTGACGCGCACAGAACCGAAAATGATAAAAAAAATGCTTGGTGCGTGAACAGTACCGTACCAAATTTGGTGCGGTACTGTAGCAAAAATAATTTGGTGAGCAAAAATAGGGAGGCTGATTTTGGTGGGTTTTTAAGGGATTGGCTCTCTATTTTAGCCAAAAAGCTATTTTGGTCATCTTGATGAGGATGCCCTAAGTTCTTGGCATGATTCTTTTTTGCTCCATTGTGTCCAATGTTATATGAACTCGGGTACAAACATCGGGTGCAAGTGCAAATTCAAGTGTCGGACATTCTTAATAGTATTAAATTTTAAGATACTGGAATACAAGTCCCCAAATTGGGTATGGATTTGTGGACACGTCTTGAACACTTGTTTGGAGAAACGCTGCACCATATAGAGTACAATGTTTCAGTTGGTTGGTACATTTGGGTAGAGTAAAAACCGCGGAGTATCTATTGAAAATTGGTATGATCCAAAATGAAGAAGAGGTTGTTTGTAAATTCTGCTCTCTGCAAATTGAATCTATCAATCATCTTTTCCTCCATTGTAATCCAGTATGGCATCTGTGGTCCAACATTCTGACATGGTGGGGTGTGAATTGGGTAACACCAAAAACTGTAGTGAGTCTTCTAGTGTGGTGGCAAGACTGGAATCTAAGAAAGGAGAAGAGAACAATTTGGGAAGTGATCCCAATGGCAATTATGTGAACTGTTTGGAACAAAAGAAACGCTCTTACTTTTGAAAAAGCTACCCCAAACTGGGAAGAGATCACGGAACTTGTCAAAATCAGAATCGCGCTTTGGGTGAAATCGAACATGGAAGGCAAAAAAATTTCTGTGGAGGATTTCCTGTTTAGGCTCAAAAGTATTCTGGAATCTCTTTAATAGTTGTATTTTCTGCCTTTTTTTGTCTCGCAGGGTTTGTCCTGTTTGAGCTTTTATTTCTTTTTCGGTTGGCTACTCGCTAACTTTGTGATCCTTTGGGTGGGTTGTGGCTATGATCTCTCAAGTGGAATGTTGTCTCCTCTAGTTTGGGATGCCATTTTGTTCTTCCCCCCTTTAATCTTTGTAATTTGCAGAGGTTATAAAATTTTCCCTTTTCAAAAAAAAAGTTAATAAAATGTGTGGTAGAAGAGAACACTTTGTTAGGATTAACACAACCCCACAACACCCCTACGGATCTTGGAAACAATGAATCACAGAAAAGAAAAACAAGTAATCATGCGTAATGAAAAACGGAAAAGAAAGCAAGACACAGATAGACGTGGAAAACCTCAACGCGAGGAAAAACCACGGGAGCCACACCAGTCCACTATGAAATCGAAATCAAGAGTATAAGTTTTCTCGCAATCTCGCTTAGATCTGCGTTTTCTCTCGCCTCTCTCTCACTGTTTTCTCAGAAAACCTGTTACCCTAATTACACACTAACAGCGAAATAATTAGGTCGGTCCAATGGCCAAAATTACACACTGAGGTCCCTCAAAATTACACACCGAAGTCCCATGGGGGCGCCCCGATACTGCTGAAGGTTATCTGCACCCTAACACGCTGAAACATTATTCCAGGAACACCGAATAACCTCTCCAATTTGCAGTGACTGGCCGGAAGAAATTATTAAATGGGACACGTTTACAAGATTCAATCCATGTCCACTATTTTTCCTTGACTTGTTGTACCAGCCAAGTGCCAAGTCTATGACCGACAATTTACGACTTATTTGTAAAATTCCGACACAGTACTGGTCCCGGTGGATTATTGAACCTAGTGTTTTGAACGTGTGGCATTTGGTGCGTATGTTTGGTGTACTTATAGCATTGTTATTTTGCAATCACGAGCTGTTTGCTTCGGCTAAATAAACCAAACTGATTTATTTTTCACTTTTATTAATTTTGTGTCGATGTTCGTCTTGACGAAAGGCTCTAAAAAGTATAAAATTATTAACCACTTTAATTTTTGCGAATAAAAACAAAAATAATCTAATAAACCACAAAAATTTAGATTAATTTTGTCTTTAGTGAACTTTTTAAAAATTATCAGAATTTTTTCTTTTTTGATTTCTCTTGTGGATACAAACCAAATAAATCACAAAAAATTGACGTAAAACTAACAAATGTAAATATTTGAAGGACTCTTTGTTTTTGGGATGCTACTAAAAGACATCGGGCCAGCCCATCGTGGCAAGCCAACGTGCAGGCATGCTAAGTTTCTAAGCAACTATAAAACGTTAAATGGTTTATTTGAAGCTCAGCTCTATCATGACAATATCAGTGGAGATAGCATTGGTTTGGGCTGGAAAGCCAGGAAAGGAATCCTTTATTATAAGTCGTGGAGAAATCGGAATCATTCATTTTGTATATAACCCGTCGACAATAACAATATGTCAAAAATCAGTTTGTGCGGTTTTTGTTTTTCATATGAACGAATTGACTTCGTGCAAAAAAAAAAAAAAAAAAAAGGAAGCGCCCCCTTAATATTTGAATCTTCAACAGTTTACTTCTTTTCTGAATGGCAAGCCAAATATTACAATGTGGAAATTCAACAATTCATTTATTTTTCTTCCTCAAAATCAAACTGATTTCGTAAAGTTACACTTCTCAATGAGTTACAAAATAAATGATTCCCATCATTTTTTTACAAGAAAAGAAAAGAAAACTGAAGAAGACTGCACCATAGAAACAGTGGACTCGGTCGTTATGTATATACGGGCGTGCGCATATGGAGGATGTCATTAAAAGAATTTCTCATATGGAGGCTATGAAGGAAGAGCAGTTCAGAGCTTTGCTGGAAGAGGAGCGGTAGGTAGTGGGGCTTTTGGGTTGGTTTGGAGGTGGTATTTTTCCTTGTTGATTCGATTGTCATCTTGTTAGGTGCTGTATATTTTGGGTTCTTTGTCTAGGTGTGGTTCAGGGATTTGTCCCCTTTGGTGTTCATCTTGGTTGGCTCTTTGCCAATTGAGGATGCGGGTTTTTTTCCTTCTTGGGTCCTGGCGGTATGTGATTGTCGGTTGTGGTTCCCTTCTTTGAAGGTTTTCTCTGTTTCTGCCACGATATTGTGCTTTGGATCCCTTTAATCTTTATATTTATTATTGGCTATTGCGATCGACTATCAGATCAAAATTAGTCAACTAAGGAAAACATTATTCAGAGAAAACTATGTAACACTCAAACAGCTCCGGAAAAATCTACAATACACATTCCCTTTTAGGGTGTACGATATGCACCCATTGTGTAGTCCATATTGAGTCACCTCATAAAAAATGACCTGGAGAACCGGTCATTCGTAACATTTTCGTTTGTTTCGTAACTTTTATACTAAGAATTCGTAATTTTAGATAATATGATTCGTAACATTTTCTTTCATTTCATAACTTTTCGTGTGTTTCGTAACTTTTTGTGGGTTTCGTAACTTTGAGATAAAAAATTATAACTTTTCTCAAATATGATTCGTAACATTTTCGTGTGTTTTGTAACTTTTATACTAAGCATTTGTAACTTTTGGACAATATGATTCATAACATTTTCTTTTGTTTTGTAACTTTTACTTTGTTTCGTAACTTTTTGTGGAACTCGTAACTTTGAGATAAAAAATTATAACTTTTCTCAAATATGATTCGTAACATTTTTGTACGATTTGTAACTTTTCACAAATATGATTCATAACTTTTATTTTTTTTCGTAACTTTTTGTTGGGTAACCTGTTGCTCAGGTTAACAAGTTACCAATTCGTAACTTTTTATAATTGATTCGTAACTTTTAGCGATCCAACGGTAGATAACAAGAGTGCATATGATACACAACTTAAAAGGGGTGTGTATTGTAGCCAACAACTCCTTGTAGCTTTATTTAAAACATATCTATAGTAGTACAGACCGTGCCCTAACACAAACTGAAAACTCAACACAGATAAGTACAGACCATGCCCTCACAGATGACTATTACATGAATATCAACCCGAAGACAATCTTTAGATATCCTTCATTATTCATTCATATCTTAACATGGTATAAGGATACCCAAAATGACACCAATAACCTTAATTCCCTCCTCCATAAACGCCACCACCATGTCCTCTGTTGTATCCGCCACGTCCGTCTTGTGAACTGACGCCACCACCATGTCCTCTGTTGTATCCGCCACGTCCGTCTTGTGAACCGACGCCACCACCATGTCCTCTGTTGTATCCGCCACGTCCGTCTTGTGAACCGACGCCACCACCATGTCCTCTATTGTATCCGCCACGTCCGTCTTGTGAACCGTTTCCGCCATTGTATCCGCCACGTCCGTCTTGCGAACCGTTTCCTCCATTGTATCCGCCACGCCCGTCTTGCGAACCGTTTCCGCTGTTGTATCCGCCACGTCCGTCTTGCGAACCGTTTCCGCCGTTGTATCCACCACGTCCCTGATCTTCCGACTTGGCATCATCTATCCCACGAGACTGTTCAGCTGCACAAATGATGAATGTGCTCGAATAGTTTAGGCTTTATTGGGGATTACAAACAAGTGTCACAACTCGCAAGAATAATATGAACATATTCAAGCGAAAGGTAAGTGAGGTGGCTTGTAGTAATTGGCTGGCACTCAATTCCAAGTAAAATGAACCAATCGATCAATTGTTTTTAAGTTTTATTGTACTCCAACTTCTATTATATAGTGACCATGCAGCTTGCAGTTTGGCTCAATGGTGCATAACGCTTTTTTAATTAGAACGTGAAGTCTAGGTTTGACTCTTATGAACGGGAGATTGGCCATCGTATTAATCTAACATAACATATAAACATCTTATTGTCCTGCAAAACAAAAAAAGAATTTCGAAAAATTTAAAGTGGCATTTACCTGTCATTTTGCTATAATAATGAATTTAAACAAAACAAAAAGTTTCAAATTAATTTTTATAGAGATTAATTCAAATTAATGAGGTGGGGCAAAAAATTATAAAGCTATCACTTACCAGTACAATATGAGATAATAACGTTGTACCCGTTGAATGCAAGCGACAATGGAAAAAAGCTTACATTAACACCCCGTTCGTTAAATTGGCACAACGCTGGTAGAGGAAAAATGAGATAGGGACTTGGGGAGGTGCTGCGTAGGAAATTATCAAGCCATTGCGATTTATCTAGTGAGTACCTTTTGTTTTCAAATTGAAATCAGGAACCGAAAAAAGCAGGAGGCCAGGGAAAAAAAATAAAAAGGCCATATTATACCCAACTTGGCAGCAAGCACGTACTTGGATATGTTGTTGCCCTGTAACTATGCAGTTCAACTGTGGGCACGAGGGGGCACGTGACCCCCTGAAATTTCATAAATTAATTTTTTTTTTCAGGTTTGTAAAAAATCCGAGTTGTTCAATAACTTTAAAATAATTCTTCAATTGGCATTATAAAAAAATTAGCTCAATCGGATAATTTTAGGTACTTAATCGATCTTTTCAATTTTTCATTCAAAACTTCGGACCGCAAGTACTAAATGAATTTTGAAGCCAAGTATGACAATTGTGTGCCCGGTATCCTACTGATCTGAATTATATTTATTATAGGGCTTGTTAAGAAGAACATTAGTTAAAAAAATTATCTTATCTGAAGTAGATAGGTATCAAAACACAAAGATTATTTTAAAATATATGAACAAAATTGATACCTATCGATGTCTCCACGAAAACTTTTGTGATTAACAGTCTTCTCAATAAGTTCTATATATCTACGGTTCAGATCATGAGGATACTGTGTACACAATAATTAAACTTTTCTTCAAAATTTATTCAATACTTAGGATAACAAATTCAGAATAAAAATTGAAAGGTTCGATCAAGTACCCTCTACCCATAATTATCCGATTGAGCTAATTTTTTATAAACCCAAATCGAAACATTGAAAGGTTCGATCAAATCTATAATTTTGTGTTGTTATGTATGAAATCTTTTATAATGATTTATGTTTTAAGTTTTTTAAAAAAAAAATTTGTGCGTACGCACGCGTATGTGTATTTAACGGACAGTGTATCTTAACCGTCTAAAAACATTTTCGACGGTCCAAATTGGCCTTTGTTCTTTTACCGGTAAGAGTTAACATTAAATAGAGTCAAAGCTCCAGCGTTTCACAACCGTACCACACTATTAGATCAAATAAATGAATTTGTAGCACATATAGTAATAGCCTTGTAGCACATATAGTATCAGAATAATTAAAACACCTTTTCATTTAAGGACAAAACCAGGATTTTATTGCACGGGGTGCCACAAAAATAAAGTAGAGATATTTATGTGACATACTATATCTATATGTTACGATTTTTATTTTTATTTTTATTTTGTAATTTGAAATAGAAAATCTTATCTCATTAATTCAATCTAATCGGGTTAGATATACTCACTGGAAATGGAAGTCTCAGCCAAATTCCTAGCTGCCACCTCCGAGGTAATGAGAAGAACAATGGCAAGAAAAAAGCCAACGAAAACAATTGCTTTGGAACCCATTTTGCTCTTTAGTGAATTGGATGGAATTGGATATAATGAAATTGAAGTGCAATTTCGATGTCTATTTATAGGCGCAGAGAGATTGCAGTGGCGTACGTGAGTCTACGTTGGAAAGATCAGTTTGACAGATGAAGCATTTTTGGTCATTTAAATGATTTAATTAATTATCACAAAGTCAGTTACTTGCGACTGCTTCTCATGGTTTCGGATAAGTAATCAGTGCCGTAGGTGGACCGTCAGATCAGGCAGTAAGTAAAATTTCAGACTTGGTCTCCGTCTCATAATGATTCGCCAGTTTAAGTATTACACATTTCAGTACCCTACCTATATTTTTAATATTTTGTAGGAGTATATAGATTAGCGTGGTGATAATGCCCAAACTGTTTTCATTACCGAGACTTACACGTGGTGTAAGTCCAGCCCGTATGCCCTAAAATTTTGACATCAACAAAAATAGTTTTGATTGTATCATTTTCCCTACATACAGATTATGAAATGTAGATATATAATTATTTGAATGTCGTGAATAGTAAAAGTAGATAATTGTTTGAAATGAGCACAACAGGACATGCTAGTTTGGGACCCAATTTCATTTGAGTTCTATCCCTAAAGATCAATTTTGGCGACATCGGCAAATTGTTCTCATCAGTCATCCTCCTTATCCAGCTGACAACTGCATTATTTGGTTCCTAACCCACACCAAAATCATTCATATGTAACTCACACTTAAAAAAATTACAAAAAATATGAAACTCACAATTTTCCAAAGTACAAAAAATTACTCGAATACAATTGAGATTAATTCTGTGTTTGTGTTTTTGGTGAAATTTCAATATCAACACATTAATTAATTACGTAGGACCGCTTAATAGGATTTGTAAAATGTAAGTTGTTTAAGGACCACCCTCATGAAAAAATCCAAGTTCCACCACCGGCTTCCTACCCTCTCAACTAGCTAAATGAAAGAAGAAAAAAAAATCCTAATTAGCATGCATAAGGGGTTAACTAGTGCATAGTTGTAACGCGCGTTGTTACATATGCATAAGGTGAATGTATATATATTTTTCGAACGACAACAAGATTTTACTATTGAAACTCGACAAAAGCTATATCGAGTAGAAAACACCATATCCAAGCACAAGTGCAGGGATGAGGAACAGCAACACATCTAGCCAGAGCCTAAATGTGAAACCAAAAGAGAAAAAGAAAGGAAGAAGAATCCAGTAGGAACAACTCTCACATGGATATTACAAGCAATACTAAGCATCTATGACATTAATTACAGTTCTTTGATAGCACCAAAAACTTTCCTTCAGATCAAAACCATTTCTTTAGCCTTGGCTTTCCTCAAAGAATCGCAGCAATATCAGCAAAACTGAGCCTTAACAGCATTACCTCAAGACTAAATACTGTGGAAACTTTATATTCATCTCAAAACTAATTGGTAATTAGTGGAGATGTCTCAGCATCACCTCAAGACTAAATACTGTGGAAACTTTATATTCATCGCAAAATTGATAATCTGTCACGTGTGACCACTTTTTGGATCCTATCATCGTGCAACCTTTTTTGTTGGACTAAGATCACATTAACTAAAAATATTTTGCACTAACATAATCTCATGAAATAAAAGAGACATGGAAGAAACTTCTACACTGAAATCAAAATTAAATTGGTCTATTATATTGGACGTGTGCTATGATTTAATCTATCTAAACTCTAATTTTTTGTTAATGTTTTTATTGATAATTTGTTCAATTTGTTTTCATATTTTTTGAATCAATAGCGAAACTCGCTAGTCATTTTTGTGTATTCAACTGTTCATCGATACAAGCAATTAAACTATGATACTCACAATTTTCCAAAGTATAAAAAATTACTCGAATACAATTGAGATTATTTCTGTGTTTGTGTTTTTGGTGAAATTTCAATATCAACACATTAATTAATTACGTAGGACCTCTCTCTCATGCGAATGCGTGAGTCCTGAGTGGGTAGGACAAAATTATTGTCCCTTTAATTTTGGGGTTCAATTTTAGGTGATTTAGATTTTTTGAGGTAAGGTATAGCTGGTTTAGGCATTTTGGTTTAGGCACTTAGTGTGCATTTTCTAATTATAAGGTTTTAGTGGTTTAAACTGAGTAAACTCAATAGCCAAAACTCAGTAAATACAATACCCAATCAAATCTGATACCCAAAACAACCGTGAATCTAAATCAATTGACGATAATCGCACAAAATCTTAACAATCGCAATAAATCAACATAACAAAGACCAATCGAACTTAATCAATAACTCACATCTATTGAAAACGAAAATCAAAAGCATGAGCTCGATCTGTTGAAACGAGGTCTGCTTGCGACCAAAAGTTGTATCTCAGAGTGCTTAACCCCAAGCGTAGGGCTACGTAGTCGATTGCAAGTATATACTCGGAAAGTCCGAGGTCGAACCACAGAGAACGATTTTCTGGAGTAAAGTGGCCTATCGATCTAAAGGGTGAATTTTCTAGCTGTAGGTAGCCAACCCTTGCGTTGTTTTTTGATTTTTTTGGGATCTTAATACTACGAATTGCCAAATTAAAATTAAAACTAAAACTTGCCCGAATTTAAAAAGAGGCTCAGGGCCAAAGTTCACACCACCTATAACCTAAACAGATCCATGATTCTCAAAAGTTTACACGATCGAGCCACATGGTAGTTGTGCGCCCTCTCGGAAGATTATGCCTTGTTTAGCCAAATTCTCTAAGGAGTTTGTCAGACCCTCAAAAGGACATCGACCTAAGTATTATGCGTGCCAGTGTTAGTGTCGACGCAAAATCAAAGACTTCAGACTTTTGAATTCCGAAGAGAACTTCGACTACACACGGACAAACAATTAATTCAAATTCCTTAACGGTGCTTGATATTGATTAAGACTTGATAGAAAATTGTTAAACCCTCGAGGTGTTAGTGATTGTTGCCACTTGCACTGACTGTTGTTGCCACTTGCACTAACTGGGTCCGTGACGCTCTCGACTGATGTTCAAAACGGTGTCCGATTGGGGTGCAGGAACAGTCAAATTTCTTCTTTTAATCTCGGGAATAAAACAGTATAACTCTTTTAATTTATGTGCTTGACATGTGTTTCGTAGGGCAAAATCTGATATCATCCAGACTTGGCGATATTCATTTCCATTTAAGGATTCCCAACCGCCCCACCACTGACTTTCTTTCCATTTATTTATTTTATTTTATTGCATCAATGGTTGCCAAGGTTGACTGGAAAATTATCCAGTGTGGCGCGTCAAAATTCCACACAGCATCAAATGCACCATTTTTATCCCGTTTTCTCCTGAAACACTGAAAACACACCTTATGCACAATATCTTATAAGAATTAATAATAAACATAATAATATGACCAAACTTGAGGACTTAAGCCCACTAATATTTACATATTTGTGTGCTTATCAAGGTCACTCAAGAACTCAGATCTGTTGAAAACGAGGCCTGGGGAGTGCGAACGATGATGGAAGGTTGCCGTGAGACCGAAGATCGGCGCCGACGGCTTTGGGGTGGGCGACGGCTTGAGATTGAGACGGCGGCTTGGGGTAATATCTCGCCTCTCTCTCTCTCTCTCTCTCTCTCTCTCTCTCTCTCTGATGGTGGAAGTGGAAACAAAACAACTTAAAAGGGAAACCCTAACATATACATATATATATATACTTGGCTTGCGAGCCGGTTTGAGCCGAGCCTCCACGTGCTCGAGCTCGGCTCGTTTGTCAAACGAGCCATATAATCAAGCTCGAGCTCGTTCCTTTACTCTTCGAGTTGAGCCGAGTTGAGCTATTACCAAGCCGAACCGAGCCAAGCTCGCGAACGGCTCAGTTTGTTTACAACCCTAGGCCCAATTAGGGGTGTATACGAGCTGAGTCAAGTCGAGCATTGGCATGTTCGAGCTCGGCTCGGTAAAAAATGGTATGGCTCGATTCGCCAAGTATGAACAAAGCTCGACTCGGTAGAACTCGATCTATAATAAACGGGCCAGCTCGACTCGAACTCGAATTCGTCAAAAGGCTCAAAAATTGAAAACGAATTCTTGTCAAAAAAATGGGGGAAAAAAATACAGAGTTTAACTATAGTCACAAACCTAGTTAACTCTCAAACCGAGTCAAGTCAATAGCCAAAACTCAGCAAATACAATACCCAATCAAATCTGATAAAACAGCCGTGAATCTAAAGCAATTGACGATAATTGCACAAAATCTTACCAATCACAATAAATCAACATAACAAAGACCAATCGAACCTAAATCAATAACTCACATCTATTCAAAATGAAAATCAAAAGCATGAGCTCGATCTGTTGAAACGAGGTCACTCAAGAACTCAGATCTGTTGAAAACGAGGTCTGGGGAGTGCGAACGATGATGGAAGGTTGCCTGAGAGTGAGACCGGAGATCGGCGCCGACGGCTTTGGGGTGGGTGACGGCTTGAGATTGAGACGGCGGTTTGGGGTAATATATTCCCTCCCTCTGGCTCTCTCTCTCTTTTCTAATGGTGGAAGTGGAAACAAAACAACTTAAAAGGGAAACCCTAACATATACATATATAAATACTCGGCTCGCGAGCCGGTTCGAGCCGAGCCTCCACGTGCTTGAGCTCGGCTCGTTTGTCAAACGAGCCATATAATCAAGCTTGAGCACGTTCGTTTACCCTTTGAGTCGAGCCGAGTCGAGCTATTACCGAGCCAAATCGAGCCGAGCTCGCGAACGGCTCAGTTCGTTTACAGCCCTAGGCGCAATGCAATCGATTTTGGAGAAAACTTTAGTTTACACCGCCGGTGTAAAGAATGATCTCTCTTTTTGTTTCTTTTGAGCCCATTGCTCCGTCTTCCAAACCGTTTTCGCTGTTGTATCCGCCACGTCCCTGATCTTCCGACTTGGCATCATCTATCCCACGAGACTGTTCAGCTGCACAAATGATGAATGTGCTCGAATAGTTTAGGCTTTAGTGGGGATTACAAACAAGTGTCACAACTCGCAAGAATAATATGAACATATTCAAGCGAAAGGTCAGGTTGAAAATTGAAACTCAATGCTGTCAACGCAAGTGAGGTGGCATTAATTAATTGGCTGGTACCCAATTCCAAGTAAAATGAACCAATTATCAATTGTTTGTAAGTTTTGTTATACTCCAACTTCGATTATACAGTGACCATGCAGCTTGCAGTTTGGCTCAATGGTGCATAACGCTCTTTCAATTAGAACTTGAAATCTAGGTTTGACTCTTATGAACTGGAAGATTGGCCATCGTATTAATCTAACATAACGTATAAACATCTTATTGTCCTGCAAAACAAAAAAAGAATTTTGAAATATTTATAGATATTAATGTTGTACCCGTTGAATGCAAGGGACAATGGAAAAAAGTTTACATTAACACCCCTTTCGTTAAATTTGCACAATGCTAGTAGAGGAAAAAAGACATGGACCTTGGGAGATGCTGCGCAGGAAATTATCAAGCCATTGCGATTTATCTAGTGAGTACCTTTTGTTTTCAAATTGAAATCAGTAACCGAAAAAGGCAGGGGGGAAAAAAAAAGGCCATATTATACCCAACTTTTGCACTTCTCCATTCCCCCAACAAAAAAAAAATCTAAAAAGAAAAAAATTAAAAAGCAAATTCTTGACAGCAAGCACGTAATTGGAGATGTTGTTGCCCTGTAACTATGCATTTCAACTGTGGGCACCAGGGTGCACGTGACCCCCTGAAATTTTATAAATTAATTTTTTTTCCAGGTTTGTAAAAAATTCGAGGAGTTCAATAACCTTAAAATAATTCTTCAATTGGTCTTGCAAAAAAATTAGCTCAATCGGATAATTTTAGGTACTTAATCGAACCTTTCAATTTTTCATTCAAAACTTAGGACCCCAAGTACTAAATGAATTTTGATAATTATGTGCCCGGTATCTTACTGATCTGAATCGTATATATTATAGGGCTTGTTAAGAAGAACATTTGTTAAAAAAATTATCTCTATCTGAAGTAGATAGGTATCAAAACACAAAAATTATTTTAAAATATATATATGAACATAATCGATACCTATTGATGTCTCCACGAGAACTTTTGTGATTAACAGTCTTCTGAATAAGTTCTCAATAATCTAATAAGGTACGTCATATTTGGTTGTTTAGCAACTTACTGGCACTACTTGTCTTGCTTTGAGAAAATATCCCATGTGCCGTAGTTGCAACCACATGGGGTACCCTACGAATGTGTATTGGTTCGGCGAAATAACGTGGTATTGTCCCAATTTATAACTATTTAGAGTTGAATTAGGCTTAGTACAAGTTCATATTCTCTGGTCGTTCTACCATTCGGCTCCCCACTTCACAAGTTCATATTCGACATGATATATAGATATGAAACAAAGGCAAATCCCTGGCTGTCACCACTGAAGAAGTGAGAAGAACAGTGGCCAGTAAAAGGCCAAGGAAAATAATTGCTTTTGAACCCATTTCTCTCTTCAGTTGATTGGATGGAATGAAGTTAGAAGTTCAATTTTGATGTCCATTTATAGGCTCAGGAGATAATATTTCAGTGGCTGTGATAACACATTGAAAAATGTTCACATGCATTAACACATGAGATCACTAAATATTAAATCTAGAGGGCCAACTTATAGACTTGGTAACATGCAAGGACAAGCGATAGGACTTGTCCAACCGAAAAGACTTGCCTTATTTTTCTATAGAGAAAACATCTTTTCCACCGCCGGTAGAATCAAATGTTTTCTCCAAATCAATCACAGAGGTTCGGTGTAATAGTACACAATCACGCTGACCGCTGTGATTGATTTGGTGAAAGCATTTGTTTCCACCGCCGGTAGAAATAACTTATTCTCTTTTCTATATTTAATTTTGGCTGTTTAAATTGGGGGGGGTTTTCAGTAGAAGGGATACTTAATTTGAAGTCTTGGGGCTTGCTTTTCTTAGGTGTGGTTCTAGTTTTCTAGTTGGCTTCTAGTCTTTCTAGCTTTATGGGTATTGAGTGGGGTTTCTTTGCCGGTGTATCCTCATCACTTTAATCTGTCTATTTTTCAATAATTAATAAAAAAAGTTTCTTAGGAAAAAAAACTGATACGGGTGGGACCAAGACATCATTTTATTGGAAGACGGTCACCTTTTCTTATTGGCATAACGAAGCCTATTTTGGCCTAATAAGAAACATGTTTTTTTTTTTTTTTGGTCTTGTTTTTTTTTTTTCGTATTTTTAAGATTTTCATTAATTTCTTGTGTATTATTGGTTTGTCTTGATGACGAGAAAAATAAAAAAGTAAAAAATTATGATCCATACTCAAATTTGAATAAAGACAAAAATAAGTTGAAAAGACATTACTCCCTAGTCTCTACGTTCCTTTTTAAATGTAGACATTTCCATTTTGGACTGTCCCTTAATAAATGTGTGTTTTGAAAAGTTAATGAGTAAAAGTGTGTACAATTATAATTTTGCCTTTTGAAAAGTCAGTGGGTAAAAAGTTAATGAATAAAAGTGGAGGATAATTTTGGAAAGTGGAGGTAAAAGTTGATGTGAAAAGTGAAAAAGTGGAGATAAAAGTTGATGATAAATGTGTAATAATGATGTTTTTTTAATAAGTTAAATTTACGAAGCAACACATTTAAAAAGGGACGGATGGAGTATTTTTAAACTTATTTTAGGTTTTATTCAAAAAATTGAGAGTTATAATCACAATTTTTTTACTTCCTCGATTCCTTTCATCGAGATGAACCTATAATACACAAATTTTACTCTAGACTAATTAATGCGGAAAAAAATCAAATAGAGATTAAAAAAAAAGAAGTATAAGTGCTTGACCGAAATCCTATACCTAATTTAATGGGTTGCCCCAAGCGTAGGGCGGAGACCGGTGTAGCATAATACCCGGTAAGACCGGAATCGAATCCACAGAGAAGGTGGAAAATGCTTACTAAAAACTCGGGTTGCTAATGTTTAACACAGCTCTTAGGTAGCCACCCTTGTGATTTGATTGGTGAATTAAGTAACCTAGGAGAAAAACTTATTTTAATTAAATTATTTAAAAGAAAGTACGGTCGTAGGGTTCATAACACGGTGACCAGGTCCAGACAGTTTCGCTCCGTTCGGCGTTCTAAAAACTTTTGATTTTAGAGAGAAAAAGGTACCCCAGAAGATGCGAATCCTCGTGGTCGCCGTTTACCCATGTACAGCGAAGAACGAGTTTTGGTCCCCCGTTCCCCGCGTTACCTGGGCTCCGACAATGCCCGGATTCGTCCACGAAAATTCTTTAATAACCTAAAATTGCTTGTCCGTTTATTAATTCTGAAAACAAGAGCGAGAACATACCCAGCCCTGGCCACGGCGTGTTAATCACCTCGCGACCATACCTATGGAACTACTCACTCATGTTAAACAAAACAGATAAGAAAATTCTGGAATAAAACATGCTATTAAACTAGAATAAGAATTAAAACAAAGATTCGAGTCTCAGAACACGGACAAACTCCCGCGAACTGAGATTAATGTAAAGAAGACAGAGAATTACCAAAGCGATGCGAGAATCAGCGAATAAAACTGTAAAACTTCAATGGAAAAGTAACCCGGAAAGTAGAATCTCCAAAGGAAAAGTCGGCTCCTAATTGGAAGAAAAACAAAGTAAAGTTGGGAACCCTAATTCTGCCTCAAAACTAGGTATTTATGTCTTTCCCGAAGCCCAAACACGTGACAAAGTCAAACGGCCCATTTAGGGATCTCGGTATCGATACAGGAGAAGTCCTGTATCGATACCCAGACGTTCTGTTCGCAGATGATGCCCACGGTATCGATACAGAGAAAGTCATGTATCGATACCGAGCCTCTAAAATTGCTTTTGGCTTGTTTGCTCGTCCTTGCTTGGGCCCCACCGATTCCCAACATGCCCGGTTGTCGTGTGTCCACTTTACGTGCTCCTCCGGCCCGTTTCCTACCAAACAAACACAACAATACCAAAACACAAGACAACACCGCATCAAGTGGAAAATGGAATAAACCGCGCCTCTAATGCGCTAATTCGCCCTACTTAGGCGCTTATATCTTGAGATATTGCGCGCCTATCATACCCCCCAACTTGAAGGTTGCTAGTCCCGAGCAACGAAAAGAATAAAACAAATAAATAAAAGGATAGATCTTTTAAACCCCCGGGCGGCCCCGGTAGGACGAGTGAAGTCTCGTGAGGGTTTTCAGCAGTGATAACCCACAAAACACAAAGGACTCGGACATTTGAATGCAACTCAACCCAATCAATAGCTTCTCGAAGCACTATAGTGACTGTCAGGCAAACCAAAGCCAAGACATTTCATCCATGGACAAAGTTAAACAAGTGAACTTCGCAGCAGACTTAGCACAAAAATTAATCCTCTCACCTACGATCGGATAGGGATTTATCACATAACATGCGTGTAAGTGAGAATCACACATAGAAATTCACTAATCCCGAAAATAGTTCACACAATATCAATAGCCCGGTGTGTCTCTAAAAACTCACCCCTGTCCCTAATGATTACTCTTTTCTCTTTTCTTTTTTCTTTTTTTTTTCTTACCACTTTTTTTTCTTGTGGTCGTGCAATGCCTGGATCTGTCGGGCTTTCTAGTTGACCCATGTAAAGAGCTTTAGGTCGGTCATCCCCAAGCCATATGGCCTTAGGGTACCAGGTTTACAAAAGACCCCTCAGACTTAATTGCTCGAGTAAAAAAGGCTTTAGGGAGAGATCCAAACAAACCACATTTAACCAATGCCTTCACAAGGTCTATCCATCTTGTAATGCGAACAATACGGTGGGAGCAAAACCCGATTGCCCGAATACTCAATGAACGCCCGGATAGGCAATACCAATTTAACGCACAATGTAGGAAAGGGGTTCCAATTAGCCCGTGGGCGCAATCAATTAACACCGAAATATCAATAATATGTAAACCAAATTCAAGGCTAGTGAATGCTCAAAGTGGGACAGTGCACGTGAAAAACATGAACTCAAGTGATCAAACACTATCCAACTATAGATGATACGGCTAACTGAGTGCTTCCTAAACATCATGTTCACGAGCTTAAGTCTATTCATGAAATCGTATCGAGACTCCGACTCGCACAACAACCACTAGCGCTAATTAACAGTCATCAACCAAGAATAGTTACACCCAAACATCCAAATTCCTTTTCTTTTTTTTTTTGTTGACTCTAAATTTAAATAAGACAAGTGACCAAGTAATCCCTCCCCCCAACTTGAATAAAGCAATGTCCTCATTGATTTCACCAACACTAAAAGAGAAGAACATAAATAAAGAGAGAGGAAAGAGATCACCTCGAAATAGCGGACAACACAAGATAGAAGTAAGTGGAGAAGCAACCCCACAACTTGGACAAATCAATCTGCATGTGTTAGTCTGCAAGACACTAAACAAAAGAAAAAGAAAGAAAAGAAACGCTACTAGAGACTCTGCAAAACATTAAAATCCATTACTTTCGTCACGTGAAAGGCACGGGTACTACTTTTCTCCCTAATTATCTCACTTAAATTTGTGTAGAGAAGGTCATCATAACAATCCCGGGTAAGTCATGACTTGATAGGCGCGTGGGAAGCTTGCTTGCGAGCGCCTAAGTAGGGGGTTTTAGCATGTTAGACGTGCGTTTTGAGCCTTATTTTTCAATTAATATGTGCACGGTATTGTGTTTGGTATTGTGCATGTTTTTCCAGGTAAGATGTTTTTGGCACCTACTGCATGGCTTGAAGCGGAGCTGGGATGTGGGAGTCGAAGTTTGAAGTTGGAATGCTGAGAAGGGCGGCTTAAGGGGTCGGTATCGATACCCCTGATAGCCGTATCGATACTAGTTGGTTATGAAGAGTGCACAATTTGTCCAGAATGTTTAGTATCGATACCCCTGAAAAGGGTATCGATACCTACGTCTTACGCGAATAAGGAGATAAGGATTCGGTATCGATACCCTTATTAGGGGTATTGATACCGAGAGCTTTCGGGAACAATCAGCTTTGAAGCTACGTCGTTTCAGTTGGCGTAGAGCTAATTCTTGAACGATTTCTATTCGGTTTTTAATAGGATTTCTTAGTAAGTATAAATACTTAAGTTAAAACCCATTCTAGGGTTCGACAACTTTGATCTAGGTTTTAGTTCTTTAAGTTTTTCGGCTACAGATCTGATTTTCTTCGTTCGTTGCTACGGTTTCAAGTTCTATTTCCAGAATTCCAGGATTTGTTTCGCAGATTGTTTGTCAAGATTAACTTTGCCTTTGCAATTACGGTATTGGTTTTTATTGATTTCATATTTCATTTATCAAAAGCATGTTTAGTTTTAATTTCGATTCATCTTCTGCAATATTCACAAGCATGAGTGAGTAGTCGTATAGGGTGCGGCCGCGGGACGAAGGTGTCCCGTGGCTAGGCTAATTCATATTTTACCTCGGTGCCGAATTAATTTAGATAATGCGCAGTTTTTGAATACGGAATTTTTCTAGCAAACAAAACCCGGGCATTGCCAATTACAAATGCGCGCAGTGGTTGGTGACACGTGGTGCGCATTTGTTGGGAATTCTTTTCATATTTTAAAACCTATTAATTAAATAATTGTGGCCCGAGTGAATGTGGATTAGGCTAGTTGCGGGCACTGTAGTGCCCACGGCTGTGCTCTTCTGTTTTAATTAAGAGTCTAATAATTTAATCAGTTTAATTCAGTTAATTAAATCAGTCATTTGAACAAGGGGTGGCTACCTGAGAGCCATTTGCGAACATAGAATCTAGCATTGTTTGGGTCAACACCGTAGACCGTCTCTGTGGTTCGACTCCGGTACTTCCGGATTTCTTGTGCTGCACCGGTCGATAGTCCTACGCTTGGGACGGAATTAGAGTTAATTATTAGATACCCGAACGGTCAAGCATTTTTGGCGCCGTTGCCGGGGACGGTGACGTGTGTTCAAACAGTGTTAGTGTAGAGTCGTAGTTAATTTTGTCTTTTAGTTAAGTCACCATAGGTCGAAAACAGGACCCTCTCTATTATCGCGACCCGACACATCGGTTAGTGAAAATAGAACTGGAGTCAAGTCAACCTATTTTGTCTAGTTTTTCATCATCTAGTTCAGAGTCAGACTCAGCTGAGCATCAGTTAGAGTCTATTCCAATTAGTGATTTTTATATAGAGTTGCCATTTGAGTCAGTTAGTGTCAGTAATCCGCTTTACCAGCCAGCATCTGAGTCAGTTTCTGAGCTAGAGTCCGAGAGAGACGAGATGGCAGACCAGCGATTAGCTAATCAGCCGTCTTTGAGAGAACACCTTCATCCTGAGAGGACCACTCCTCCCGGGCCGATTGTGTTTCCTCGAGAGACACAGGAGGCACGCAATGCCTTCACTGTAAAACCTGGTGTCCTGAATAGCCTCCCTAACTTTTATGGGAGAGAGTCTGATGATCCGTATGAACATGTGCGGACGTTTGAGGGGTTAGTGCGCAACCTGGCGACTACTACCCAATACGATAATGCCTGCCTCAAGCTGTTTGAGGCAACTTTAAAAGATGGCGCACTTAGATGGTTCAGAATGCAAAAGTCTCAGTCCCTCACCACATGGGCGCATGTGCGTGATGCATTTTACAGGAAATATTTTTCTGAGGCTAAAACTAATAGTTTAAGGCGTCAAATCCAAGGCTTTAGGCAAGAGAGGGGAGAGTCCTTTGTGAAGGCATGGGAGCGGTTCAAAGATTTGCTCCTAAGAATGCCACATCCTGGTTTTGAGAAGATACAGTTGGTCGAATTCTTTCACCTGGGTCTCAACGCTGAGACAATCCAGCACATAGAGTATTCTTGTAAAGGGAACGACTTCTTGTCCAAAACTGCGGATGAGGGTTGGGATTTTCTGGATGACCTAGCAGATAGGCAGAGGGCATTAGAACCCTCTGATTTTGATCGGTCCGGACCTTCTGGGTCCAATGTTATCCCCGTTACCATACGTGACCAGCGACTCCAGGCCCAGGTTGAAAAGATGGCGCAGAAATTAGAGGACTTAGAGGTTAGACAGACCCGTCCAGTTCATGAGGTAGGAATCGAGGAAGTCTGTGTGTGGTGTGAGTGTAAAGGGCACATTGCGACTGCATGCCCTGGATTTATAGCTGCCAAGGGGGCAAACCAGAGTAATCAGGAGGAGGTCAATGCAGTCAGAAATTGGGACCCTTATTCTAATACATATAATCCGGGATGGAGGGACCACCCCAACTTAGGGTGGTCTGAATCCAAACCTGCGGGTGGAGGTCAAGCGCAACTCCTGCGCCGCCTCCGCCGCAACAGTTTCATCAGTCCCAAGCACCCAGGCCCCCTCAGGGCCAAGTCATCCCATATAACTACCAACCACAGCCTGGCAGGGGGGTAGGTCCATCCACTAGCGGTCCTCCCCCAGGTTATTCGCAGCTGACCGTGCGTAATCAGAAGTTAGAGGATAATGTCAATTACCTAATGCAGTCACAAACGGCATTTCAGACGGAAACAAGACAGCAAATTGGGGCCCTTACAACCCAAATGTCACAACTCGTTGCGGTTGTCAGTCAAATGCAGCAGGAGAGGGGTAGATTTCCAGCTCAGGCTAGTTCAGCGGGTGCCCATTACTTAGGAAATCCTACAGGGCCTAATATTCAGAGTCAAAATCAGGAGGAGGCTAAGTCGATCACCGTTCTCCGGAGAGGGAAATCGATTGATAAATCCATTTCACCAAAGCAGAAACTAGCCCCACCTCTGGAGCCGGTTGATGCACCAAGAGCAACTCCTGAGAGGGTCGAGAAGTCACCTGAGGTGGTGGAACCTGCTGTTGCGGTCCCCACGACTCAAACGCCGCCAGCAAGACCGTTAGCTCCATTTCCCCAAAGGCTGGCGGCGAACCCCAAGCAGAGTATGAACCATAAAATGATTGAGCTTTTCAAGAAAGTGCAGTTCCCCATCACCTTGATGGAGGCAATTGAGTCTTTTCCCCAGTGTGCTAAGGTATTGAAGGACCTTTGCACACCCAAGCGCAAGAGTCCGAATGTTCTGATGGAGCAAGTGAGCTCCATTCTTCAGATGGAGATCCCTGCCAAATGCAAGGATCCAGGGTGTCCCACCATTCCTATAACTATTGCAGGTCAGCCATTTGATAAAGCGTTGTTGGACTTGGGAGCGAGTGTTAATTTGCTCCCTTATTCGGCATATTTGAAACTGGGCCTTAGCAACCTTAGAGAGACTCCTGTCACGCTACAGTTGGCGGACCGGAGTGTTCGAGTACCGAAGGGAGTGGTGGAGGATGTGATGATTCAGGTAGGTGAGTTTCAATTTCCTGCAGATTTCATTGTCCTAGATACCTGCCTGAATCATGAGGTTTTAGAGAAGACTCCCATTATTTTAGGCCGTCCTTTCTTAGCCACCTCCAATGCGGTTATGAATTGCAAAACTGGCAAGGTCCAGTTATCTGTTGGCAAGGAGAAAATGGAGGTGGATGTCTATAGTGTTAGCACGGTTGAGGAGGATGATGAGGAGGTCGAAGAAGTGAGTTTAATTGGAGCGCTCGTTCAGGAGCGTTTCGATACGATTTTGTGTAAGGCTCCTCTAGAGCCAGGGTGAATCTGATTGAAAAGTTTGGCGGGTAGCTCACGCGTACCATGCTTTTCATTAAGTGTGGACCCGGCCCCTAGCGATAGGGGTACCCATCATTGACTTGGGTATTTTTAGCTTTGCACGCCGCTGTTTAAATAAGGATCGTGTACCCAGCTCCGGTTAGTAAGGGCAAATTCTGATTCTTTAGTTTTGTTTTCTTTTTCGTAATTTGTGTTTATTCCTGTTTGTTTTCTATGGCAAAAAAAAAAAAAAAAAAAAAAAAAAAAAAAAAACTTTTTGGTCTTGTATAGCCACCCACTCTTCAATTCAAGTTGGGGGATGGGGAGAAAAGTATGACACGTGAGGCTGCGTGAATGCCTGGGGGTGTTTGTTATTTACTTTATTTTATTTGTTGTGGCCCGGCTTTCACATGCGGGCCGTACTGACATCAATTGTTGCCTAGTAGGTAGTTGGTTCTTGAGTCTTTTGCAGGACGAGCATGCTACCACACCAGCCTTGGTAGTTTGGGCCTCTCCGCCGGAGTGAGTGCGGCATTCAGGAGCCTCGAGCAGGGGTGCCACGAAATGTGGCGGTTGTCAGTCCTATAAAGCTTCGGCGCGGCTCTGTGTGACTAGCTGTGGACCTCTTTCGGTCTGAAGGAGCGGATCCTGGAAGCAGTACTGATGACGAAACGCAACAGTGGTGGCAAATTCCCCATATATCGGCCGGGGTCAAGATGGTTGGCTGCCATCCGTCGGTCCATCTCTTTCCCTTATATTCTATTGTTCTGTTTTGTCTTCCTGCTCTGAGGGCAGAGCAATTTTCAAGTTGGGGGAAGGGGTGTACTTTGTACACGTTATTTTTGGTTTTTGAGCGTTGCTAGTAGTTAGGGGTCATTTCGTTTAGATTTTTAAATTTTTGGTTAATTTTTGAGTCTGGGGATGCGATTGTTATGCTTGTTTGTATGAGTTAGGTGAGCATGCTAGATTTTTGTCTCGTTGATTGCCTGTTTAACTTGTTCCCATGCATATATCTGACGTCCATGTTTGAGTAATTTCCACACCATAAGCAAGTTAGAGTAGGTGTTTCCACGTTGTACACAGTATGTCCTTAAAGTATCCCATGTTTCATTGTTCTTCAATTTCCGCATTCGCATAAAATAGTAGGCGTTTGTACCACAGATAATGATTTAAATGTTTTACATGCATGTGTGAGAGTTGGTGACGTGCTTAGGGGATGAAACAAGGCCATTTTTGCATGATTGGACCACTAAATATGTTCCTTTGATTCCATGATGAAACCAATTTGTGTCAGTTCCTGTGTCAAATCTAGGAAGCCGGTGTTTGGTTGGTGTATCAGTTTGGTGGTCCAACTCTGTGCGCATTTTAAAGGCCTCGAATCAATGGAATAAAAGAGCATCGAAATTTTAAATGTTGTTCTTGGGGTGCCATGTCTTTGGTTTAAAGAAAAAAAAGAACCCCTAAACCTTAGTCCATTTCCTTTTCCCCCGAATTCACCCATCTTGATGATAAGAGAGAGGTGGAAAGACGGTCAACTGACCCTTTGACCCGTTGTTAGGAATTTCCAAGTTTTCCAGGAAAAAGAAGAAAAAGAGAGAAAAAAATCAAAAAAAAAAAAAAAAAAAAAAAAAAAAGAGAAAAAGGAAAACGCAGTCAAGTTGAGGGGGACCATCCCATTCTCTCTATCTCTCTCTCTCTCCACCCCATCATTCTCCATTTTCCTCTTCTGTCTTCTCCATTTGACCCTTAACCTCTAAACCTTCCAAACCGAAACTCACCAAAGTTATGGAACCCTAAGAGGCAAACTGAGCTGGAATTGAGCTATGATTTCGAGGATGTGATCACGAAGGAGTGTTGAGCACGGGGTTGGACAATGGTTGGACTGGGGGTGTTATATTTATGTTTTGTTATTTTAGGTGTTTAAGTTGTTGAGGACTATGGTGTTTTGTGTATTTGTTTATGTCGGTGGTGTGACCATGTGTGGTCGGTGGTTGTGTTGAGCTTTAGTTGTTTTGTTTTATTCTATAGGATGTTAAACTTTGGTTGTTTCTATGTGATATTTGTGTTCGTGTTTTTGTTTATCTGTGTTGGTGACGGCCAGTCTGGGTAGATTGACCATGAGCTTTTATAGGCCGTCACCCTTCGCGTGTTTCCCTTTTTCCTTGTTAACCGCGGTCATTACAAGCCTAACGAAGCCCTTAGTTGACCCGATGCACGTCGTTTGACTCTCTTGCATGCATGTGTTATATTTAGATTGTGAATGTGTGGTATCTTGATTCGTGAGCTTTCATTGCATATCTTGGCGTTGTTTTGACTGGCACGTGGTGATTTTGTTCAATCCACGTTGATCGCCAGGCGCCTCACATGGGATGTAGAGTGTTTCGGTGAGTGTGAGTGATACTGTGGCACGTGGAAGCATACTATCTTGAACCTTGTTGAGGAATGGAAATATTTGAATTTTCGTTGGAGCATGCATGTGACCGAGTTGTGGGTAACTAAGAGAGGATATTTTAATTGTTCACTTGATTCTGTACAGGTTGCATAACCCTCGTATCCCTTATTGAGTAGTTGTGTTGTTTTTATTCTTTTTGTTTCGTTCGTTACTAGGGACTAGCAACGCTCAAGTTGGGGGATGTGATAGGCGCGTGGGAAGCTTGCTTGCGAGCGCCTAAGTAGGGGGTTTTAGCATGTTAGACGTGCGTTTTGAGCCTTATTTTTAACAGGTTAAATCACTCAAGGTTTTTCCTTAAAGAAATCAGAGTCAATCGTCTTTTATGACTATCCGAGACACGGCAATAAGATTGTTAGAAACCCAGATACACAAATTTAAGGCTAGAAATTAGGTGGCTATACCGGACCCCTTTTTTTTTTGTTAATTTTTTTTTTGAAATAATTTTAATTTGGAGAGAGAGAGAGATCTTTGAAACGTGGAATTCGAAAATTAATCAAATCCACAAAGATGAATCCCATGAATGCACCACCCCACGCTAAGCTTTGCATTAAAAGTTGAACTCGGCCAGACCACAAGAAAAGATACTTCGAGTAAAGCAATTGCCGAGTTCGTCTTAAAAATGGACGCATCTCTGAATGCTCCCATAAGACCAAATCAAGTTTCAGGCAGTTGACAAATTTTATAATAGACGGATGATAAACAAAATCAAACTTGTCAACACCGAGGAAGTCAACTTGTTGCACTTCCTTTAATACTGGTTGCCTAGAAGGGGAAGACTCAAAAGGAAGACATTCAATAAGAAGCTCGCTGCTTCCTTCCCACTTGATTGCCTCGTCTACAGCATAATCAGATGCGGTCAACTGTTGCTCCTATGTGTTCTCATCCACATGTCTAACACTTCCCTCTCTTGCTCCACCCCGAGGGACGAGGGAACCTCTACCGCATAAGTATTATTACTCCGAAAACAAGCATTTTTAAACAAGTCTGACAATAGCTCTAAATCTAACTTAGGCGGTTGGACCAACAATGGCTCAGGGCCCGTGTCCCAAGCGACTCCGCACAAATCTCCCGTTGCTAACAAATCCATCAAACTACCAATCTCTGGAGAATCTAAGAACGACGCCTCTTTAGCGGTAAGAGCAACTTCCAGAGGATCTTTAAACAACACATTGTCGACATGCTCCTTAACGAGCGTGTCGACCAAACATACCGCACTCCTCTTCATTATCCTTGCTTTGAATGAGTATCCTCATTGTAAACATCAACCCCTAACTTTGGTTCCACTAATAATTGCACTCCCTCCAAGTTCGGTTGTTCAACTAACTCAACCCCATCAGGGAAATTGTCCTCTAACATATCATCACAAGGAGGGGAAGACTCAAGGGAAACACGTTTGTCATGGAACTCGCCACCTCCTACAGACTCTGAAAAGTGTTCAGCGCACACAGGCCGGTCAACTCCTCGATCTCTAGACTCACAGGAGCGAAAAAGGAAAACGCAGGCGGCCCGAATCAACAGTGAAAAATACATTGGAGGGGATTCGTTTTTCTCCTTGGGCTTAAGTGGGGAACACTGGGCAGCGAGCCCCTCATTCCCTCTAAACTCGGAGAACTGTTGTAAGCCCAAGTCAACCTCCTCTACATCGTTAGATAAACCTACTTCCTCTTCCTTAGGAGTAAACTCCTCATTCCCTCCAAACTCGGAAGGTTCCTCCAAACGATCATCAACCCGTCCCTCTATGAGAAGTGGGTCGACTCCCTCTCTTCTATTGACTTGAGGCGGAGAAGGAAATGCCTCCCAATCCTGTTGGATTTGTCCCACTGCCTCTGTGACTTGAGTTAACTGGGACCTAAGGTTCTCAATTTCTTGGGTGGTTTCCGTGGTGAGGGTCATCTGCAATCGCAGAATAGTTTGTACCATCTCCTCAAACTCCTCATCATGAGGGGGATAAGTCAGCTCTGGGGTGGGCCAGTAGAATAAGGATCAAACCCTTGCGGGTCTTGGAAAAAGGAGCCAAATTGGGGCATGTGATCCTGGGCAGGTTCGAACGACTGTATTTCTTGTAGAGGCAAAGGCAGTGCCTGTGGTGGCACTGGGGGTTCGAAATACCACCCTGAAAAAGATGGGTGGTGGGACCACCCTAGCTCGTACGTATTTGGATATGGATCCCACCGCTGATTAATAACACTCACCCTAGCCTGATTATTTTGATAAGCTTCCTTGTATGCATAAAAAGCGGAGCAAGTATAAACAGAATGCCCCCAACACTCACACATCTCACAGAATTCTTCCATTATCACCTAGTTCACCCAGTGGTTTCCCTATTATTTTTTTATTTATTGAATTTTTTATTTTTTTTAATGAAGAACGATAAAATTAAAACTAAAATTCAAAAGACACTAACGACCCGAATTCTTAACACCTCTCGCCTTCCCCGGCAACGACGCCAAAAATGCATGACCGAAATCCTATACCTAATTTAATGGGTTGCCCCAAGCGTAGGGCGGAGACCGGTGTAGCATAATACCCGGTAAGACCGGAATCGAATCCACAGAGAAGGTGGAAAGTGCTTACTAAAAACTCGGGTTGCTAATGTTTAACACGGCTCTTAGGTAGCCACCCTTGTGATTTGATTGGTGAATTAAGTAACCTAGGAGAAAAACTGATTTTAATTAAATTATTTAAAAGAAAGTACGGTCGTAGGGTTCATAACACGGTGACCAGGTCCAGACAGTTTCGCTCCGTTCGGCATTCTAAAAACGTTTGATTTTAGAGAGAAAAAGGTACCCCGGAAGATGCGAATCCTCGTGGTCGCCGTTTACTCATGTACAACGAAGAAAGAGTTTTGGTCCCCCGTTCCCCGCGTTACCTAGGCTCCGACAATGCCCGGATTCGTCCACGGAAGTTCTTTAATAACCTAAAATTGCTTGTCCGTTTATTAATTCTGAAAACATGAGCGAGAACATACCCAGCCTTGGCCACGGCGTATTAATCACCCCGCGACCATACCTATGGAACTACTCACTCATGTTAAACAAAACAGATAAGAAAATTCTGGAATAAAACATGCTATTAAACTAGAATAAGAATTAAAACAAAGATTCGAGTCTCAGAACGCGGACAAACTCCCGCGAACTGAGATTAATGTAAAGAAGACAGAGAATTACCAAATCGATGCGAGAATCAGCGAATAAAACTGTAAAACTTCAATGGAAAATTAAACCCGGAAAGTAGAATCTCCAAAGGAAAAGTCGGCTCCTAATTGGAAGAAAAACAAAGTAAAGTTGGGAACCCTAATTCTACCTCAAAACTAGGTATTTATGTCTTTCCCGAAGCCCAAACACGTGACAAAGTCAAACGGCCCATTTAGGGCTCTCGGTATCAATACAGGAGAAGTCCTGTATCGATACCCAGACGTTCTGTTCGCAGATGATGCCCACGGTATCGATACAGAGAAAGTCATGTATCGATACCGAGCCTCTAAAATTGCTTTTGGCTTGTTTGCTCGTCTTTGCTTGGGTCCCACCGGTTCCCAACATGCCCGGTTGTCGTGTGTCCACTTTACGTGCTCCTCCGGCCCGTTTCCTACAAAACAAACACAACAATACCAAAACACAAGACAACACCGCATGAAGTGGAAAATGGAATAAACCGCGCCTCTAATGCGCTAATTCGCCCTACTTAGGCGCTTATATCTTGAGATATTGCGCGCCTATCAACAAGTAACTTGTTATTAAGCCAAAATAGGCCGAAGTATGTGGCGACGAAGGCGACCAGAGACATTCAATCTTCGATTATCAAACACAACATATTGAAAAGTATTTCAGTGGCCGTGAGACACAATTAAGTTGGCCAAATTGTTGGTCATGTTTCGATTTGGCTGGATTTCGATGCAATTTTTAAACTTTTCGTATTTTTCATAATATATGACGGTCTTTGGTATGATTGAAAAATATTGAACCAACTCAACCATTATAAACCGCCAACTAAGAAAAGAACTTGATTTATAAAGGTTTAATTTGGTAACCTTTTTGTGGGTTGTCAACTAAGAAAAGGACCGTTAATTTCAGGTCACTCTGAGTAAGGAAGCTAACGATTTTATGCATTTTAATTAAGTCATTTGGTTGCCATGGTCGTGTTCCAGAGGAAATTCATCGTTATCAGGAAGACTCATAAGTAATATTTCAGACTTGGTTTCCGTCTTATAACGACGACTGACGAGGTTTGCATATGGTATATGCATTAATTTTTTGACATTATCATTTTCCTACATACAAATCATCGTGAAATGTAGTATTTGAATCTCGTGAATAAGTAGATAATTGTTTGAACTGAGCATAACACCCAATGTCATTTAAGTTCTATCCCAAAAGATCATCAACTTGCACGGTGGCAATAGGCCTATGATGGAGACAACTGCTTAAATCCAAGGGAAGAGAAGGAAACCAATAGCCACCATAGTCAAGTCCATGCGTGCCCGTGATTATTGCCGTGTACTAAAGTTGATTCCAGTTTATAGGCTTCACATGCCAGTTGATATCGACCAATTTTGGCGGCATCGGCAAATGTTCTCATCAGTCATCCTCCTTATGATGGAGACAACTGCTTAATTTCCACAAATTGGAAGCATGCGTTGTTGGGGGAATCCTGTAGGCTGTGGTACACCTCCAAAAAATTTGCCTCCTAACACACCAAAAAAAACACCAAATTTAACCTAAAAAACACTTTTTATAATTTAGCAAGTCACTTTTCAAAAAATTCACAAAATCAGACTTTTTATTCAAACTTTAGCATGTCACTTTATCAAAAACTCACAGAATCAGACTCTCTATTCAAACATTTTACTCTTCCCTCCCTCCTCTTCTTTTGGTGAGTGAACAGTAGGTCACCAAATTTGTTAAGTTACTGTAGCAAAGTTAAGAAATCTTCAAATTGGTGAGTTCGTTTGGTGAGACTGATTTTTGAGGTTTTAGAGGAGTTTGCTCTCTACTTTAACTTTAAAGTTATGATGTTGATATTGATGCTAGCTATAACTTAAACCAAAATCATTCATAACTCACACTAAAAAAAAGTTCGTATGTGAATGGACAAAGATCATCTTTTTGAACACATTGAGTAAAAATATTATAGCACAAGAAACATAAATTCATTTTGGTTGTTTGTTAAGTTCCCTAAAAAGGGAAACCAAAATGTTGGTACCTAAGAAGTTGGGAGGGAACTAGTTGTGAGAATCTCTAAGAGATTGGGAGTTTAGAAAGCAAGAGCAGCCAAAACAGATGTGCTTACAGCTGCAGCACAGGAGAGTTTGAAGAGGGTACATGTTTGCATTGGAGGTGACTGAAGAACTGGATTCTTGGCCAGAGCAAGATACTCATGAGAGGGAATGGGTCAGTATCCTAGTACTGTTGGAGAAAGACAGGATAGATGTTAAGAATAATATTTATCTTTCTTTATTTTAGTTCTTGTAGACTTTATCTTTTGAATTGCAGAATCAAAGTACGGATTATGACTTTGCTCTTGTACTTCGAGGTGTCAAATGGGTCTTGCCGGCACGGCACGACACGGGCCCGACACGAGCACGGTTTAGGCATGGTAAAAGTTTGGCAAAGCACGACATGGTCTGAGAGGGCACGGGCAAGGGCACGGGGCACGAAAATGGGTGGGCACGACACGGGCACGGCACGATAGTTGGCCTGGCGTGGCATGGCACGACTCGGACTTAATCAGGAACGGCACGGTCTTAGTCTATCACGGCACGGGCACATCACGGTCTTAGTCCGACACGGCACGAGCATGACACGGTAGTGTCAAGGGCACAACATGACACGGGCACGAAATAAAAGTGGCACGGGCACGACACGGTAATGAGGAAAAGGAAAAATGAATTGTTGAATAATAAAAATCAAAAATGAAAATTTTGATTTTTGAATTGATAGGTGAATTTTTTTTTTTGTAATTACACAATATATCATGGGGGAGAGATAGAGAGAGAGAGAGAGAGAGAGAGAGAGAGAGAGAGAGAGTTGAATTTTGACTTGCCATAATAAGAGGAAAAATGAGGAAAAAATAATAATTTTTTGAATAATAATTAGAATTTAATAAATGGACTTTCCAAATAAGAAAAAAAAGGGGAAAAAAGGGAAATTTTTGAATAAATTTTCATTAAATAAATGGACTTCACAAAAATAAATAAATACATAATAAATAAAAAATAATATTAAATAAATCAAGTTGCCAAATGTCATAATAATGAAAAAAATGATGGAAATTAATAATAAATTTTTGAGTAATAATTAGAATTTAATTAATGGACTTGCCATAATAAGAAGAAGAAAAAATGAGGGAAAATAAGAATAAATTTTTGAATAATAATTAGAATTTATAAATGGACTTGCCAAATAAGGGAAAAAAGTGGGAAAAAAAAGAAATACGTGAATAAATTTTAATTAAATAAATGGACTTCACAAAAATAAATAAATACATAATAAATCAAAAATATAATTTTATTAAATAAATTAAGTTGCCAAATGCCATAATAAGGAAAAAATGAGGGAAATTAAAAATGAATTTTTGAATAACATAAATGAAAAAACTTAGGGGTGAAATAAAAATTAAATTTTGATAACAAAAATATAAATTTTGAAAAAAAATTATAACATAAATTAAATTTTATTTGAAAATGAAGAAAAAATGAAAAATAAATTTTTAATAATTAAAATGAAATATTTGATTTTTGAATTGATGGGTCAAAATTGAATTTTTATAATTACATAATATGTTAAATTATTAATATGTTATATTGTTTTGTATAAAATTTTGATTATATTATGCATTAGCCACACGATCGCAACACATTTATGACGATCTACACCGTTCACTTTGTTTGTTTTGCTATTTTAATCACCCTCGCCAAATTTGAAGTCCATCAGGTATTGAAAGCCCTTGCATCGAGGACGTTGATTTATTATCAATCGACAATGTGTCCTTCGATCAAATACGTAACGATAGTTAAATCGCTTCATTTTTTGCATGGAGGATATAATCACTACCACTTGCAATCTAGACGGTTCCGATACGAAAAAAACTGCTTTGATGGGCGTCGAGTCATGCATTATAGGACATTATTGCTCTTAAATGCACCGAATTTGATCCGATTAGATGGTTGCCGACATTTGATCGCCACCGGGTTTTTCAATCCGCATCTGACGTATCCGTGGGCTTCGTTCCATCATATGGACCATTCAAACCCTTCCCGTACAAATAATCCTCTATCTGCATCTTCCAATATCTGTAGTCGCTTCCATCGAACCTTTCGATTCTACAAACTTTCCCAACGTCTTCTCCTGCCATCTATGCTCCCACTCAACCTGGGTGCTCTGATACCAGTTGTAAGGGCAAGAAGAACAAACACACGCAGAAAATATGCAAGCAATCGAAAGAATAAGAGAGACACAAGCGATATACGTAGTTCGGACTTAAGCAATTTGCTTAATCTTACTCCACGGGGTGCTGGGGGTTTCACTATGATGTGTTATGATCAAGAATACAATGTTATGGAGGCTACACAAACTTAGCCTTTCTATAAAACAAGGGAAGCCCTAAACAAATTTCCCTGTGATGGGCAATTTATTTAGGGAAATGTCTTCACAAGTTGTTCTCGTGCAATGCACATGACCAATAACTAGTACCATTAAAGGTACATCATTTGACACAAATTTGGAACCAAGCTTAGATAAGTACATATCATGCCCTCACAGAAGAACTACTTCGAGTCATTGATAACTTGCTTTTCTTTTTTTTGAACGGCGAAAAAAAGGATTTTATTAACCTTTGAAAACACATTACAACTATTAAAAGGGGCCAAGACAAAAGACATCACAACACGAGGAGACAACCCAACGATAACTCACTTTTCTTAGTTTGTTATGTAATTCTCTGTTTACCCAAAAAAAAAAAAAGACAGAAGAAGCACTACAACAAATTCTCCTTCTTGTGACGAAAATAATTCCTACAAAATAAATTTTGTCACTATATGTTCACTTGTCGTGACAAAATTTGATTTTGTGGCATCAAACCATATAAGGGGGAGTTATTGTGACAAAATCCTTTTTGTTGTAATATTTTGTCGCAACAAGTTTGGCGGGAAACTTTCCCGCCAACGGGAATTGAATATTGCAACATATTATTTTTGTCACAATAGGTTTGTCATAATAAAGATCCATTTTAGATATATCGTGACGAAATAGTTTGTCACTAGAAATAATTTTTATTGCTACAATTTATTTTGTGGCAAAAGAGTTGGGACCTTACTTTTAGGGACGAAAATAAATTTTCCGGCAATAGGTGTACCTACTTGCAACAAAATTATGTCACAATAGAATTAGCTATTGTTACAAAATCTCAAGTGTGGCAACAAGATTACAAGGGAGATATATGGTGACGACATTAATTTTAACACAATAGTTAGTCACAAAAACTATGACGGAAAATGTCTCTTACTACGTAATATATTTGTCACTATTAATTTGTAGCATTAACGTTTAATTAAAGACATAAGGCTACAATATTTTGTCACAATAAAGTATAATATATAGATACCAAAGATTTTGTCACCGTTTTCAAAATTTCTAAATGCCATTATCTTAAACCATTATTTCCTAGTTCCTACCAAGAAATGTCATTATCTTAGTTTATAATCACTTTATTAAAAAATTCTTACTAACTTTTTCTTAATAATATTGCCTTTTTCGGAACTTCTGGATTTTTACGGAACATGGATTAGATTATTTATACCAAGAATTAAGTTAATTGCATAATCATTAGACACTTTGTTAGAGGGAAAATATCAGTTTTCTAAGGAATTTACGTCTCGATGAAGGGGTTTACTAAACCCGATCGGACAAAAAATTTATGTGAATGAGTTAATTAATCAATAAGCACAACGAAATCAACGATCTCGACCATCGTGATTATATGCGGTTGTGTGGCTAAAACTTGATTGGGATATAAGATATCATTTTCCAAATGAATTTGCTTCTCGATGAAGGAGATTTCTGAACCCGATCCAGCCAAAACTTTACGTGAAGGATTTTATCAATAAACTCAATGAAATCAACATTCTTGATCATCATGATTGTGCCTGGTCATGTGGCTAACACTTGATCGGACAAAAAATATCGTTTTCCTAATGAATTTGTGTCTCGATGAAGGGGATTACTGAACCCAATCAAGTCAAAATTTTACGTGAATGATTTAATCACTAAGCATAATGAAATCAACGATGTGGATCGTCGAGATCGTGTCGGGATTGTGTGGTTACTCTACATTCAACTACAACACAAGACTTAGTTTATTACCAAGTAAAGTGAACGTACCGAACCTATTTTTATAATGGTCGATTTGATCCGTTAAGCTTTTACGTTTAATTTGTTCCATCAGTTTCACTAAAATTGAAAATCATCGGATATCGATAAACACATGATCGGAATGACATTAATGCGCTATTATGCTTAAAGTCTTAGAGTGCACCACCCGAGTTGCACCTGAGTTCTTTTTTTTTTTGCTATCAGAACCATTTATCTTTTAGATGATATGGATAATATTATTTTGTACCATACATGAAGTTAATCTCATATCGTTCCGATCAAATTTTACATCTTTCCGACCATATACCCGATGTGGTGGGGTAGGTTTTCAACTTAGGAAAGCAAGTCACCGAAAGTCGCGCTAAATAAGGTTCCGGGGAGAGCACCTACAAGACTCAAAGAACGTTAGGCTACCTGGCCGGGGTTTGGCCGGAATACCCCTCCGATGCTTAAGTTAGAGACTGAATATAGGAGAAGAGAGGAAACTAGGGTCTTGTGAGTATGATTGTGTGTACCTTTAGTTGAGGGTGAAACCCCTTTTTATAGCCTCTCCTCACTTGGCATCAAAGATAGCTAGACCGTCCGAGATACACTCGTATCCTAAATCTCTGGAGCTTCGCCCTTATCGGGACACTTGATGATGCTTATCAAGGTAGCTTCCCCGATTAGGGCGGATTCCAATCTCCGCTAGATCTCCAACTCCGGAGCTTCGCCCTTATCAGGACACTTGATGATGCTTATCAAAGTAGCTTCCCTGATTAGGGCGGACTAGTCTCGGTAGCTTCCCCGATTAGGGCGGGCTAGTCTAGGTAGCTTCCCCGACTAGGGCGGACTCCTATCTCGAGTAGATCCATTAAGCATCTTCTAGAACAATCTCTACGCCGACCAGACTTTTACTCCGCCCATTGAGACGGTCCATCCCAACTGGGCCTAGTCCGTCTAGGTCACGCTCCTTTCTAGCTCGCTCCGCTAGTTTGACCCAACTAATTCGGGGGCATAAAATCTGGCCCACCTCACCCGACAATATGTATCGAACTTGGGACTACACTGTACAGATGGATGCGTGGGGGCTTCCTTGGAGACCCACACAAACAATTTAAGCCGTTCATTAATTTTATTAATAAGACCTTTGTTAAAAATTAGCTCAATCGAATGACCATAACTACTTGATCTAATCTTTCAATTTTTCATTTAGAAATTATCATCTTGAATTATGAATGAAGCTTGAAGAAAAGTTAGATAATTCGATCAAGCACTTACAATTATTTAATTGTGCTAATTTTTTAATAGATGGCCACTCAAAAACTTATTGTAAAGTTAATAAATAGCTCGGTTTTTTTATGTGAGACCCCGAAGTGGGTCTATAGGGACTGACGGGGTTGGTAACAATGATGCACAGATGGGCGCACACAGATTATCCGAGCCGCTCAATAATTTTTTTTAAAAAAAAAAAAAAACGAGTGGGCTTATGAAAAATTAGCTCAATCCGATATGCATAGATGCTTGATCCCAATTTCCATTTTTCCATTCAGATTGCAGTCCTGCAATCTGAATGGAAAAATGAATGTTTGAATCGAACATCTACGAATATCAGATTGAGCTTATTTTTTGTTGGCCCACTCAATTTTTTTTTATTTTAAAATTATTGAGCGGCTTGGATCATTCGTGGAGACCTGGACTGGCCCCGCGTTCCTGTTTGTGCATCATTAGTACCAACCCATCGGTCACTTTAGGATTTTCATACCTTCATACTAGTTGGTACACATTTTATATATTGAAATCATATTAATTAACTCCTAGATTCATTTTTCACACATAAGGATAAGGCAAACAACCCACAGCCAGCCAAAGTCTTTTATCTCAAGAATCTTCCCGAAGCAAAACCCACCCCCACGTCATTGCTTCTGTTAAGGAGTTAGACTTAAACCACGATGGGATGTAGCGGCAAAGGCTCTTCGTTCGCGCCCTTTTCTCTCCCTTATTTTCACTCCAATTTCATTTCCCTCCCTACTGATCTCTGGGCTTAGAGGCGGTTATCTCTCTCTCCATCATCTTCCACAACAATCTATTCTCTTTCAATCGCTACGAATCTGGTAACATATTACACCTTTAGGCTATAGATTCTATTACAATTTTAGGAGAACTTCATTAATTTTGAATTTCTCTTACGTCTTTGGCTCTAATATTCGACTGACACAGTTTGGTGCCCTAATTTTATTCTTGTTTGATCTATGTCTTTCGATCAGGGGCAATATTTGCATGATAAGGGTTATGTTTTTTTCTTTGTACAGAAAGTTGAGATCAAGATACGAGCCATCTTATTTGTCAAAATTTCCTCCGAAAGGAATATTATTGACGGTATGTGCTGGTTTTATCTTACTTGGCCCAAAATATAATAATTCGTTGAGAACAATTGTAAAAAATAATTCCTACAAATGATACTCAAATCCAACCGAATAGTACTACATGATACCAACAGTGTTTATCATCAAATGTTTTCTCTATTTTATAACCAGGTATCTGAGTCAGTTTGTCCGCACCTCGATCCAATAATTTTGTAGTATTGATCATATATTGTCCACAAGCAGGGGTCCTATTTAAAAACAGAGAAAAACTTTGTATGGACTCACCGGAACCCGCAAAAGATTTGAAAACACCTAAAAGGTTTCGGAGATGCGATCTTATGAGGGAGCAAATCCCTTAGTCTCAAACCTCGACCACTAGGGGAACGCCCAAACCCCTCGGGGTTGTCTTTATCATTAAATGTGATACTAGAATAAAATCATTTGGTAAACTGATTTCTCACTAGTAGTCCAAAACCTAAGTTGATGAATCCGCGTTCCACATTAATGTACCATACAACTTGCTGTAGGGCTGGCTACAGGGGTTTTATCATCTTTCTAGGTAATGAGGTGCCTCCAATAGAGTATTTCATAGATAAACTAGTAAAAACTTTAGCTTATGCATATAAACTGATCTCTGGACTCTTTAACTTTATGTCTTTATGACAATAAGAATCTTGGTAACCATATATTTAAGGATATGAAAGCAAAGACGACCTTTTGGGATTTTATTGATTTGGAAAATTATAAGGATAATGTAAAAGGTTTGAATTACGAACTAGTTTCAATTAGATATGTTATTGATTTAGGGCAGTGTGTGGAGTGCATCTGTGTTGTATACTACATATTCTTGCATTCTGCCAGACTTTATCATGATTAGTGGGTGAAGTACATGACACATGAAAGATTCTTTTATTTTGATTGCTAACAGGGAATCAAGTTGGTTCATGGTGATTAAATAGGCCTAGATGGGCTAGTCAAAGGGGAACATAAAATGCTAGCTTACATAATCTAACATTATGAAAGGAAACAATGGTTATTACGTCTGCATACTGAACCTATGGTAAATTTGTTTCAACTCCTGTGAATCAATATTGGGCTCAAGTTCAATATATCAACCCCTGTTCCACGATTCCAACGACGTAAAAAATAATAGCCCAAGCATATTCCTTGCCCTGGTTAAAATATAGACCCACACGATTTGATTACAAACAAAATCAATTAATTTTGTTACTGTCGACCAAAACTAACGTGGTTGAGCCACCTCTACCATTAGTTGTCTCAAAAGTCAGTGAGCGTTTTGATGCAGGGAATCGGTTTTTATCATCAGCTCCACCCCCAAAACCAAATGAGCAGCCTAAAGATCTGGCAGACAGCTCCCTATCTATTCTGGTTATTCTGGTTATAGTCATGACTATTCTCCTTGCAATTCTTGCCATATGTAGCATTTTCGTGACCATCCTGGCTTTTGTGTCCCGCTGGGCATGCCCCTCCTAAGGGAATGGCTCAGAGCATTTGATATTTAATATGGCTTCAAGTCTCCTGAGCAATTTTGGGGCAAAAACATGCACAATGCCAATGAGACAAAAGAACTCTATTGTTCATGATTATGAGGCCATGGCTGTTTAGGGTGCTAATTGTTGTTGGAATTGTTGCTTTCAATTATTTGGGTGTTTTTTATGTTTCTGTCAAGTTTCTCAATAAACCTTTTGCCGTAGAACAAAAACAAAAAAACTCTAAACTAAAGATTTGAAACTGAAGCTGATGTGGAGGGTTTCTCTTTCACATTCACATTTTCGAAACTAAATCGTTTTTGCATTAAAATTCAGACAAAAACAGAGAAGAAATAAAAAAAAAACAAATTGCAGAGAGAGAGAGAGAGAGAGAGAGAAATTGTTGCTCATTTGGATTTGGTGTTTATGATTAAGTGACTATTTCATAACGTGCATAAAGTGGCGTGTCATATCGTCTCAGACACGTGTCTTGTCTGATACTTCTAGTTTTCCTTGGTGTTGTTCTTTCTATATTGTTTATGTTGCTAGGTGATGAACTTCGGTTAATGGTTTGGTTCAGAATTTGGGTCATATGTTGAACATGCTAGTTTGCTCTGCTGCTTCAATTGAATCTATTTTAAGCATTGGATATATCTGCATTGTATGCTGTTGGGATCACTCTTCTTCATTCTCTGCTTCAACTTTTCAAGTTTGCTGCCAATTCAAGTTAAACATGCCATTTGTTTAGCGGTGTTTTGGTATTTGATGCTGTTAGGGGGCTCTAATCTTTGGCCCTCAAGTGTATAGAAGCATGGACTGAAACTAGGTCTAAGAGCTTTACTCCAGCTGAATGATTTCATCCAACTAGAAGACATATTTCAGATCTATCAATATGAGTGCCTTTTGTGTTTTTTCTTTGAGCTATAAGGTCTTTGTGGTCGCTCTGATGTTTTTTTCATTACGCCAAATATTTCTGTTCGGACACAGTTACCTATGACATTTGTATATTCTTTCTTTTAGTTCTTTTGGCTGTTGCAATCTAAAGGTCGTTATGCGTACTGCACTTCTAAGACACATATCCTTTGACCTCTCTTTCCTTTTCATATGGTTGTTTTTGGTAACCTACTTATTTATGAGATCTAGCTCCTGTTAGATGAAATCATGGAACTTAGATCACAGTCTTGTGATTTTGATATGTTTGGGATGCCTATATGTATTGCTTGTGTTTTGTATTTTGGAGTATTTCAGAACCTGGTATGTATTAGCCCCATCCCCAGTTGATGTAATATGCTATTTTGGTGATGATATTTCAAAAGGGCTTTTGCTTCCTCTTGGTTTTAGGTTTAATTTACATTGTGCTAATTCCAACGATAACTTGTTAAGATACTAGTTGAATGTCTAGTTTTGAGTTCATTTTGGCTGTCCCATTTGTACTAAATCTGGCGTTAATTTGGCCTTTTCCTCTTTCTGTTTGGACATTTTGGTTATATTTCTTGCGGCGTATCCTTTGCCTCTTTCCAAGTAACCTTCTATACTCAATATATTCTCCTTTGCCTTCTTTTTTAAAAAAAAAAAAAAAAAAGGTTGTTAACTAAGTAAAGCTTTACTCCTGTAATTGCAGGTGGCGGGAATTTTGATGGGGATGGCTACGTGGTGAAACCCATTTGCAAAGGATTCACATTCATATGTTAGATTTGGTGTCTTCAATTAGGTTTTAGTTCAAACAATATTTCTTTCAGTAGGCAATCATCCTATTGTTTATGATTAAGTGACTATTTCATAACATGTTTTGCTAGGATTTCTTTTGTGCTATTGTTTTCCTAGGAAATACTTGTTTGACATGAATAGTTAATTTATGTCTCGTGAATGGAAGTTAGGTATTGCTAATTATGTAAGGTTTATGCAACTAGCTTTTGAATCAATTGTGGACTTGTAATAGTGATAAAATATTTTTATCAATGGCACATGGTTTCGGTAAAATTTTGTCCCAATAGCATCTCTCTCATACTAATAATTGGATTGTGGTGAAACAAACGATGATTTTGTAACAAGTAACCTCTTGTGACGAAATCACTCTTATTGATGAAATTTCTAGTATAGTAATCTTATGGTTAATTATTTTGTCACAAATGGTGGTGCGTTCGGACATATTTTTTTAGACATAATTTGCTAATGGTGACGAAATTAATGATGATGTAGTGACAAAATAATTGTTACTATTTTTTTTTTTTTTGTGACGAATGAGTTTTTCCTCAGCACAAACTTATAATGACGAAATCAAATTATCAATTGTAACAAGTTTGTTTTGTCTCAGTAGCTTTCTAAAGACAAAACTTAAGTTTTTGCAACAAAATAGTTTGTCACCATAATATTTTTATACCTCGTGAAATACTTTATCGTGACAAACCGCAGCCTAGTGGCAACAAAATAATTGCACATTGTGACAAAATATTTTGTCACTGCTGTGGATTTTTTTTGTGAGAAACTCTTTTTGTCACTACAGTTTTTGGTTTCTTGTGACAAGTTTGAAATTTTGTCACAAAAACGACGAGCGTGAAATTTTGTCACAACAAACTTATTACTACGAGCTTGTTGTGACAAAAGGGCGACAAAAATATTTTGTCTCCATAACTTTGTAGTGACAAAAAACTAACATATAGTGACCAAACTTTTTGTAGTAAAATCAAGAATTTGTTGTAGTGAAGAACTACTTCATGGCTATCAGTGTGAAGGACATAATCGGGTAGCCGATGTAATCTCGGCCGCCTTGATAGCCTCCCTAGCCTCCGCCACCTCCGTAGCCTCCATAGCCTCCATAGCCTCCTCCGCCACCTCCGTAGCCCCCATAGCCGCCACCACCATAGTAATCTACGTCAATAGCCTCCTCAGCTGCACAAGAATGTTGAAAGTTATATGAACTCATTGAAGCAAAAGTTTGGGTTGAAAGTTGAAATTCAATGATGAGAAGGCAAGTGAGGTGGCAAGCATTGATTGGTCAGAGTGTTAAATGGCCTAGACCAATCAATATAAATCAATTGGGTCAGAGTGTTCATACTCCTTGTCCCTCATTCTGTTTCCAATTATAGCCGAAAACCAAGTGGAACAAAGGTAAAACCATGTCTTAATCAACAAGGTAAAAAGATCAACCAAGTCTGTATAGATAAACTCACTAGAAGTGGGAGTCTGAGCCAAATCTTTGGCAGAATAGTGGCCAGAAGAAGGCCAAGGAAAATAATTGCTTTTTGAACCCATTTCTCTCTTCAGTTGTTTGGATGAAATTGGATGGAATGAAATTAGAGTTCCATTTTGATGCCCATTTATAGTCTCAGAGATACGAAAATTTTTTTGGTGCCGAGTTGGTATTGCCCACGTGGTACCCAAGTGTGATCTGAGCCGTCTTAATCTATTTTGGACGGCTCGGATTGATTCGCTCTCTCTCCTCTCACCCAAACACTCTTTCTCTTCCTTTTCTCTGTCTAAAATCCGGACCGTTGGATCGCTTTATTGACGGCTCGGATTGCCGAGCGGGCACCACGTGGACAATACCCACTCGGCACCCAAAAATTTCTCGAGAGATACTATTTCAGTGGCTGTGTGAACACATTGAAAAGTGTTGGAGTACTCATCAGGCGCGACACATAAAAGAGAGTGACATAACCATGATGGTGGGGGCTTTAACCAAGAAAGACGCAAGGGGCAGACTGAAAGTCCATTTTATGACAATTTTTGGGTCTTCAATTGGATGGTAAAGGCACCAAAAAAACCTTTACGAAATTATAATCAGGTTGTTTGCCGAACAAATTTTCGAATGTGGAAATATTGTTGGGGACTTGAGAAGGCGTTCGATTAATAAAAAATAAGGCCGTCTCAAATGCAAATGGCCAATATTTTTTAGGGAGAGACGCATGACGGGCATGAGCCAATAGTGTTACGGGTATGAGGGCAAGATAACTGATGGATAATGCATGCCAAACTCAAAAAAAAAAAAAAAAAACTGAGTTTGTGATATTAATTCACCCCCCAATTTGTTTGGATGGATTTTGTTCCCGCCGTTTCTTGAAAATTAGGAAAAATTGTTTGGAAATGTATTTGTGTGAAAAGGAGAAATGCCACGTATATGTGAAATAATGATAAAAGAAATAGAACAAAATAACGATGCTCGTCACATGAGGGTGTTGGTAACAGGCATCACTAAAAATTCTTCTCTTCGTCTCACAATATTAGTCTCTCTCGGGGATTCCAACTTGTTAAGGGGACATACATTAAATTCATGTCCCTCTTGAAAATGACTCTCGATTTCCAATAATACCCATTAACTCCCACTAGTAAAAAAGGATACATTTTGCAAATTAACACATTTTATTAGTTGACTTTGAAAAAAAATACTAATATTTTGAGACATCTCAAAATAGAATAGAAGACCAACATTATGGAATAGATGGATTAAATCTGAAAGACCACAACTAATAGACTTGATAACAGGCAAGGACAAGAGAGAAGACTAGCCCAGCTCATACGAATGACGCAAAGACATCATTTGATTGGGAAAAAACGGTAGATGGTCTCATCTTTAATATTTGACGAAGTATGCCTGTGATGAGGGTGAAGTCACCAATCTTCGAGTATCAGGCACGACACGGCATATTGAAAAGCCTATCCGTGAGAGATAATTTGGTTGGCTGTTTAGTCACTTGCTAGTTGCTGAACCACACATTTCGGAGGTCTCCACAATGTTAAGCTCTCAACAAGATCATTATAATTCGCGGGTCCAGGAATTTTGAACAGGATTTCTAATAATAACCTTAGTTCTAGTGTAGATCTACTAACTAGTTATATATACACAAACTTCATATGTTAGTGTGACTAATGTGATGAAAAAAGTATGAAAAGACATAATATTTAACAATTGTTCTTAGCGAATGTTAATATTTTTATCAAAGAAAGATTAAACGGGGACATAAATTCACCAGTATTTCCTTGGGAAAATTTTGGCAAATAGGTTCTGTGGTGGGAAGATTCTGACGAAGAGTCTCCACTTCCTAATGTTGCACTCGAACCTTCTACCAATTGATCCTGTACAAAAGAGCACAAATTCGTCTCACTTGAGCCTCTTGCCCAAGGACACTCCGACGGTCAAGTTAGTAGAGAGAGAGGGGAGTACAATAGAGTCGATCTGAGATTGTGTGTACCTCTATGGTTTATCCCTTGATATTTATTGATATCTCTGTGCTTGCCCTCCAAGTCATGTGACGTCTCCTATGATGTGCTCGGTCACGTGACACGGCCAATAGTGGTACGCCACGTGGTCATCTAGAGCCTTCTAGAAGCCCCTTTCCCAATGCCAGGTGGACCACGACACGTGCCCCTTGTAACCGCTTTTTGACCCGTTCGGGCTAGCTCATGGGTTGGGCTATAAAGCCCGCCCAAATATCCCCTAGCCCGGGTCATGCTCTCCTTGACTGTCGGTACCATAAGCCTTCGGCATATCTTGTATTGATGCCTCATGGAACTATATCCTTAGCGCCATATAATCCTTCGGCACATCGTGGGCTGTTGCCTCTTGGAACCGTGGGTTCTACATTCGGCCCCCACAATAGCCCCTCGACTTTCCGTCTGCCAAGTTAGGGAGTTGAACCCTAGTTGGGCCGAACATATTTACAACCGAATCCTTCGCTGTTGGACTATTCGTGTTTATCCGTTTCTCCATGTGTCACGTTTTCAATGGAGGAGACAAAATGTGACGCTTCGCTGATAGACCCACACGGGTCCCTACATCTTTCTGCCACGTGTTGAAGCCCCATTTGTCCGTACTCTGCCGTTTTGAATTCAGGCGATGTTGCATCGTTTGGCGCGCGCCCTTTCACATCCTTTTAGCCCCCTATAAATAGGGTTGAAAACGGAAAGAAGACACTTTCGTTTCTTCTGAGTTCCTCCCGAGACTTTCATTCGTTCATCACGTTGCTCTCAGATTGTTGATTCCTCTCAGAAAACTCGAAAAGCTCCCTTCAATCCACAAGGTATGTGTTCTCTTGACCTTTTCATGATTGTTTTTCTGCATTTTGCTTACTTTCTAGACCAGCAAAGGTGTTTTCTGGTGTTTTTGAGGAAAAAACCCTCAAAACGCTGTCAAATCACCATCATTGTTCATGTTGTTCATTCCCACGTGAGCCGAATTTTTGCTAGACTGACTGCAGGTTTAACCTATAGCCGTAGGTACTAACATCCTCACCCGTGCACTTCCAGGTCATCAATTTGTCTGACGACCTGCATTCGGCTACAACCGACGAAGAGAACATGGTCCATGACTACGATTAAGGTGGTCATGATGATCAAGCCGAAGGCTCTCAAGAACCTCAACCCAACCCATCAACCTCCTTAACCTAGTCACGTACGTCCCTCCACCAAGAGGTCAGAACAAGCAATCCGCAGTCGAGGCAACATCGTACACGGGTTAGGAGCCGACGGGGCACTCGCGGCCCTAAGGGTTCAAATACCTATCGCGCCTCGTTTTCTTCATCGGAGGCCATAAAAGACTTCCTTGAGTCTTTCCAAATTCCAGACGATGTAGAACTAGAGCTCATCCCTTTAAACCCAGAGGAACACCGACTCCCTGGGTGTGCATCTTTTTAGACACATGCTCAGGTTCTACATTTGGCCCCCCACAGGTTCTCATGCATCTTCTTAGACACATGCTCAGAGTTGATTGTCATTCTAAGAAAACTCATAATATGATACCACTACCTATAGATCTTTTTTCAAGTTATAGTGGCCATGTTCGTTTCCCAGTTTAGTTTTAGTTTTAATTTTGATGACATCATCATTTCCATCATTTCTCTCTCTATCTCTCTCCACTCATTACATCTTATGACATCATCAAAACTAAACTAAACTATCTAACCAAACACAGCCACTGTAATTGTTATTGGGAGTGTGTACATTGTCTAGGACTTGTGTTTAATTATGAATGACAAATTGAATTGATTGCAATGAAATTACTAATAGGGGAAAAAAAAATTAGTGGACCCATGCCAGCTGCACACCCAAGCATGGGTGAGCAGCCACCACTGCCCTTGTCGTTCAGACACCAACAAAATTTTTCTTATCAGGCAGAGCATCGATCCTTGGCTAACAAAGACGAGGGTTCTTTTTGGATCTGGGAAATTATACTTTCCATTCATGAACACCATCGAGTACTTAAGGAATTGCATTCAAAATATTGTCAAGACAGGTTGATAAACAGATGCTCCCTTTGTCTCAATTAGTTTTTATATCTAATATGGATCTTATTTGGTACATAGATCTCAATTAGTTTTACTAAACAAAACTTTTGAAATCATAAAAACATTATATATATAGAAGTAGGGAGAATGGAATCATATTCCTAAGCGAAGCTAAAAACAATCTTGTGCCAGTCTAAGACCCCATATATCCCTCGATTGGCAAGAACCCAACCAGGGAAAATACCCATTGGGACAAAGTCCATTTCACCCATTGGAAAGAAGCCCAAAACACATAATGGGCCAGACCCAAAAACATGGGCCAAGCCCAACCAAAGAGACCCAAAACAAAAAACCCGGATCAAAACAACCACCCCCACCTCAACGAGCCACCAGAGATCAACAAGTATCACCACCACTGCCACTGGAAAACCATCACCAACAACAGACACCACCGATGCCACCACCGTCACTGGAAGCCATAGGAGACAGATCTAATCGCCGGACTCCACCTTGCCATTAAGCCATGACCGATAACCCCCAAGACAAGGAATCGGCGTTAAACCGGCGAAAACAACCACCACCACGCATTGACTGATCCCCACACCCAACCGCCACATCCAACCGCCACCAAGCCTCCCGCGAAAAAGGCCGCGATGGAGGAGAGGAAAACAACTAGAACGACGGGATTAGATTGACAACGGATATGGCCACACGATGACGAGCCCAAAGGAGGAGAAACATCGTGATGAAGGGAGGAGATGAGCCGTGAGAGGTCGTGGCAAAGGAAACCAACCCCGTCACACACCGACAACCACCACTGTCAAAACGAGCCGAAGCCACCAAAGACCCCACGCCAGACGAACCAGAGCCACCAGCATGCTGGACGAAGTAGATTGTGAAATACTCTCTCCGTTCCAAAATGAATGTTCAAAATTACTATTCATACTGCTCAAAAAATCATCTATATATTGCAATCAATATTACTTTTTTGGATTTTAAAGACTTTGTTTACTAGAATTAAGCAAAATCTATTGCTTAAATAATTCATTATAGCTTGAAAAATATACTAGTAAATGATTTTCTAGATGTGTAAATAGTGTTTTGGGATGTCTATTTTGAGACGGAAGAATGTAGATAATTATTTAAGTGACATGACTACCTAAAAGAGACTAACACAAAGGAGAATTTTCTTTTCAATATTGACAGAGCTTCATGCTCTTAACTCATACAGTAAAAAACTGTGTTAGGACTTAGGAAATCAATGCAGAGTTTTTCAAATGACAAGTTTTCAAGTTTGGGGACGTTCGCAAGTGTGCTACTTTATTCATTATGCTATGACTTAAGCACACAAACTACTAGGTAGCAATCTAGATTATAATTGGTTGTTTTAACAATTAATGTGAAGTATATGAAAAATGATAAACCACTGTCACACAAGTTGATATTGATGTGAAACAGAGGCAAATCCATGCCTTAACAAGCAAGGTCAAAAATCAAGCAAATCAGTTTAGAAAGACTCACTAGAAATGGAAGCCTCAGCTAAATCTCTGGCTGCAGTCACCACCGAGGTAGTGAGAAGAACAGTGGCCAGAAAAAGGCCAAGGAAAATAATTGTTTTTGAACCCATTTCTCTCTTCAGTTGATGGAATGAAATTGGATGGAATAAAATTGAAGTTCAATTTTGATATTCATTTATAGGCTCAGGAGATACTATTTCTGTGGCTGTGATAACACATTGAAAAATGTTCACATTAAAGAGAGTGACGAACCCTTCTACGGGGTGCACCGACCCCGTACCAACGGCGTCGTGGACACCGTTGTGGGTCCTAAACGATCGATTCGAGCCGTTAATCCTTCTAAAAATCGAATTCCGAGTGGGCCCACGCGGGAATCGAGGCAATCGGACGGCTGTATGAGCTCGATCCAAAATCACTCCATTTTGGGGTGTTTTTGGATCGAGAAATGAGGTGATTTTGGATCGAGCTCATAAAGCCGTCCGATTGCCTCAATTTTCGCGTACGCCCACTCGGAATTCAATTTTGAGAAGTATGAACAGCTCGGATCGATCGTTTGGGACCCACAACGGCGTCCACGACGCCGTCAGTACGGTGCACCCCGTCGGTGCAGAAGGAATTATTGGAGAATGACATAACACATGGGAGGGCATTGGGGAAGCCTAGAGATATCACTAAAAATTAAATCTGAGGGGCCAACTTACGGACTTTGTAACATGCAAAGACAAGCGACAAGACTTGTCCAAGCGAAAAGACTTGCCTGGTTTTTCTCTCTTTTTGGCTGTTTAGTAGGAGAGATTCTTAATTTCGAGGTCTTTGGGGTTTGCTTTTATTAGGTGGTTCTAGTTTTCTGGTTGGTTTTTTGTCTTTTTAGTTTTGCGGGTTTGGCGTGGCGTTTCTTTGCCGGTGTATCCTCGTCCCTTTAATCTTTCTATTCTTCAAGGACAAATAAAATAAAAAAATCTTGGCAAAAAAAAAAAAAAAAAAATTATACGCTTGAAATACAAGACGAAAGCCTTTTCTTATTGCATAACGATGCGATGACGAAGGCGACTGGAATCACGTCAATATACGATTATCAGACACAACCCATTGAAAAGTATTTTAGTGGCTGTGATAAATGATTAGGTTGTCTCTTTAGTAATTTTTTTTCTCAGGAAAAAGAAAATTTATTAATCATTGAAAACAAATTACAACGAGTAAACGGGCCCAAGGCATAAAGAACATCACACGATTGAGGTGCAGACATCTCAACTAGATTGACAGCCCTAAGCCTCGACAATCACGAGCGAGATGGGTCCCCAACATATATTAAGAGACCTCTCATTCCATCCCCTAGCAATGTGAGACTATAGTACTTAACATTTCCCTCACGTGCAGCCGCATTTAAGGTCTGTCAAGTGTATAGTCTCTTTGTGGGTCTATCATTGTACAACCTTTTTGTTGGTCTGTTATTGTGGGGTGAGAATTGTAATTTTTATTTTTTAATTTGGGGCAGAATGAGCTCCACTTTGATACCGTATGGAAACATTATATCTACTCAAAATCAATTGGCGATGAGTGGAGAGGTCCCCAACATTTATTAAGTGATCATTCATTCCATCCCCAAGCAATGTTGGACTATCATACTTAACATCCCCAACCGTACTGCCGCATTTGATGCTTGTCACGTGTATAGCCTCTTTTTGGGTCTGTCATTGTGGGATGTGGATTGTAATTTTTTTTTAAACGAGGGGTAGAATGAGCCTCACTTTATATCTACTCAAAACTAATTACTGATGAATGGAGAGATTCTAACATACACTACAACAAAAATGATAAACCGTGACGAAATTCTGTTGACGAAATTAATTTGTCTCCTATATGACTATTTTGAGAGGAAAAATATAATTCGTCTCTAATTGGGAGGATAAACAAAAATAAATGTGATGAAATTTTATTCGTTTCTAACCTTGTGGAAGAATGAAATTTTTGGTGACGAAAATATTTTTTTTGTCACTAATATGTTCCCTCCTCATCTTTTTGGTGACGAAAATATTTTTTTCCTCACTAATATGTTACCTTCAATGTAATTTTTGGTGACGAAAATATTTTTTTCGTCACTAATATGTTCCTTCCACATCTTTTTGGTGACGAAAATATTTTTTTCCTCACTAATATGTTCCCTTCAATGGAATTTTTGGTGACGAAAATATTTTTTTCGTCACTAATATGTTCCCTCCACATCTTTTTGGTGACGAAAATATTTTTTCCCTCACTAATATGTTCCCTCTACATCCTCCCCAAGAGAGCAAACCAATAGAAGACATAAATATTCCTCACAAAAGAGAAGACTTTGGCCCAAGAAATTTTTTTCGTCACCCATTTACTCTATTTTTTTGAATAAGTTAGCTTCCTAAATTTCATGAACCGTTACTAGAAACAGGACTATATCGACGGTTTTATTAACCGTTAGCAGATTAATTTTACTCCACCAAAACTAATTTTCCTTATTTATTCAATCATTTTCTCGTAAAAATTTGCCTCGATCGGGTTTAGAAAGCTTCTTAATTATCGATACACAATTTCATTAACAAAAATATTTTTTTTTGTCTAATCAATTGTGTCGCGATAGCTCCCCCGTTTTTAATAAAATTCTTCTTTGCCGATCAAAAAAAATATGTGCAGCAATAGCTGATTAACTTTATTTTTTGTATGAGATTAATTATGTACTCTTTAATATGCAAAAGATAGATGGTTTCGATTGAAAAGAATTACACAAGTGTGAGGTCGAGTCTTGCAATCTAAAAAAATGACCCGACGAACTTCGATTTTGGTGACAATGACGAGATGTGAAATGCCAACGGTTTAAATTGACGCTTGTAAATATGGAGTTTGTAATTACATTTAAAATATATATGTTAAATGTAATTTATAACAAACTATTAAACCAGATCAAGTAAAAAAACTGATTTGTATAGTATAAACAAGATTAAAAAAAGAAAATTTATAAAAAGGCTTATGTTAAAAAAGAAAATTTATTAAAAATATGATATTAGTAGGTGTTTGTATAATGTGTGTTCAAATGGGGAGCATAAAACAATGGGAATAAAAAAAAACTTATTTTTATAGTATAAACTGGATTTAAAAAAAATTATTAAAAGGCGTTTGTTAAAATAAAAAAAAAATTCTTTCAAAAAGAAAAATATATATTTAAAAATATATTAGTTGGTGTTTGTATAATGGGTGTTCAAATGGGGAGCATAAAACAATGGGAATAAAAAAAAAAACTTATTTTTATTGTATTACTGGATTTAAAAAAATTTATTAAAAGGCGTTTGTTAAAAAAGAAAATTTTTATTGTATTATTGTATTACTGGGCCGGCCCTGGCCTCCGCCACCGTAGCCTTTGTAGCCGCCACCAGCAGAGTCATCTACTCCATTAGTCTGTTCAGCTACACGAGTGGAAAAAATTATATGAACTCACTGAAGCAAAAGATTGGGTTGAAAGCTGAAAGCCTGAAACTCGACGATGAGAAGGCAAGTGAGGTGGCTTGCATTGATTGGTCAGTGTTAAATGGCACAGACCAATCAATGTGAACCAATTGAAGTGGAAGTCTCTGCCAAATCCATGGAAAATAGCCAAGGAAAATAACTGCTTTTGAACCCATATTTCTCTCTTCAGTTGTTTGGATGAAATTGGATGAAATCAAAGTTCAATTTTGATGTCCATTTATAGGCTCAGAGTTACTATTTCACTGGCATAGGCCAATCAATGTGATAGAGCCAGGGGTGGTTAGTAGGGGCTGTAGCCCCTGCCATAATTTGAAAAAACCCAATTATTACATTGAAAAAATATTTATATATATCATCAAATTATGTAGCCCTGCCCCTTCTTCACTAATATAACCCGTCCCCCTTACGTACACATTCTAGAGAGTAACATAACCATGATTGTGGGGGCATTATTAACCAAGAAAGACGCAAGGGGCAGACCGAAAATTCCACAACACATTATAGAGAGTGACAACCATGATTGTGGGGGCATTATTATTTATTAACCAAGAAAGACGCAAGGGGCAGACCGAAAAGTCCACAACACATTATAGAGAGTGACATAACCATGATTGTGGGGGCATTATTAACCAAGAATTAAAGACGTAAGCGGCAGACTGAAATTCCATATTATGACAAATTAAAGGGCTTAAAATAGGATAGCACAAGCACCCAAAAACCTTTAAGGTACAAATTACAATCAGGTTGTTTCATGTTTGCCGAACAAATTTTCAAATGGGGAAATATTGTCGGATTTTTGAGAAGGCATTCGATTAATTTGAAGATGGCCATTTCAAATTCAAATGGCCTATATTTTGAGGAGAAAAATTTGCATGCCAAACGGCAAATGGGTACCTCCACGTGGTGGTACCTGTTGGCACATCCAAGCTATCCAAACATGTTCTTGAAACCTCTTATAGAAAAACTCATGCTAAGATTTGATCTGGCCGGGTTTGAGAAACGGTAGAGATCCATAACCTCTCTCCACCCAGGAGAACTCGCCGACTGGAAACCTAGCCCAGCGCCGCCATCATCGGCGGCCACTGCCGTCCGATCAACTCCCACCCTCTCCTCTCTTCAACCTCTCTCCACCCCTGTTTCAATTTCCCCCGTCTTCCCTTTGTTCGATCCCTCCCCATCCGTTCAATCCGTTGTCCCTCTTCCTTTTTCCCTGCCTAGATCTATTCTCCACTCACCACATCAGTCCACTTCTCTGCCATCGTCATTTTCTATCAACTGGTGTTTCCTTCTTGGATCTCGTTTCGGAACTCGCTGTTGCTCACCCTCGTTGTAGGCTTCGGATTGCTACCGCACTTCTCGTCTTTGTCGTAATCATCTATCTCTGGGGTTCATAGGTATCTTCCTTGATCTTTTCTATTTCGGCTGGGACCGTCTTTCATCTTAGGCGATTTGAGTCTGTATTTTTGTTGATTTTTGTCTGGAGATTGTACTGTTGCATTTGATTTGTTTTGGTGGTTATATTTGCAATAATTCTTGGGGGTTCTCACTCTATGAATTATGGGATTTGATTTTTCGATATATTTTGATATGTCTATGGTGAATTTACTGGATTGAATGGAAAGGGATAGATTTAGAAACGAAAGAAGGGCAGGTATTCATAGATTGGGCAAAGAATTTGATCTGTTTACTCTCTTTGTGGACAACATCCCAACTGCTAGGAATCAGTCATGGTTGGAAACTCTCTTCTCTAACTATGGTATCGTCAGAGACTCCTTCATTCCTGCTAAAAGGAGTAAGAGGGGAAGCAAGTTTGGTTTTGTGCGTTATGATTGCTCAGTATCAGCAGCTGTAGCCATTTCTAGGGCAAATGGATTGGAGGTGGAAGGTAACTATCTGTTTGTTAAGAAGGCCAGTTTTAATTTAGAAAATAAAAGGAGGTCAGATGATGTGGATTCAAGCAAGCCAATAGAAGATTGCAGACAGAAAAACATGGAACTCAGAGTGGATGATGGTATATCGTATGCTCAGGCTCTTAAAGGAGGGGTAAAACATGGCAACATGAAAAATTCAGGAAGCATTTTGGTTCAACCAATGGGAAATGGATGGCTATATAGGAGTGCCATAGGCAAGATACATAAATTGATCTCTTCAGAAGATCTGGAGAATATTTTCAAAATGGAGCAAATTCGAGATGTCCAAATCAGAGCTATTGGGGGAAGGTTTGTCATTGTAACATTCCCAAATGAAGAATCTAGGAATGCTACAATCAAGGAAAGAAGGGTGACGAACTGGCTCGAAGATATAAAACCATGGAATGGTGAACAGGCCAAGGATGAGCGCTTCGTATGGTTATCATGTTTTGGCATGCCTCTCAATGCATGGTCTATGCAAACATTCAAAGATATTGGTGGCAAATGGGGTCATTTCTTGAAGGTTGATGATAATACACTATCCGGAAAATCATACGAGAAAGGGAAAGTTCTCATTGCTACTGAGCATATACATAAGGTGGAAGGATATATGGAACTCGTAGTGGATGGGTTGAGTTACAGCATCAGAGTGGAAGAAGAAGAGTCCTTCAGGAAAATTGCATCAAGCAACTCGCTCATTGATCAAGAAATTGAAGTTGACAAAAAAGATGTTGTTTTGGATCAGAAATCTGATGATGTGAATAGAGGAAGTGTTGATTTGGTGGCCAACAATGATGTTGTGGATGCCCATTCCAAAATGGGTTGGCCAGATATCGCATTAGATCAAAATCATGCTATTCCAGCAAACCATCTAAAGGACTACGGGGAAGGTAGTAAGCCTTTAGAAGAAGATCATATTCAAGATTCTATGACAAGTAGCAACATGGCACAAAACAAGAGTAAGGTGGGAATTCAAGATAAATTGAAAAATGGAGATGAAGAGGGCAACAAAAGTACAAAGGGGACAACCTCAGTGATCCCTGAGACTCAAGAGGATGGCTACATTAATGAATTGGGCCTAGAAGGGGATAAATATACTGCTAGCTCAGGAGAAAAAGTTATGAATGAGGAGGATGATTTAGAATTTGGGAACTCTTTGGAGGATTTAAATCTAAACCACAATGTATCCAGTGACCCGATTGAGGATAACCATAGTCCAATTCAAGCTGCTGTGAAAGGTATAAAAGGGAAGAAGAGGAGGAAAAATATTGATGAAGTTCTTGGGTTCTCAAGAGTAAATAACCGTAATCATAAGGGAGGAAAAAACAAAAACAAGTGTGTGGTTTTTAGATCTGCAGTTGCTGCCGCTGTTTTAAATGCATCTGTTTCATCGGAAGGAATAATCAATAGAAACAGAATTCTTTTGGATGAAGCTCGGACGATCTGGACTGTCAACAAAATTTTTGAAATTGGTTATGATGGACCTGAAGATGAAGTGGTGAGCAAGATTACGGAAATGGAGGCTCTTAGGAATGAATCGTCTGTAAGTCTTGAATTCTGATTGTCAATTTTTTGGCCATCATAATTTTTTATAGGCAGTGTTTTGTTTTGGGTGTGTTGGGGCTTTCCTTGGCTGTGCTTTCTTTGCTGGGTTGTTGGTTGCAATTTATGTTCAAGGTTGAAGTTGAGGTTAGGTCTGCTATTTTGGGTTTGTTTTTTCGGGTTTGAGGCAGTGTTTTGGTATTATTTAGGCATTTTGGAGTGTGTTTTGGGGCATATCTTATCTGATTGATGGTTGGGTTTCTCACTGATTCATAAGGGTCTGATGCTTTTTCTCAAGGGGTTGGTCGTCGGCTGCAGCTTATCATTTGGTGCTTCAGTAGGTGTTTTTCTGAGTTGGGTTGCAAATCTATTGAAGGCTTTGGTGGGGTTTATTTTTATGTTGTAATTTGGCTGGTGTCTTGCCATCCAAAGGGTTTTTGTTATTTCCTTCTTGGGTCCTAGCTGGCATATGAATTATTGGTGTGCGATTGCTCCAAAAAAATTTGGGTTGTTCGTGCTCCATTGTGATGCCTTTGTGCTTAGGTCCTTTTAATCTTTGTAATGTGTTTCCAAAGATTAATAAAAAATTTCGCCGTTAAAAAAAAAAAAAACTCCCACTAGTAAAGTTGTTTCTCATTATTTATAAAAGGATAAATTTTTAAAATTGATAATTTTTTTAGTCGACTCTTAAAAACTAGACTAATAATTTGGGACATCTCAAAATAGAATCGATGACCAATATTATGGGATAGAGTGGCATTAAATTTGAAAACCACAACTAACAGACTAGGTAACAGGCAATTAGGACAAGCGGGAAGACTTGCCCAACTGATCATACGAATGAAGCAAAGACATCATTAATTTGATTGGAGAAACAAGGTAGACGGTCGTCTTTTATTTGGACGAGAAGTATGCCTGTAATGAGCTGTAAGTCACCAATCTTGGCGTATCGGGCACGACATATTGAAAAGCACTTACGTGAGAGACACGATGTTACTACTTGTCATGGTTTGAGAAAAATATTCAGTGCCTCAGCTGTAGTCTCCACAATGTTATAAGCGTACTCAAGACCACCATAATCCGCGTCTCCAGAAATTTCGGACAACATCTTTTAGAATAATTGTATTAACCAGTTATGTATACACCAAATCTCATATATACTAGTGTGACTGGAGATGGCAATCTCGACCGAACCGATGAGTACCCGAACTATAACCCGTTTTTTTTCCCGAACCATAACGGAAATATTCCCCGTGGGTACGGATATGGTATGAGATGTGAGATAACCAAACGGGTTCGGTTCGGTTCTGGTTTGAGCTGATAACCGAACCATTTTTTGAACCGAACTGAACAGGATATGTGTAACTACAAAATTACCCTTCATATGTAGAAGTTTAGCTTGTATATAGCTTCATTGCATTGAATTTCTATTTAGATGTATATTAGTTTTGCATTTAAAATATCTAGATGCATGTCGGCATACCTTTTTAATTGACGAATCTGTAGCATTTCCAGTTTAACTGATTTTTATATTTGAATTTCATTCATAATTATTTCGTTAATATTTAAAGACATAAGATTTAATAATTGTTCTCAACGAATGTTAATATTTTTTAGCGAGAAAGATTAAACGGGGACATAAATTCACCAGTATTTTCCTTGGGAAAATCATGCCCATGTAAGTTTGCATAAATCGTTTTAGGCACATGCTCTTGTTTTTGGAAATATAGAATCGATTATCATTCAAAGAGAATTCATAGCATGATAACGATACTCGTAGATCTTTTTCAAGTTATAATTGGTATTTGGAGTGAGCTACAAGCCCCCCAGATCCGAGTGTGTACATTGTTTAGGACTTGTGTATTAAGTGTTCAATTATGTATTACATCCTTAATTTATTGAAAGAAAATTACTAATAAGAAAAGAAATAAGAGAAGAAGTTATGGACCCAAGCTCTCTTATCCTTCAAGCTCCGACAATTTTTTCCTCTCTCGCAGCATCCTTGGCTCACAAATATATGGTTTTCCTCACCAAAACAATAGGCGATGAAAAGTCTAATTCGTTGCCAATATTTAATAAAAGGAGATGAATCTTTTTTTTCTTGCAAATTTAACCTTTTGGCAAGTAAAAATCGTCGCGAAATGTAAAATTTTTGCGACAAAATTGATTTCGTTGCTGCCAAAAGCGACCAAATTATAAAAGGAATTACACGTTTCTTCTTGCTACCACTTGAACTCCCAACCTTCCATTTTGATACCTAAACTACTACTCCACCACTTAACGTTCCAATTATATAACATTGCAAAATTTGTAACCTACAGGAGGGTGAGCCTATACAGCTTTAAATCGTTTTTTGTAAAAAAATTATGCTACTAGGATTCTACACTTAAATTTGAAACACGAGTGAGTCGGTTGTGTAAGAGCATCTCCACTCCTACACCAAATATTTCACCAAATTCAAATTTGAGTAAAAATCACCAAAAAATCCACTCCACTCCTTCACCAAATTTGTTCAACACCAAATTTACTCAAAATTTTCACCAAATTTGCTCAACACCAAACCCAACATCAAATTATCAATGGTTGTATTTGTTCAAAGCAGGTGTACTATAATACTATTTGTTCCGTGTTTCCGCAGAAGAGGAAGAAGAGGATGAAAAAGAATTAATTTGTTCACTATTTGTTGACTGCAAGTTTTGGAGGTAAAATGGAAAAAAAAAAAAACTGTTTTGACAAAATGGTGGGAAAGTTTTGGAGCCAAAATGAGAAGGAAAAAAAAAAAAAAACTGTTTTTGACAAAATTTTAACTAGAATTTGGTAAAAGAGTGATTTTCTATTGGAAGAAGTGATATCAAATCAAGTTTTTGATGCTCTAAGCTTATCTGCTGCTCCTCAGTCCTTCACTCCTCCCTTGTGTGCAAAAAAGGGGAGGAATAAAAATCATGCATGGTGATCTTCAAGTACGTAGAAATGATAACAAAACTTTAAAATCAGTCTTGCCACTTTTTTTTTTTTCCCAAATCTTTCATTCGGTAAATAGAAATTTTTGGAAATTGAGGTAGAAAATTATTCCTTGCTATAAATGTTTTTCTTTTTTCAAATATTAACTTCATTGTGGATACTATCCGTGTCCTGTGAGTACTAATATCTTGAATACTAATATGTAAGGGACCACAATTACCTATTTATTTTAAAGATCAATACCGTTAAAGGGGAGATGAACAGGTGACTAAACGAGAGAGAGCATTGAAGGGGAGATGAACAGGCGATTTGGGTTGGAGCGGAGATTCAACTCCTTTGATGATTCATCTTTCACCCTGTTCATGGATAATCTTCCTTATGATGTAGGCCCTATGTGGTTCAGTAGTTAATTTCTTCTCAAACTTTGGTTTAGTCAAGAGATCTTTCATCCCTAACAAGATGAGCAGGTGATCCGGATGTAGATTTGGTTTCATCTCATTTGGGAACAGAGAAGAGGCAGATTTAGCGATTGCGAAGTCTAACGGAATTTGGATCAACAATAAAAGACTCTTTGTTAAGAAGGCTAGTTTGTCTTTAAACCCTAACCCTCATATAACCCAGAACCCCAATCCTCAATCTCTCCAATCGAAACATTTCATCCATTCAAAACCCTCTTTCTTCAACCCCCAACCTTCCAAACCTCATTTCTTCTCCAATCCCCAACCCCAATATACCTCCAAACCCAAGTCATACGTTGAGATTCTCAATACTTCTGCTGAGAAGAGGATCACAATCAAAGTTCAACTCAAAAACCCTTGTTCATGCAGGGCAGCCTCCTTTTACGAAATTACTTGCAAGTAGAAAACACGAATAATGTTTGAGCCAGAGGTACGCTCTCTTTGAACAAATGATATTGAGTAAAAACTGGATTTTCTTAATTCATAAACAACCAAATTCTACCAATAGGCTTACAATGATACTTATAGTGCTAAGAAACCCTAATCCGACTAGGAAACAAATAACAAAAAGATTTGACTTGCTAATCAAGCCAAAATCAAAGAAATAACGGAAATTACCAAAAATAGATATTCGGAAATAATTGGCAAATTAAAAACTAGAAAGAAATATAAGGTTGCCAAAACAGACGGCAACAAAAACGGAATTTCCTACTAAAAGTTATTAGCAAATCTATTATTTCCTAAAATGGCAAAATTGCCCGTTTGAAGGCCTAGATGACATCGAACGGCCAAAATCCATCGTTGATCACCGCCGAAATGGCGATGAGAAATGTGCGGAAGCCCGTTTCGCTTTCAAACGCGGACTCTAGCCCATTTCGCCAACGTTGGACCCGCGTGACTTAATTGTGCCGCTTGGGCCATGTACGGTCCAACCGCTCAAGGAACGTGGATGCGACCCACTCTACTTCACTCGTACGCCTAAGATGATTGTGAAAGCTCTCCCGATGGCAGGTATTTCTAATATTGAAGTTAAATCCATGGGAGGCCTTTATATGCTTCTTATATTCATATCTAAAGATGAAAGAAACAATGCCCTCTCTAATCCCACTCTCAAAGATTGGTTTGCGTATTTCAAGTCGTGGAATGGAGAACCTGCTAGTCTTTCAAGGTTTGTATGGCTGAAATGTATGGGTGTTCCTATTCAAGCATGGAATACTTCTACCTTTGGACGTATTGGTGAATCCTGGGGTGATTTCATCAACTTAGATGAAGAAACAATGAAAGAACTTTCTTATGACAGTGGTAGGATGCTTAATTATTACCACGGAATATGAACGCTCTATTGACGAGTGGATTAACATTCTTGTCAATGGAAGAAATTACAGGGTTAGAGTTTGGGAAAAACCATGTGATGATCCGTTTGCGGTTATTTTTAAAACTCAGGTCAACACTGGGGTACAAACTGGGGCCTCAATTGATTCAGTGATTAACTCTCAGGATAAAAACAACAACATTAGTTATGGGGCTGATTTGGAAGGTGTCAAGGATCTTCATACAGCAAAGCATATTGAGCTGGATGCTCATTCCGAAACAGTAAAGGTGTCAACGTTAATTTCATGTGTTTATTGATGAAATTAGTCACGCAAATTTTTGGCTTCCTCAAGTTCTGAAAGCCCCTTCATTGGGATGCGAATCCATTAATAAAATGAAATTTTTTGTCCAATCAAATGTTTTATGATATGCGATTAGCTTTATTCTGGTACAAAATAATATAATCCATATTACCTAAAAGATAGATGGTTCTGATAGCAAAAAAAGAAGTCAGGTGGAGCTCAGGTGGTGCACTACAAGAATTTAATGCGTAATAATTAATGCATTAATGTCCTTCCGATCATGCGGTTATCGATATCCGATGATTTTCAATTTTAGAGACAACGATGGAATAAATAAAACATGAATTCTTAACAATTAAGATCGACCATTATAAAAATAGATTCGGTAATGCCTTTAAGAATGTAAATGTTCAACTTACTTCATAATAAACTAAGTCTCATGTTGTAGTTGAACGTATAGTAGCCACACGACCGTGACAAAAATCATGACGATCCTCATCATTGATTTCATTGTGCTTAGTGATTAAATCAATCATGTAAACTTTTGGCTTGATCGGGTTTAGAAATTCCCTTTATCGAGACGCAAATTCATTAAAAATATACTCCCTCCGTTCCAAAATAAGTGTCTCATGCTCTCTCTCTCTTACCATTTTGCAAATACAAAAATTAAGTACTTTCGTGTATCGTGTTTCAATTATTTTTTTTTTTTTTTCACAGGTGTGAAAAAGTTTGAAAAACAATACGCAGAAATACTTAATTTTTTTATTTGAAAAATTGCACAACTTTTCGTAGTGGACACTTATTTTGGAACGGAGGGAGTAATATTTTATGTCTGATCAAGTGTTTACAACATGACTGGTTACAATCATGGTGATCGAGATCATTGATTTCGTAATGCTTATTGATAAAATCCTTCACGAAAAGTTTTGGCTCGATCGGGTTTAGAAATCCCCTTCATCAAGACACAAATTCATTGGGAGAATGATATTTTATTTCTGATCAAATGTTACCCACATGACCGGGACACAATCATGATGTAAATTTATTAGAAAATGGTATTTTCTGTTATAAAATGTCTAACGACTATGTGATTAACTTAATTCCTGGTATGAATATGAATAATCTGATCCATGTTTTGTAAAAACCCAGAGAAATTCCATAAAATGTAATATTAGTAAGAAAAAGTTAAAAAAATTTTTTAATAAAGTTTGAAAACTAAGATAATGGCATGTATGGGTAGGAAACATTGGTTTAAGATAATGGCATTTAGAATTTTTGAAAAAAATGAAAAAATCTTTTGTAGCAAATATTTCATAGCCTAATACTTTATTGAGACAAAATATTTCATAGCCTTGTGTCTTTAATTAAACATTAATCCTACAAAATTTATTGTGGCAAATATAGTGTAGTAAGTCAATTTTCGTCATAGTTATTGTGACTAACTACCGTGTTGAAATTGGCAGCATCAAAGTTCTTCCTATCCTCCAAAGCAATATCTAACCACAAACACACCCAATATGAGTCTAGTGACATATAGGGATGGGTTCCAGTCTAGTGTGCCTAAGGAACAGTCCCCCAGTTTTCAGTTTTTCTTGATCTGTCTCGGATCCAAAAGATCGGAATTGTTCGTTTAGTATAACGGGTCAAAAATAAAATAATGCCAAAAATCAATTCGATATGAACAAATTGAGTTTGTGCGACAAAAAACGAGAAGCCAGCTACATGAGTACATGTTATTTGAAGTACATTTTTTTTTTCCTTCCATAAACTCAATTTTTTCATGTACAAAAAGGTCTCACCAAACTTAGGAGGAAATGGTGATTTCGAGAATGGTGCCTCTCCTTCTCTGGAATTTTAATTCCATGGTTCGGTGGTTTTTGGGTTTGTTTTCTTAATTTTTGTTTGCTCCTTTCGGGTTGTTCTATTGGGGATTTTTTTTTTTTTTTTGTGGCTTTAGCGTTTTTGTTTGGAGGTTGTTTGGGTTGTTTTTTGCGGTTTTGCGGCTCTAGGTTTGGTGTGGTGTTTAGGTTGGTTTCTTTCCTTCCCTTGGGGTTGGTTCTCGGGTGGCTTTTGCTGGTGTGCCCGAGATCCTTTTAATCTTTGTATTTTTTTCAAAGATTAATAAAATCATTGTTGCCAATAAAAAAAAAAAAAAGTCTCACAACACTGATTTGTCGCAAGGATGCTCTTCTCGACGACAAAATGAACAATCCAAATAATTTTTTAGAAAAATACTGAAAGAGGATCGGACCTTAGGAACACTGGACAGGAACTCCATCCGTTTATATCATCAATCACGGTAGACTATCAGAGCAAAATCAGTCAAATAATACACAAAACTTTATTCAGAAAAGACAACGAAACATTCAAATAGTTCATTCTGTTTAAAACATATCTTAATAGTACATGGTTTAACACATTAATTCAACACCACACAAATTGAAAATCAAACACAGATAAGTACACACACCAGGCCCTCATAGATGACCTAGTACATGACTATCAACCAGAAGGGCAGGATTGGATATCCTCCGTTATTCATACATACATAAATACGATGCAAGGATCGATATTGTAAATAACACGCATAAACTTCATAGCCTCCTTAATTACGGGTGGCCACCACCATGTCCGGAACCACCATGTCCATGTCCGTCTCCTCTGCCATGTCCGTATCCATCATGTCCATGTCTATATCCTCCATGATGTCCGTATCCGCTGCCATGATCATACTTAGCATCATCTATCCCATTAGACTGTTCAGCTGCACAAATGATAAATATGCTCGAATAATTTAGACGTGATTCGAAACAGAGTGTCACAATAAAATGGCAGGTATATGAGAACGGATAAACCAACATGAAAGAGAATGAAACAAAGGAAAATCCAATGATCCATGGCTTAATCAAGGTATAAAAATCAATAAACACAGTTTAGATAAAACTCACTAGAAGTGGAAGTCTCAGCCAAATCCCTAGCTGTCACCCCCGAGTTAAAGAGAAGAACAATGGCCAGAAAAAGGCCAAGGAAAGCAATTGCTTTGGAACCCATTTTGCTCTTAGTTGATTGAATGGGATAGGATTGAATGAAATTGTAGTGCGACTTCGATGTCCATTTATAGGCTCGGGGAGACACCAGTGGTGAGAGTACAACTGTACACGTTGAGATTGTTTAACATATGAGGCGATATTGTTGATTAAGTCAGTAATTTTATTTTCGTTAGGTCAGTAACTTTTGTTTTTATGCTTCTGTCTTAAGATCACCGGGATCTTGAACACTTTTGGAGATACTTTTCTATTCTTTTTTTTTTTTCACGGTGAAAAAGAAATTTTATTTAACTAGATAAATTAGGGACTAACGTATTGAAGGGAGTACAAAGAAAAGGCATCATGACGGGAGGAAAACATCCCAACTAGATTGACACCTAACCATCTCAACAATTATATGCCACTAAGTCCCCCAAAAAGAAGCAAGGTTGGCGAGTTATCAACCAGCCTCACCAAGATCACTAACTCTCTCGACATTCATATTTCGGAGATACTTTTCATGTATCATACTAACCCTTGATGGAATTCATGATGTACACCATGTCAAGCTCCCAACCATACTCTTATAGCTCATTCTGCACAAAATTCTACTTCTTTGGTCCATCGGGTCTCACAAAGGCTATCCGAATCGTCATCTCTCATTGTCCAAATGTACGTCGGACCGACTTTAATTTTGCTACTTCATCATTTATACTATTACAATAATGTTGCAGTAATACAACCATATAAAGTTATAGTAGTTTCATAAAATCTTGTGCATCGGTCTACATAAATACTCATTTCAAAAAGATTTTAATTACTAAAAAATAATAATTGATAAAGTAATACAAGAAGGTAGCTTGAATTGATATGCAACAAAATCCTAAGAGAGTACTGATTATTAGCTTGTTCAAATAGATCATGTAGGGGCACCCGTTAGATATTTTTTGAAAATCCATTGGAGGGTGGTCCTATGTAATTGTAAACTTCCTTCACTCCTTATGTGAGCTAATGTAATGAAACAAAATAAGATTGACCATGATCTCCATATAAAAATAACTACAATTGAGTTCAAACAAATTTTCCAAGATCAGTCGACGTGTGCTTTAGGTGTCTAGGTTACCTAACTTCTAAAATTATTTCATAAAAATGGAAGTAAAACAAATGATTTGTTATACAACTATAACTACTATATTGCATCCATTGAGCCAGCGTGCTCGTTTTGCAAAAATTAAAATGATAAAAATCAACAAAACCTGCTGATATATGTTTATATTACCATCATATTAGAATCAGCCAACTTACTTACCCAAAAAAATAAAAGAATCAGTCAACTAAAATAGAAAAAGTCCAAAAGAGTTAGTAAGTTTTTCAAAAATAAATCAGTTATAAATCAATAAAACAAGTAGACATATGTATTTATATTACCATCAGATTAGAATCAGTCAACTTACTTGAGCAAAATAAGAATAAAAAATCAGTCAGCTGCAATATAAACAACTCGATCCGAAAGAGTTAGTAACTTAGCATCTTTTTCCAAAATCAAACTGAGAAACAAGTAGATATGTTTATATCACCATCAGATTAGAATCAGTAAACCTACTTAGCCAAGAAAAAGAAAAAAAAAAAACAGAAATAAGAAGAATCAGTCGAGTAAAACTAGAAACAAGTCCAAAAGACTAGAAATACGACTCATTGAAAAATGAGAGAAATGAGTACAAATTGGTTCAGAACACTTACAACTCCTTTTGAATTTTGTTTTTTTTTTATGACTGGAAATTTGTTTTTTTGACCGGCAACAAAATTTTATTGAAACTCGACAAATGGTACATCCAGATGATGAATGGAACTTTGTTAGACTTATATCGGTTCTGTGACACCTACTCAGATCAACCATTGAGTAATTTTTTTTTAATGATTTGGGGATGTCAAAGATCCTTATATGAAAACATATTGCCATCATGTTTTTGTAGAGATCAAGAACATTGAGTTGTTGGTTTGAGTTTTCGATTACTTATATTTGTGTCTTGCATGAGTCTTCATATAAGAGCGTCCAAAAAGGGTACACGAGAGAGAGAAAGGAAAGAAGGAAAAGAAAAAACAGGGAATGTGTATCAACCAACACTACTACAAAAATCTTAAACATCGCAGTGAGGTTTCATTCCACATTGTCGTGATGCCTCCTCTTCCCTCTTAATCTTTGTTCTCTTTCAAAGATTAATAATATTCTTCAACATTCAAAAAATAAAAATAAAAATTGATGTGTATTGATTATAGAAAACTTAACCTAGCATGCCTTTATATAGGCTACAAAACTTTTTGACTAAGAAATCTAACCAAATAATGAACACGTACACATGCATTACAAGGAAACGTAAAATAACTAGGAAGCGTGAAGAATATCTTGAATATCTTGAAATACTTCTTTGCCGTGCAAAAAAAATATCTTGAATAAATAGCAAACACAACAATAAAACATCGATAACATGGTAACATAATATTAGTATAATATTAAGAGCGACAAACAACACCTAGCGGGCTACGAGCATGGTATTTTTCAACACAAATATATAGCGGGCTAGGTAGAGTTTATTGCGGGTAGGGAGGATTTAACTCGCAGTCAGCCCAACCCACCACCGCACAGCTTCTCACATGTTCCACGCAACCCGTTCATCCTCCCCGACTACCTTTAGTATGGCCCTTCAATTGTAGCAGCACGACACAAGTTGAAATCCACTGTTTCTCTGAATATTCAAATTAATTTCAATAATTCAATCTCGTGACAATCCTTTAGTATGGCCCTTCATTTGCGTTTTTCAGTTTTCAGCTCTCAATTCCTGCTCTCACGAGTCAAATCGTACGATTCGGTTCGAATCAAGGCAAAACTGATTAGGATCTAAGAGGGGTGTTTTCCGAAAACCCTAAAAATAACCTAGAAGTATGCAGAGAGTGTGCCACATCAGCACACACGCCTCGAATGGCGGATAAGTATTAAAATTAGGGCCACATAAGAAGAAAACAGCCTGTCAAGCATTATAATAGTGTTTGCAAACCAGAAGATAAACCCTAAATCAAACCGCCTTGCGAGATAAGGCGAAAGTGATTTTTTCGAGAATATTCCTTAAATAAAGACTAAAGACTCCAACATGAGAAGAATTACAGATGTACAAGGAAGTTCGTTATGGTAAGTATTCCTAACGAATAAGGAATCTAGTGCTATGGAAATCCATTCACCCAATAGAGACGAACCCCTAATAGGAAGGGATTCCTTACGAAAAAGGATTCCAGTAAGGAAAGTAACTCGAAGACCGAGCAGACAATCACCTATAAGTATAAGTACAAGGAAACAATAATCTAAAAGGTACGTTGTAATTCCTCAATTACAAGCATTGTTAATCAGTTTCCTTCTAGTTGTCGTACTAACATAAGGATCAAAGGGCCTTTTTCAACTGGGGCAAAGTTGCTCTAACCTTTTGTTGGTATTGCAGGATTAGTTTCAAAGATTTGTTGAAACGATCTGATTAAGAGTCCGGAATTAACGGCGTTAGCTTTCGGCCTCTTACAATCAACGCCGTCCGTGGGGAAACATCAAAGTAAAAACTTCGCAGAAGATCATCCATAGACAGCCCAGATCAATACACACCCCTGCAAAGTGTAATCAGTTGAAAGCGAACTCCTGATCCACCCCTAGCTCCCAAGAAACCGCCACCACGAGGGGTACTAAATGAGAAAGGCCCGCCAGCCCGGGGCTCGAGACAATGTGATGACAACTCAATTCGCTCGCAGAGAATGAAGACTATTTCATAAATTTACCAACAGATTGTAAAATTTTGGGGCAGATGGCATTGAATGCATTATGCATAAAGGGGAACTTACATGGTGTTCGTAAAAAAGATGACTATTTAATTAAATATGATTTTTTCCAAATAGTTTTAATGTCCTGTTATTTTTTGCGCACAATTTCTGAGTCCAAGACATGCACAGTCTAGATCGCTACCTGTGGGAGGGTGAGCCTATATAGCTTTAATGGTTTTTTCTTTAAAAAAATTTCTGCTACTAGGATTCTTCACTTAAATTGGTAACACGATTAAGTCGGTTGTATAAACTCATCTGCTCCTCTGTCCTTCACTCCTCCCATGAACAAAATAGGTGAGGAAAAAAGATCATTCATAGTGATCGATGAAAATTGATACGCGCCCCCCCTGACACAACGCCCCCCACGGCCCCACCCCCTGACACGCGCCAAATGACTATGTTACCCCTTTAATTGGAGTACTTTTTTATATTAATTATGTTATTTATATTAATTCATTTCTTTAAATTAATTCATGTAATTATTTAATTCAGTTTTTAAAATTATTTCTTTATTTATTTATTCAATTTTTTATTTAATTATTGTTGATACCCCATTTTGCCCCGCCGCTCCGGATTAACAAAAAAGGTCTACTATTTTTAAATCCGATGAATCGAGACGCGTGAAAAGACATCGGCAACCTCGTATTGTAAAATACTCGCCACTACATGAAAAATAACATATCCTGGGATCCAATCGGACAACATCGACCGTTTGTTTGAGTCTATACACTACATCGGAAATATTGATAGAATGGGGGAAAAAATACTGTCGCTTGGAAACTTAGCACATTTATCCACTACACCTTTGTTTGAGTCTATACACTTAATACTGGATCCCACAAATGTGTGGTGGATAACGGCTTAACACCACTTGGCGGTGCCCCAAGACTGAATAATTTTTTTCAGATAAAATATGTCTATTTCTATACTTCTACTTCTATAGTTTTTTTTTTTTCACACTAATTTAAAGATTTCTATTTGCACCACAAAAAACTCTCAGGTGTTCCACCAACAAAAAACTGTTTTTTCCAAACACCGATACATGTCATTCTCTCACAACACATCGCATAAAAAACCGTGAAAAACCAGTTTATTCAAAAAACTGGTTTAGTGGAACACCCAATGTTTTTAATCGGTGCATAAGCACGAAAGTTCTTCAGTTTTGCTGCCAATTAACCACTCAACTTTGATAAATTGAGAAATACTATATATGAAACAAGAGGAGTACACTGCTACTAAGGTTAAAACAACCATCTATTCCAATATGACGAAAAAGAAGTAAATGAATCAAATAATCATAGATAAGTTTTGGACGGCCCAGATTTTTAGGGGTAATTTTGCCACGAGGTGTTCGGCATCCCCCGAGCCGTCCAAACATATTTTGGACGGCCCAGATTTTTGGGGGTAAATTTGCCCCCAAAATATACCCAAAATTTTTTCATGAAGTATGGTCAAAACAATACAACCTGCAAAACGCAAGGCACACGCATAATATGGAGGGGAGAGAGTCAACAATTTTTTCACCACACTAATTAAATAAATAAAGTTAAAAGAAAAAAGAGGAAAAAAAAAGAAGAGAAAATTTGGGCCGAAAGGGTGTCTGGGTTTTTTTTGAGGGAAAGGTAGGTGGGGCCGGTTTGGGGGGGATTGTCAGGGGAGGGGGGCGTAACACCTCCCGTGATCGATCTTCAAGTACGTAGAAATGATTACAAAATTTAAAATTCATTAATAAAAACCGTTCGTGCAATTTGTTATGCATCTACAATAATCTTTATATACTTCTGCTGTCAGATCAGAATCGTTCGTTTTGTATAACGCATTAAAATAAAATATTTCCAAAAGTCAATTTGATCGGCTTTTCTATGAACAAATTGAGTTTGTGCAACAAAAAATGGGAAGCCAGCTACGTGTAATTTGAAGTACAATTTATTTTTATTCTTCCATAAACTCGATTCCTTCATGTACAAAATGAAGTCTCACCAAACTGATTTGTAGTAAGGTTGCCCTTCGATTCAAATCACATTTTAGCGAAATATTGAAAGAGGATTGGACCTTAAGATTCAAATAGGCCATTCTAATAATATCCAAATTCAAAGAGGAAGAAAGGAATTCTCCTCTCTCTCTGAAAATAATTCTCTCTCCCTTCGAAAACAAGCTTCCTAGATTTAGTGTGGGCTAATACGCCACTTCGTTGAGCCGCTTGGGTCAGAAATGGACCACAAATTTTTGGTGGTATTTGGTTTCGCTGCCGAGTTCTAGTCCTTCTCTTTGTTGCACCCGGGAGCTTAGCCACTGAACAGATCGTTTTATTTCTCCTTTTTGTTGCATGTATTTGTGTGGGATCATGTGAGATTGTGGTGGTTGCATGTGTTTGGGGGTGTTTGTTGTGTTCACCTTTTCATGCATTGTTCGACCTCCCTTTCCCCCTTCCCCTATCGAAACCGATTAAGCTGGCCCCTCGTCCTTTCCAATCGCTTCACAGTTGTGGTTGAGGTAATACTCAATCGTGCATTTCCATATGCCCTTTCGTAGTATTTTAATTTTATAGTTTGGAAGTGTCTTTTTTTAGAAAAGAAGGGTTTTAAGTAAGAAACTAATCTTCATCTTGCATGCATGTCATGTGTCTTTTATTATTTAGTAGCGTTTGACCAATTAAATCATGTCGCTATTCGACCATGATTTGCCCCTCCCCCGTTGAGAAACTTTCCTAGATTGGAATGGGGGCCCATTTTGGTCGCTTCACGACTGTGGTTGAGGTAATGCTTGTTTGTGCACTGTATGCCCTTTCGTAGTACATCAATTGTTTCTTGATAGCAACAATTTGTCCTTCGTCTTGCATGCATGTCACAGGTATTTCTTAATATTCATTTTCGAAGTGTTTTCGTTTGCATGTTCACTGGTATCTCATGTTCTTTCACACACGAGCACTGGTATTTAATTGTATGTTTTGTGTCGATCTGTTCAGTTAGAATCGGTGGTGGGGTTGGTTATTGTTATTTGGGTTATTGGGCATTACATTGACTTCTTTAGGGGTACTTCATGGAATGTTTGTTGTAGTGGAACAATTTTGGAGTTGTGGTGCTTAATTCTCGGAGTCGCATTATTGGTCTGGTTGGTCTGGCTTGCTGTCTAGAATGGTTTAATGGGTTGACTTATTTTGTTTCATTTGAGTTCTAATAAGGTAAGGGAGATAACCACAAATGAATTGGCATTCTCTGCAATAGTACTTTCTTATTTCCAGGGTTGCCTCTTTTTCCTGCGGTTACTCTACAGATTTTAGAGCTCTGTAGTTGGTCTCGTCCATCTAGTTGCACGACGCCTAATTGTGCCGCGGAGCTCTGGACTATAGGTGCAACAATAACTTGGTTTGTATCGGTCAATTTCTGCATGGAGGCCTCGTCATTTGTAGAGGTACCGGGACAACAACGTATATTGATCGCGGACACATGATGGCTGAATTAAGCAAGCTCTGGATATATATCCTTTGTTTGTTTTGGTTTCGGTTTTATATTCTTATTGTCTGTACGTTGTTATTGTTTTGTTGCTTTTGTATCCAGTAGTTTGTAATAGCATTTCGTTTGAAATGAAATTCTCACTTTCGGCCATCAAAAAAGAAAAAAATAAAAAGGATCATTCTGTTTAAAACATATCGTCATAGTACATGGTTTAACACGAATTGAAAACAAAACACAACACAAATTCAAAATCAAACACAGATGAGTACATCAGGCCCACACAGATACTAGTACATGACTATCAACCGTAAGGGCGCGATCGGATATCCTCCGTTATTCATACATACTTAAACACGGTGCAAGGATATTGTAAATAACATTTATAACCTTACTTCCCTCTTCCATTACGGATATCCACCATGACCTCCTCCGTAACCGTAACCGCCATTTCCATATCCGTATCCACCATGTCCGTATCCGCCGCCCTGTCCATATCCACCATAACCGCCATGTCCGTAACCGCCATAATACTTGGCATCACCTGTCCCACTAGACTGTTCAGCTGCACAAATGATAAATATGCTCGAATAGTTTAGAGGTGATTAGAAACAAGTGTCACAAGAATATATACTATGACCATATTCAAGCGAATGAAACAAAGGTAAATCCATGGCTTAATGATTGTATATAATAAATAAACTTAGTTTAGATAAAACTCACTAGAAGTGGAAGTGGAAGTCTCAGCCAAATCCCTAGCTGTCACCTCAGAGTTAAAGAGAAGAACAATGGCCAGAAAAAGGCCAAGGAAAACAATTGCTTTGGAACCCATTTTGCTCTTTAGTTGATTGGATGGAATAGGATTGAATGAAATTGAAGTACAAATTCAATGTCAATTTATAGGCCCGGAGAGATACCAGGGGTGTGAGTACAACAGTACACGTTAAAATTGCTTGACCAGATAATCTTTTTTACGGGAGATTCATAAAAAGGGGGTTTGCACTGAGCAAATTCCTGCCGTCCATGCCAAGATCCAACGGCTCGGATGCCGTGCAGATTTTGTTTTTTTGTTTTTTAAACCCAATATGCTTTTAATGAGGAGAGAGAGTGCACGACATTCGAACCGTTGGATCTCGAGATGGACGGAGAGAATTTGCTCGGTGCAAACCCCTTTTTTTTATAGATATTCTGTAAAAAAGATTATCTCTTGTTTGACATACCATGAGGCTACGACATGGTTGATTAAGTCAGTAATTTTTTTTTTTTTTTGGTACATCAGTTACTTTTGTTTTTATGCTTGTCCCCGACATACACACTTGGAAACTTGTAAAGATTGGACCATGAAAATTGAATCAATAACCTCTTATATGATGATCTCTTGTGTATAAAATCCCTCATGTAAAGCGAAAAGGGACCGATAAGTGCTCCATTTGACAATCTGAAATCGTTCATTTTGGTAAATTTTCAATGTGTTTAACAACCAAGTGAGAAAGCAATTCATTGGACATGTGTATTGTCACAAGAAAAATAGACTACAATAGTTTGATTGTTTATTTCTGTTCAGAACAAATATGATTTGAAAAAGCCTTTGACGATCTCAAATAGAATTGGTGTTTTTGCATTGATGTTAAACTCATCAAGACCTACTCAATGAACAATCTGGGTTGTGAAAGATGACAGTGTTGGAACCTGTTTTGATCGTACGAAAAATGGATCATAGGGTCGCACTAACCCTCAATAGAACTCATCCCCACCATACTCTTACCGTTCATACTGCACAAAGTTTTACTTCTTTGGTCCATTCGGTCTCACAAAGGCTATATGATCCGTCATCTCTCATTGTCCAAATGTATGTCAGATAATAGATGTTATCTGACATAGCAAATAGCAAATAATAGATGTTACAAAAATGTAAGGATACATGAAAAGTACCCCTGAAAGTGTCTAGGAAAGAGGAATGAATGGTTCAAACTGTGTCACTGGGATGAAGTCACAGAGCAAATCAAAATCAGAGTAGCCCTTTGGGTTAAATCTAAGATTGGCGATAACAGTTTCTCGATGGATGACTTTATCTTTAGGCTAAAAAGCATAGTGCAATCTCTGTAATATGTTTGCTTGTTAGCTTCTTTTCTCTATCCTATCTGTTTGTTTCATTGTATTCAGTTGGTGTCTTGCCAACTTTTTTTCTTGGGGTCTGAAGTGACTGTGATCTTCTAGTGGGTTGTTATTCCCCTAGTTTTGATGCCGTTTTGCTTTTTCCCCCTTTAATCTTTGTTCTTCCCAAAGATTAATAAATTTTCTGCTTTTCAAAAAAAAAAACTGTGTCATTCTTTCCCATTTTCTAGACACTCTCGCAGATACTTTTTATTTATCATAATAACCCACAATAAAACTCATCCCCACCACACAAAATTTTCTGGTCCATTTGGTCTCGCAAAGGCTATCCGAACCGTCATCTCTCATTGTCCAAATGTACGTCGGATCGACTTTAATTTTGCTACTTCATCATTTATACTATTACAATAATGTTGCAATCATACGATCATATAAAATTATAGTGGTTTCATAAAATCTTGTCCATCGATCTACATACATACTCTTTTTAAAAGGCATATTTGTATGGATGGTCCCCAAAGTATTAGCGAATTGTCACTTTAGTCCCCAAAATATAAATCGTGTCTATTGAGTCCCCAATGTTAAAAATTCGCGTTTAAATGGTCCCTGAGTCTAACTCTGTTTGTGTTTACCGTCAAATGCAGGGGTATTTACGGAATTTCATCTTAAACTCTCACCACTTCATCTTCTACCTCAAAATCCTATCCATACCCATCCCCAAACCCGAAAATTCCAAAACTGATTGGAAATAGTATTGCCTTTCCAATTGGCATTCGGTGATCACATCAATTTTGGTAAAAGTCATAAGTAGTAGGTTTATATTCCTCTCCATGTCTCCTTTAATGTCCAGATCACTGTGATGAGTTTTTCCATTTGATAAGCACAAACATTTTTGACAGAAGACAGCAGCTACGCGCGGTGCCACAACGGTGGTTGTCGCGGTGGTTTTTTAGCCGAGAAGAAAGGAAAAAGGGAAGAAGAGGAGGGAAAAAGGAAGGGGGAGAGAAGAGGAGGCAAATGGTGGTGACAGCCGGCGGTCATGGCTGCCACTTGATTTTCCTTCTTCTTCTTTTTTTCCTCTTGTTTTGTTTCTATGAAAATAATAGGAGGCCGAGAGGGCCGCCAATGAGAGACAGAACAAGAGACAAATCTTAAAGTAAGACTACTGTTGAGAGAGAAGACAATGAGATCGAAGAAGATGACGACGTTGAGGAGGAGAACAAGTCCTACTGTCACATCTTTCTCCCAGATTTCCCTGGGGTTCAAAAGCGTTCGTGACCGCTGTTCTGCTACGGAGTCAAAATCTGTAATACCCGTCACGGATAAATAGTGTTTAGATTTTAATTCGCAGTTTGGAGTAATTATGAGTTTAGGGCTTAAAGTTAATTGAAATAAAAGTTTGAGGGGTTTAGTATAATTAGGGAAGATACAAAATATCTACGTTGTCTTCTCCTTGTTCTGATCTTGAACATCAGAGAGAGAGAGAGAGAGAGAGAGAGAGAGAGAGAGAGAGAGAGAGAGAGAGAGAGAGAGAGAGAGAGAAAGCCAAGGGGGAAGAAGAAGAGAGGGTAAAATTAGGGGAAACCCTTGATTCTTGTAGTTTTTGGTAAGTTATGTACTTCCTATGCTCTGATTTCTTGATTTAATGTTGATTTCATGTCATAGATGGATAAATTTCAGTTGGTTTTTGGTTTTGGGTTTGGGTTCTTGGAGGTTTGGAACAAATTATTTCGTGGGTTTGTTATAGCTCACTGGTGGAGTGCATGAATCTAGTTTCTGACCTGTTTTCACGTATTTATTTCGGGTACTTAGGAGGCTCGTAAATATTTGATATTAGTTGATTTGTGGCTAGGTAAAGAGCCGGTTGTTCGGGAGGTGCCAAAACCATAGTTTGGCATACTTCGGTCGTTTCGCAGGTGAGTGTGTTTGATATGGTTATCTTCAATGAGATATGGTTGTAGTGGTGTTGGTGTATCATGCTAATTGAAGATTTAGCTTTTGATATGCATGTTGTGTGTGAAAGATGGTATCTGTGAAGGGGCTGTGGATTGGGTTACACCGCGAGTACGTTGTGCCGCCTAATTACCGGTGACAACGAGCGGGGTGTACTCCCACAGTGACCTAGGATACATAGGATGTGGCAGACGTGTCACTGCATGTGTTGTGATTATATAATTGATGTTGATCATGTGTTGTGAATATATACTTGTTGTTGAGTGATTGGGTAGTTCAACTATGTTTTATTGAATTTATTCTATATCTCACACACTCCTGGTTTTCCTTTGATTTCCAGATAGCAGGTGGATTTTGGGTCGGTCCACTACCGGTGATCGTTTTGGAGTTCCTTTTTGGGCTAGCCTCGAGTGTCGTAGCTAGCCAAGTTGGTTTGTTTTTGGTTGAACTAGTAGTTTGTATTGAGTTGAAATTAAGAGGACTTGAGTACTTGAACTGCATGTATTGTAAATAAGTCGTCGGTTGTTTGGCATTAGTGTTATGGTGTGTCTTATACACTTTTATTTATATGTTAGAAGTCTTCCGCTGTGTTTTTATTCTGTGATTTTTGAGCAGTTGTTGTTTGGTTTTGTGTTGAATGCCACGTGGCCGCGCTGACACGGGCCCACACGGGTGCCGTTTCAGGACGGGGCGTGACAAAATCGACCTCTCGTCTTCAAACGTCGCTTTCCTAAGCTGCGCTGCAGAGGTTTTGGAGATGACAGAGGACTACTCCGTAGACAATATAATTTCCAGAAAAGAGAAATTTGTCTCTCAATTGGTTTTGAAAAAAATCAAGGACTCTATTAAAGCCCTGAAATCATGCAAGAAATTGATTCGTCTTGCAGAGACTCTCGCCCTTGTCGAGAGGTGCATTGAATCAGTAGCTTTAAAGGCTTCGGCCGCCGATCCGACTTTATTTGGATGGCCTGTGAATGAAAGGGTTGAAACTAGTGACGGTCGACGGAAAACAACTAGCTCATGGTTTGAAGGACTTGCTCTCACTACAACAAATTGGACAATTGGCGGCCAGAATAGCGACACACCAAAAAACGCGTCGGCGTTGAGTATGTATCGGCTACTTTCAGCGATGAGACATTTTGTCGCCAAAAAGTCTCATATTTGGCAAGGCAATTTACATCGCCAAAAGGTATTTTATTTTGGCGGGGTTTTTGGCGTGACAATTGGCGACCAGAATAGCGACGCACCAAAAACGCGTCGGCGCTGAGTATGTATCAACTACTTTCAGCGATGAGAAATTTTGTTGCCGAAAAGTCTCACAGTTGGCGAGGTAATTTACATTGCCAATAGGTACTTTAATTTTGGGCGGGGGACTTCGCGCCTCATTATTCATTTTGGCGCCTGTTCCAAAATGATCAGGAAACTAAAACGACGTAGTTTAGTCAAATGTGTATATTTTTTAATTTTATTTTTCACAAAAAGGGATTATGAAGCCCGCTCCTTTACATCTTACTCCTCCTCTAGGTACTTTTTCACGATCACGCTCTCCTCCACCATACAAGGCGATCGGGTTGAAGCCCTCTCCCTCTCCTTACTGTATCTCTCTCTTCTATATATATATACGAGGTCTCTCTCTCTCTCTCTCTCTCAATACATCTTCATCCCATTTGTATTGATTGAAGATATTTTAGGGTTTTTGTAAATGGTGCAGATTTTTTGTGTGGTTTGTGAAATTATA